>JBBCBC010000039.1:6715157-7252351 GCA_037126765.1 Stenogyne calaminthoides | reverse complement strand
TTTCTTATGTCTGTTTAATGCCAATGATCAGTTAGAGTCGAGACTGGAGTCGAAAAGAGGAGACACAGTTAGCATGCATTATGATCCCATGATAGCTAAACTTGTTGTGTGGGGGGAGAAGACAGAAGAGGAGCACTAATTAAAATGAAGGATTGCCTCTCGAAGTTTCAGGTATTCTTGGTTACAGTTGTACCTTTTTTTTTTTTTGTTGCGATCACATGGGATTTTTGGGATGGTTGAATTACCACAATCTTAAACTTTATTTTGGGCATAAAAGATTCTCTTGATTAAGATTTAACTTTCTTTTGATTTATAGGTTGCAGGTTTGCCAACCAATATTGATTTTCTATTAAAACTTGCAAACCATGGAGCTTTTGAAAATGGAGAAGTTGAAACCCATTTCATTGAGCTACATAAAGAAATCTATTCATTAATCCAGATGATCAGTTATCAACTCAGCAAGCGTATAATGCTGCGTCCATTGCAGTTGCATGTGTTTGTGAAAGAGAGAATAAAGCAACAAGGGAAAGTTCTCCTGGTAACTTAGTGACACAACTCTTCAAGCACATAAACACTTTTATATTCTTGGAATCAGTTATATATCCTAAAACCATGCACAGGTGGCGCTTCTATATGGTATAGTAATCCTCCTTTCCGAGTGAATCATTTTGCAAAACGCACAATTGAGCTTGAATGGGAAGATGAATACAGCAAGGGTGGCCCAAAACTTGTACCAGTAAATGTCACTTATCTGCCCAAAGGGAAATATCTAATTGAGGTTATCTCAAGCTGAATGTTTTTCGCTTTGATTTTCCTTGGATATGCCATTTATTATTTCAGAAACTCACATCTTCAACTAGCTAATATGCATTTGCAGACGAGAGGAAGCAGTTTTCCTGATCTTGAAATGAATGTTGTGCAACTAGGAGACCATGATTTTAGAGTTGAACATGGTGGTATAAGCATGAATGTCAGCATAGCTGTTTACCAGAAGGTGACATCTTTACCCAATCTAACATTGAAAGTGAACTTTCTTTTCAATAATTTTCTCTCGCTTATGGCATTCTCTTTGTGCTTGTTTAAGCATTCTTCTCATGCTTCTTTTTTCTATAATCCACAGTTTTCTATTCTCCTATTAATATTTATTATAGTTTTTGAATTGTTCAGCTGAACTGTTTGGAAGTAATATCTAGTTATTTCAGCCCTTCACTGTTCCTGTTATAAGTCTAGTATTATATAATGACAAAAAACTTGTATGAGATGGTCTCTAGTCACATATATATATATATACACATATTATATGACCCTACCTGAATCATGTTTTAAAGTGAAGTGGGGTCTAAATACTAAAGTGGAGCTCAGTCCATATCCGTCCCAAAAAAAGGAATCTTGTTTCTATACATTTTGAGCCACAGAAATAGAGTCATGTTTGAGAAGTTGGATTCTCTTAAACCAAAAAATAAATGGAGGGGCACAAATGAGAACTGATGACTTATAGTTATAGTTGTACCTTCAATTAGTTATTCAAAAATAATTATTTGACACTCCATAAAAATAATTCTTTTGACTTCTAGAAATACATTTTATACATTTTTCTGCTTACGAGTTGAGACTCCAAAAAAAGTTGGTATTTTGGAGAAACAAAACATTTTTCTTCGTGCAGACACCTAAACCCAGCAGTTACACAACTAGCACCTGCTTCCCGGCCTATGCACTCTTATTAAGAACATATAATGACAGTTATGCCGCAGGAGTTGAAAAAAGTGTCTTTCGTACACATGTATGTTTTCTGCATTTTTGTGCTAATTCAATGCAAGAATTCCATCTGCATTGCAGGATCAGATGGAGCACATTCACATCTGGCATGGATCATGCCATCATCATTATAAACGGAAAAACAGACTCGACCTTGCTGATTCCGATGAATCCCAACATAGACCTGCTGCTACCGAAGCATCCTCACATCCTCGTGGGACTGTTGTGGCACCCATGGCTGGTTTAGTAGTCAAGGTTTTGGTGAAGGACGGGGCTAAAGTTCCAGAAGGCCAGCCTATATTGGTCTTAGAAGCTATGAAAATGGAGGTTTGTCTTCATTTCCTCAAGCTTTACTCCATCTATATTATTAATGTTCAATGCCAACGTGGTTTTCTTATTTTTGAGGTGCAGCATGTTGTGAAGGCAACAAGTTCTGGCCATGTCAGCGGTCTTCGTGTCACTGCTGGCCAACAGGTTTCTGATGGTACCGTTTTATTCAGTCTAAAGGTGAGCCCCGTCTACTTTTGCTTGGTGATCTTAATTGAGTTACACTTCAGTGCCAGGTGCAGTTTTGACTAAAAAAATTCAAGCAAGCTCTTTTTCTATATTTTTTCGCGAATCATAGTAAAAAGCTGTCGGAAAAAAATTAGTTCATACGAATCATATGATGAAGAGTATAAGTTGTATATCGAAGAAATGATAATATGTTCTGCCTACGTACACACTGATGCATTCTCTTGTATGAAGTAATATTTTTCATTTTTTTGTGAATAGGCCAAACTTGGATCAAACTTGCGTCAAAATTGCACCAGTTGCATTGCGTATAAGTTTTTGCTCCGAATCTCTTATCATTTGGGACTATCCCAATGCCACTTTCTTTGTAATACGACAGTTGATAACTTGCTCTATCTAGTTTAATGTGTCCCCACACCCTGCTCAAATTTGTTACCCTCATTTATTTTTGTTTTTCTAAGAAAAGAAAAGAAAAATCAACTTTTGAGATGATGCTTATTCTTTGTTGTACAGGAGGATGAGTGAGAAGTTGTGGAGGAGGATCTTGGAATTGTGTATGTAATGAATGCCTTGTTAGATGTACCTGGTACATATCCTCTTAATTAAGCAACTATCACGTTTAAATTTAAAAATATTGTAATGGAAATGGAACAGCAAACTGTAATAAACTTGGACAAAATCTCATTTCATATCATATATTCTCAAGATGATGTTGCTTCAGTCTTCAGATTGCTAACGCGTGCATGTTTTTTTTGGATTGAGGGATTTCATTATGAATTTTGGGATACATTTAGAAATATGCAATTAATTTAACTATTGTTTGCAACTCTCGTAGGCTGTGGACCATGTAAATTAATGACCAGCTTCTGCTAAATCATAAATGGTGTATTTATCTCTCTCTTATTATTAAAATACAACATACATACGCGTATAAAATCATGTCACTATTATATAAATAAGAGTATATTAATTTATATAAAATTAGTGATATTAATTAATAAATGTTATGATATTAATATAAATTTAGCTTCATACGGTGAATAGTTTAGTAGGAAAATTTGTCTATGTAAATAATGCATGTTGTTGTTGAAGTACAATGTGAAATCCATTTGTTGTAGAAAAGAAAACGACTATGCAATTCAGTTAAGTATCGTTATATAATTGCGCTGCAAATATCTTCCTTGAAGGACGGTCTTTGGAAGAATAATTTTATGAAGTAATTAACATCAATTGTTATTTGTACAGTGTAATTGTACATAATTAATATTTTTAAGAAATAAAACCTTACATTTTTCAATTAAAACTATTTATACAAGCAAATTAACATTTATACTAGCAAAATATAATTAAAATTGCACCATGACCTAACACATACAAGTAGGTTTGGCAATGGAATGGGGTGGGGTCGAGACAACTCCTTATCCCGTCCCCTGAGAATTCTAAGCGGGGAATCCACTTAACCATTCAGGGAAAAAAAATTACTGTTCCTCGCCCTCAGAAATTTCATCTCCACGAGGGATTCTGAGAATCCCCGCCCGCATTTATTTTTTTTTTTTAAATCAATTTTCAAAATTTTAATATGAATATAAAAATTTAAAATACAAATTAAACAACATCAATAAAAATTAAATAAAGTTCAACATCAATAAAAATTCGAAATATAAAATTAAGCATACAACATAAATAATATATTGTTCATCTTATTTGTTCTCTCCCATAATTAAACAACTTTAAATCTCCGTTTCAATGCATCCATATCAAAACACTCCATAAAAATATAAATAATTTTAATATTATATATATTAGTAAACTATGATTTCAAGATTAAATTTAAAATTTTAAAATATATTATTTAATTATATATATATATGTATATATATATATATATATATATATATATATTAATTTAAGTTATAAAATTAAAATTTGGTGAGGCGAGTGAATGAATCCTCCCCCTGCCCTGCCCGCCTGACCTTCGGGAAAAATTCTCATCCATTTGCAGAAATTTTTGAGGATTAAACCGACGGGGGATCCCATGAGAATGGGGGATTCCCCGCCACCGCCAAGCCTATACAAGTGTTTATTAATTATATGAGTTGTTTTTAGTGAATCGATTATAAGGTACAATTGATATACAAATATAGTTTTTATCAAAACAATTAATTTTTTTTAGTGAAACAAATGACTCAAAGACATTAATACGTTTAGGTAGGGATTATTAAAAAAGGTAGGATAAAGGAGATTGGTAATATATAATATGGGTTGGTTGCATTAAAGTCGTTTTGATGCGTCAGTAAAAGGATGGTAAGAAGAAAAATTAATATTCCACTTGGTAAGTGTAAATAAAATTGTATAAAATTAGTGTCCACTTTCTGGTAGTAAAGAATAAACACGTATAAAATTGAAATTTTCTAAAATGTCCGATTAACCTCAGTACCAAAACATAAAAGCCTTATCTTTTAAGCCTTATGTTTTTTTAAAAGCCTTCAGATTTTTTAATTGTGACTAACGTATGATGTTAATAGTGATCGTGTTCATACTTTGTCTTTTTACAATTTGTCTTTTTTTTATGTGGGGGCAGCTGTACGAACATCTGTTGGTTTATCATGGAAAGAACACCAAGCGATACAAAAAGAAAATGAAAACACAAGTGTCAACCAGTGGATCCCCAAACACAAAATCGAACACGATTTTTCAATCTCGAAAATAATGTATACAAACTTGTTCACATCATTTTATTCAGTAAACACTCAATTTAATTATTGCCATCTTTGAAGGCAGAAAATTGTAAAATTTTATACAATACAAAATTTCACAACTCAGCAGACTGGTGTGCTACAATAAATTAATAACTAACTAATTTTAAACACATGTTTAGAGGTTTCCTAGTCTTTGTTTCTGGAGAATGAGGTGATCCTAATCCAACAAAACTTTCCATTTCTCAATTCCATGAGATGATCATCTCTAGGCAAATGCTATTTTTCCCTCGTCATCATCCAGCCAATGCAATCTTCAGTGAGACAAGGCAAAAGAATAAGGACTCTGCATATAAATGTTAATTTTGCCTCACGCATTACCGTTTCTATCAATTGAAGAAAAATTGACAATAATTAATTAGTGGGATCCCCTGCCTATTCCACATTATCAAAAAACAACTCAATTAAGATGGATTTTTCAAATCAGGAAACAAAGCCAACACAAAGTAGCATTAATAGAACATAGATTTCACCTGTATATCGACTGTAGAATATATGTAAACCTCTTCGATTTCTTCTCGTATTCACGAACAGCATTGGCTGCAACACCTCCAGCCAAAACAACCTCCTCAAGCTCACGAACAATTTGTGTTAGCTTTTCAACCTCAGAAACCTTTTGTCTATGCATTTTGTCCAATATTTTGTTCTCTTCCTGATATGATAAGCATATGTATCAGAAACCAATAATAATTTTACTACTTTTTTATTAATAACAAATGCTCTAACATAGGCAAACCTGACATATCTCAATCTGATTACCCAGCTCTTGGTTTTTGTTGTGCAAATCATCAACCAGGGCTGCTTTTGCTAGAACCATTTCAACAGTACGTTATGCTTCTAACAGAGCAACCTCTTTAGATTTAGTAAGTCGACCAAGTGCTCTATTGTCATCCTGTACTTTTGCTACCTAAGAAATACAGAGTCCAGGACACCAGACACGCTAATTAAAGATCTTTAAGAACTCCATTTGAACATACAGTAGTAAACAAAGCCTATCCATGAACTAGCATATAATAATAAAAGATAAAGAAACTCAATGTGGTAATGTTGTGCTCAAAGTACCTCCATTCTTGTCAACTTTAACTCGGCCTCCAGAGGTACCTCAAATAAAACAAAACTATGCATAGAATCATATTTCGACATCAATATTCTTTTTAATCCAAGATAAAATGCATCAACAATGGACAAACATATAAATTACTCAACATTTATACTTAAATTCATAAGTAGTAGAACTAAATCAAAACATAACCAGGAAACCTAAAACCATATCTTCGAGGACTACACATCAGCATTTATGTTTCTCTGGTGTATAAACACTAACTAATTTCCTTTCAATTTTGTTTAGCTATCAAAACAAAAATATTTAAGAGGCCCAACTCATATATCTTTCAATGCAATTAAATTGTCATTGAAAGTATGAAAAAAAAATTCTAAGATGCAACATTACCTTTGGTATAATCAAGCGAGCCTGTACCAGCCAACACAAAATCCAACAAATATGACAAATTTCAATCCAAAGAAACAACCCAATTCACAATTTCAACAACAACATGATGCCCATTTCAAGAATGGATCAACAAATTGATTCCCTACAAGGGTTTCAAGAATCTTGATCAATAAAATTTGCAATATTTGCAACACTAAGATCAGCATAACAACAAACCAGAAACATAAACTAACAAGTACCTCTTCATCCTCTTCACAGTCTTGAGACTAATTTCAGAACTCAGGCATTTCCCCATTCTCTTCTTCAAGAACTCATTCACCCATTTTAACCTATCAACAGTCACATCTCCACACCACAAAATCCCCTCACAACCTGCCCTGAATCCGCCGCAATCATCCTCGCAAATCTCCTGCTGTAATCCTTCACGTTCGGCGCCAGCGTCGTCCAGTACGCGGCGGCGCTCTTCTCCACCTCATCCTTCTTCCCCCGCTATCTCCTCCGGCGAAACCCCCTTCTCGACCGCCCCCCCACCACCCCTGCTCCACCACGACCGCCGCCTTCTCCACCCCCCCTACAACATTAGTAAGGAGATCTTCAACATTCCACCGGTAAATTCGCCGCTTTAAAAAACGTAGCTATATTCTCAGCAGTAACGACGATGCCATCATCGTGAAGAGCCAAAGCAGCGTAGGTGCAGGCAAGCTCTCCGATCTACATTATTTCTTTTCCAAAATGAAACAACTGCAAATCTAGGGTTTCTGCAAGGTGGCTGCTGAATTTTTCACAAATACGAACAAATATGAACAAATGAATTTAAAATAAAAAATAAGCTCTGAATACTCTTGGGGAGGGGCAAAATAGGACACAAAATATCACTGTAGAACACCTCTTCGCCGAGTACCGTGGGGGAGGAGGTATTATTTTGTGTGGAAGGAACAGTAATTTGCAGGAAAATATGCGTATTACGGTGCGGGTCATCAGGATAAAAAGCAAATTCTTACTAATTAGTACGGACGATACGTTGTTTACCAAATGGACTTGCAAATAATTACTGACCAGTATTAAATTTATAATAACCCCTTTCAATCGTAGTCATAGTGAAATGAAATGTTTTTTTTTTTACATATACACGCTATGTGCCTCATGGCATGCAAGCCTATTTTATATTATAAATAGTAATAGTTGTGTGAGACCTCTTGAAGCTTAATTAGTATTTCATGAGATGAAGCTGCACTCCCAATTATATATCCAAAATGAAATTCAAATTCATTTTTATATATATTTAAATGGTCATAACTCATAACATGAATCTGACCTTTGGTTGACATAACATTATGCAGACAGATATTCAAATATTAATTGAGCTTGTTCAGACTGTTTGCCGAACGCTTTATTCATTTATTTCTATTTTGTATATACATATTCCATTTTTTATTTTAATTTAGAAAATAAAGAATACAGCTGGTGACAGTTACTTGGCCGAACTTGCTGTTTCATTTTCTGGAGATGCAAGACTGGTCCTTTTTGTCCACTTCAAATAAATGATCTGTGGATTTACCTAAACATCCACGCAAAATTTGACAAAAAATTAGGTCCGCTTAGACCATCTCCAGCACTGCGCTGGAGTGGCGTTTTTGTCAAAATTTCTTCTCCAGTAGTGCTCTAATTTCTGCGCTACAATAGTGTTAAATGATTTGCATGATAAAAGTTGCGTATTATTCAGCGCACGTTTAATCGTGCGCTACTTTTTCTTTTTTTTTTTTAATTGAATTTATGTTATTATTATTAGATTATATTTATGTGATATATTATTAGATTATTATTTATGTGATAACTTAGAATAATTTATGTGATGGCATATATAATTAAATTATTATTTTTACTTAATATTAAAAATCAATTATTATTGTATTCAATTAATGAAAAATAAATTAATATTATAGTTAATTCAAAAAAATCTCAATTAATTTAAAATATGTTATGAATTAAAATACTACACATAATTGAAAAGATAACATAAAATTACATAATAAAATGATGCAAACATTACAATATTGAGAACGATTACATGAAATTACTACAAATAGATAAAATTAAAAAAAAACATCATAACATAATAACTATTAGATAAAAGCATACAATCATTAAAAAAATAACATACAACTAATATATATTCTAATACTCAGAAAGACCACTTCCGGATCCCCAAGATCTCCTGAATTGTCCAAACATATCATACACGCTACTACTAGTGTTTTTGCATGTGTCTTTGCCTCCTTTTCGCATTATTATTTGTTCTTCAAACATCAATGACGTCTGACGCTCGTGATCCTCAATGGAGTTAGGATTGATATTCATAATTTTGTCATCTCTCACCGTTGACGAATTCTATTTTTTTTTTGGTTCTCTTCCAAGTTTTTTACAGAGCATATCCATACCACGTCCCATTTTTTTTTCAACCGAACTTTCAAGTAATCCCAAGTTTCTCATTCTCCTTTTGATCGCTTGTAAGAAACTAGACATTTTTTCTTTTTTTTTCTTTTTAGTTTTAGACTTTTTGACCCTCCCAAATTTGGATGGAGAACCATCATTTGAAATTGTTATCTTCACTTAAATTAATAGTGAATGGAGGGGTGAAGTAGGTGACTCCATCATATTTTAAATGAGATCTCAAGAGACTCCACCATTTGTTTGAACTTGGGACCGCACAAACTCTTTTAATAGTAGGCCAAACATGGTCGTGTTGAAACCTTCTTCACATCCTTTTATTGACATGAACATCTCATGTGCAAGTTAGTCTTGCATAAGATATAAGCAAAGTTGAAGTTACAAGATGTTGATATCTTAATAAAAGAAATGCAAATAAACACTACTTTACGATATTTTGTTCATTTTGCACCACTGATTCGTGGAGTTCGACTTGTCGTCGAAACATCCGTTGAACCTTTTGCATTCCTTGTGGATGAGTTGCATCTGCATTGCACCGATCTTTTGTTACGATTAAAAGCTATCTTCGAAGTTGGCTTTTTTAGTGTTGTATTTCAAAGAATACGCTCCCAAAATCGTGCTTTCTGGGGTGTTATTGCCTTACTATTGGATCTGTGAGACATCAAGCCACATTTGAGCAAGGTGGATATCTTCAGCAAAAGTGTAGTTAGAAGAGCGCTGTTTAGACATTTTGAGAGAAAATATATATGAAAGATAGAGAAGTGTGTGTGAAAATGTGGTGTATGTCATATATATATAGGAAATTTTGGAATATAGGGATTGTGCTTTACTCCACTCACACTACTTTTTCAGAAATAAATCTACGGCTGAGATTAAAAGATTCGATTGTTATCGGTGGCTATCATTGAATGCACACGGATTGTGCTTTACTCCACTCACACTACTTTTTCAGAATTGAATCTACGGCCGAGATTAAAAGATTCAAATGTTATCAGTGGTTATCATTGAATGCACACGGATTGTGCTTTACTCCACTCACACTACTTTTTCAGAATTGAATCTACGGCCGAGATTAAAAGATTCAAATGTTATCAGTGGTTATCATTGAATGCACACGGATTGTGCTTTACTCCACTCACACTACTTTTTCAGAATTAAATCTACGGCCGAGATTAAAAGATTCAATTGTTATCGGTGGCTGTCATTGAATGCACACGGATTGTGCTTTGCTCCACTATCACCACTTTGGACTATTATATAATGATCATACATTACAATTCGTTTTACCACTTTACTCCACTATCACCACTTTCAATTAGGAATTTTATTATAAAACTTCCATCATTTTCTTCAAAAATAAAATAAAATGAATTTCAATCATTTTGTTTCTTCAAGCTCAAGCTCAAGCTCATCCGACGATGAGTTTCAACAATTTTTCGTGAGTTTAGATTTAGAACAACGAGTGATTGCACAACAAATATTAAAAAACAATGAGATATCCCAATTTTATGAAAATGTCAATCCCACTCATGGAGGCTCGATTCTTTGGTGAGAACAATTTATCGTGATCGAGAAGGTGCAAACAAGCTAGACTCTTCAACGATTATTTTTCCGAAAAATCCAACGTTTAATGACGAAGCATTTTTAAGCTGCTTGTTTTCAATGTCTCGTATTTTATTCCTCCATATTGTCAAAGTCGTAAAAGATCATGATAATTATTTTATGCAGATAAAGAACGCAATGGACAACTTGGTTTGTCTACGCTCCAAAAAGTAACAAAATTTGATTTTGAATGCTAAAGATATGGTGTTCCAAAGGATGCAACAGATGAGTACATCAAAAATTGGAGAGTCTACAAGAATTGAATGTGTGAAAAAGATTTTGTCGTCTTCAGAGAGAAATTAGGAGAGGAATATCCGAGAACACCCACCCCAAAACGTTGCTGAACTCTTCATATAGGTAAGCAACGTGGCTTCCCAGGAATGTTAGGTAGTTTGGATTGTATGCACTGGAGGTGGAAAAATTGTCCAACTGCATGGGCAGGACAATATTCCGGCCGAAGTGGATCTCCAACTATTATTCTTGAAGTTGTGGCTGATTATGATTTGTGGATACGGCACGCCAGATTTCGGATACCGGGATCCAACAATGATATTAATGTGTTGGAGACGTCTCATTTGTTCTCTAATCTTGCTAGAGGTATTGCTCCTCCTTGCACATTATGTCGGTCGAAAAGGAATACAACATGGGTTATTACTTAGCCGATGGTATATATCCCAAATGGGCAACACTTGTCCAAACTATACATGAACCAAATGGTCGAAAAAAATATTTTGCTATGAAACAGAATCATGCGAAAAAGATGTGGAACGAGCATTTGGAGTTCTCAAAATCGATTTGCAATTGTGGCAAATCCAAAGACGCTTTTGGAGTAAAAATGATTTGCATGATATAATATCTGCATGCATAATAATGCATAATATGATAGTCGAGGATGAACGTGACCTTGATGCTCCAATTGAAGAGGCTGAAAAGTGTCATCTCCGGATCTTGAATTTGTTAATAATGAACCTAATGATCAATTTCAAAATTTCCTTGGCGGTTTAGACAAATTAGAATCGCAGAGGCTCATTTCGCACTCATGAATGCACTAATTGATCATTTGTGGGAAGAATATTCCAACACCGAGTAATCGAATTCTATTGATTGAATTTATATTTTAGTTGTAATTTAAGTTATCATTGTAATTTAGGATTTTCGTTCTAATATTATGTTGAATTTTCAATTTTGATTTGCTCAACAATTTTATCAATTTTATATTTTTTATTTAAATTTAAATATAATATAAAAATTAATTTATATTAGAAATAAGTATACAAATACATTATAAATATAGATAATTATATATAACATAAAAAAAAATCAAAAATAAAGAATCTTTATAGAATATTCCATTTTAGTGCAAAAAGTAGTGCAAACTGCTGGAGATTTTGTGTTGGCTCTAGAATAGAGTAGTGCTGAATTAGCTCCAGAGTAGAGCCAACTGCTGGAGATGGTCTTAAACTTAGATTAAATTTGACTCATATACTATAAACGAGTTATATATATATAATTTTATTTTCTTTTTATTTTGCGTGTCTCTTTTTTCCTCTCAACCTTCATGCGAAAACTCTCTCTCCGCCTTTCGAATCGCGTGTCAAGTGATTAGACTCATATTGTAGTTCAAGTGATCAGAAATGCCTCCACATCTCTCAAAAGTTATGTACAACACTTTCTCTCTCTAAAAGCATTTTGAAATACAGAGCTTCAGATCTTCAATCCAAATTCATTTCTTCATGATTCAGCCGCCGCCGCCGTTGCTTTTTCTCCCCGCAGGAGACGCTGACTCCTCACCTCGACACCGTCCCTCTCTCTCTCTCTCCGAAGCACTAAGTTAAATATCAAAAACGTCACACAAAAGTCATAATTTCTCCCGACTTCAATCGGTGAGCCCTTTCTCCCCCAAACAACTCTTGCTTGGCGGTGAGCATCTCCGGCCGACTCAGTCGGTGCCTACTATTTTTGGGTCAATTCTATCCCGAAATTCACTCTTCAAGTTGTATCGCCTTTTATTTACTGATTTAGTGTGCGGTCTGATCGATTCCGTGGTTGGTGATAAATCGAGTAAACCGCGTTGACTGCATTATTTCTCCCGACTTCAGTCGGTGAGCCCTTTCTCCCCCAAACAGCTCTTGCTTGGCGGTGAGCACCTCCGGCCGATTCAGTCGGCACCGGCCATTATCGGGTCAAATTTGATCCCGATTTTCGCTCTTCAACTTGAATCGTCGTATTGATTGACTGGTTTAGGGTGCGGTTTGTTCGAATCTGTGGTCGGTGATAAATCGAGTAGACTGCGGTGGCTGGTTGGTTTCTTTTCGTTGTAACCGTGTTCTGGATTGCTTTTGGGATATTTTGGAGGATTTGGGGTGAAGTCCAAGTGGTGTCGAGGCCCAGATTTGAAGCAACTGATACAACGGCGGTGTCTGGCACCAGCCAGCACTGCCAAGAACCATGAAGCAATTAGTATGGAATGCTCGAGGCCTTGGGGGAAATCGAGCATTTTGAAATCTCCAACGTCTCATCAAGGATCACTCCCCTGATCTCTTATTTATTTATGAATCTAAAGTTTCTCAATATGTTGCCTCTAGTTGGCGTGTTTTGTTAAATTTCTCGGGTTGTTTTTGTGTCGATGTGGCAGGCCGGAGTGGCGGCCTTCTTTTGTTTTGGAATGATAACCTGAATGTTTCTGTTTTGTCATTCTCTTCTGGGCATATTGATTGCTTAGTTTCCTTTTGTAACCGGTGATGGTATTTTACTGGCTTTTATGGCAACCCTAAGTGCAATCTTCGTTATCTTTCCTGGGATCTTCTGAATAAAATCGCTAAAACTCACACTAGTGATTCAATTGGCTGGCTTGTAGGTGGTGACTTCAATGAAATTCTCTATGAAATGGAAAAACAAGGGGGTGCGCCGAGAGCTCTTAGTCAAATGAGAGACTTCCAAGCGGCACTGACCAAGAATAACCTGTTTGATTTGGATGCGGAAGGTCCGACCTTCACCTGGAATAACATGAGAAAAGGGATTCAAAGAGTGCTTGTGCGTCTTGACAGATTTGTTGCTTCGATTGATTGGATTAATAATTTTTTGGAGAGAAAAATCACGAACCTGGATTACTATGGGTCGGACCACAGGCCCATTCTCTTGGAGGTCACTTGGGGAGATAATCAATTACACAAAGCCAAGACAGGTTTGAAGCGTTTCATGTTTGAGCACAAATGGCTGCTCGAGGATGACTACAAGGATACTCTAACCAAGTCCTGGAATGCCTCAACCCAGAATAGTGATCTTTAGAACCGTATGGAGAACACGGCCGGTCTTCTTAAAAAATGGGCCCAGTGTCGAATAGGGGATTTACAGAGAAAGATTAAAGGTACCCGTGATGAGCTCAATCACCAACTGAATATAGAGAACGAAGCGTTCAATTTCGAGAAGTGTCGATCCCTTGAAGTTACTCTTGAGAAACTTCTTTATCAAGAGGAAAAACATTGGAGCCAAAGATCAAGGGTCAATTGGCTCTCGTCCGGAGATCGTAATACTGCGTACTTCCATAAAATTGCTTCAGAATGTCAACGGCACAATAACATTCACTCTCTCATTTCTGATAGTGGGCTCACTCTCACCAGGAAGGATGATATTGTTTTGGCCATCACCGAGTACTATAATGGTCTTTTTCTTTCCCAAAACCCATCCATCGATAACATTGAGAAGGTAGTGAACCACATCACCCCTTCTATCAATCAAGATATGAACTCCATTCTAGAGAAACCCTTCACTAAGGAGGAACTTCAGAAGGCACTTTTTGATCTCAACCCCTCCAAGGCACCCAGTCCGGACGGGTTCACGACACTCTTCTATCAAGATGCTTGGGACCAGATTGGTAATGATGTTTCAGAATCGCTGTTAAAAATTCTGAACGGGGATGAGACCTTTACCAACCGTAATCCTACCATCATTTCTCTCATCCCCAAAATCAAGAATCCATCAAACCTTAAGGATTATCGGCCCATTAGCCTATGCAATGTGTTATACAAAATTGCAGCGAGAGCCATAACTAATCGGTTTAGAAGTGTTATTGGATTTGCTATCGATCCCAATCAAAGTGCCTTTGTTCCGGGAAGACTCATTACTGATAACATCTTGATTGAGTTCGAATGCATGCACTGTTTACGTAACAACAAGAGCAAACAAGGGTATGCGACTCTCAAATTGGATATGAGCAAAGCCTATGACAGAGTGGAATGGCCATACCTTAAAGCCATTATGATCAAAATGGGTTTCAACAGTAGATGGGTTGATCTTATCATGAAATGTGTGTCCTCTACCTCCTATCCTTTTAAAGTCAACAACGAAGTCAAAGGTTATGTCAGCCCGTCCAGAGGGCTAAGGCAGGGAGATCCCCTATCCCCCTACCTGTTTGTTTTGGTGGCACAAGGTCTTTCAGCTATGAAATGTGTATGCTGAAGAAGGAAAACTACAAGGCATTAGGGTGGCTCGTGGGAGCCCTATGATCTCCCATCTGTTCTTTGCGGATGATAGTCTTATTTTCTTCAAAACTACGAAGGACAATGTTGAAGCTATTAAATCC
Source organism: Stenogyne calaminthoides (assembly GCA_037126765.1). Lineage (NCBI taxonomy): Eukaryota > Viridiplantae > Streptophyta > Magnoliopsida > Lamiales > Lamiaceae > Stenogyne > Stenogyne calaminthoides. The sequence continues at coordinate 7,237,245 of JBBCBC010000039.1, read as the reverse complement.
TGCCTCTCCATGTACGAGGAGGCTTCTGGTCAATTGATCAACTTTGATAAGTCCGCAGTCACCTTCAGCAAGAACACCTCCAATGATAGTATCCAGTTAACCAAGAACATCCTTAACCTCCAAATCTGTCAAGGACATGAACTTTATCTAGGCCTGCCTACCTTTTCTGCTCAGAGCAAGAAACTCCAATTTGGCTACATCCGGGATAGAGTGGCTAAGAAACTAGAGGGCTGGGCCAATAAGTTCTTTTTCAGGGGCGCCAGGTACTACTTAAAGCAATAAAGTTCAAGCCATCCCCACCTATGCGATGTCGTGCTTCAGAATCCTAACCTCGATCTGCAGCGAGATTGAGTCTATGAGAGCTAAATTCTGGTGGGGTGCCAAAGCTAATGACAAGAAAGTCCACCGAAAAATTGGAAAAACCCTCACTAAGCCGGGTGTGAGGGAGGAATGGGTTTCGTAGATCTTGTTCTTTTTAATAAAGCCCTTCGGCTAAACAAATCTGAGAATGATTTGAATCCCATTCATTGGTCTCCAAAATCTTTAAGGCCCGATATTTCAAACACTCGGACATAATGGTTTTTGCCCTCTCTAGGGCTAACCCATCTTATATCCGGGCGCCTATTCTCCTGGAGTAAGGAAGTAGTCGCTAATGGCCTGCTTTTGGAAAAATCGAAAATGGGTCAATCGTTAATGTGAGAAGAGATCGATGGATTCCAAATCTTGCGTGAGTAAGATCACTTCCAATGTGACGTTGATAGCAATGTTAAGGCGGAAGACATTATGACTCTCAACTCAACCTGTGATGAGACTAAACTGAATAGACTCTTTCTTCACCATGAGATTGAAGCAATCAAAAGAACTCCCATTACTAATAGCAATCAACCAGACTCCCGATTCTGGAAATTTGAGAAAAAGGGGAGCTACACAGTGAAATCAGCTTATTGGAACTTCCTTACCACTAAAGAATGGCAACGGCGATAAAGCCAAATAACCGACACCCAACTTCTCTCTTTGGTCGAAAATATGGAAACTTCAACTTCCTCCTAAAGTAAAGATCTTTATCTGGAAGGCGGGCCATGATGTCGTCGCCACTAAGGCCAATCTGGATCTTCACCATGTGTCGTGTCCCCCCAGGTGCGTTCTTTGTAATCATCATTGGGCTGACATTAATCATTCTCTATTTTTATGCCAGATTACGAAACATGCTTGGAAGAATTCAGAATGGTGGGACCTCATTAAAAAAGCCAACAAAAATTACGATGAGAATTTGGTCTACATATTGGCTCATGTACTTTCGACACAAGACTTTGAGAGAGAGGGTCACCGACATGGGGAGTATGGAAGGAGATGTGACCTTATACATAATCTTTCAAAAAGAATGGATTGAAACTTCGAGAATTACTACCGACCGATGACTATTTTTAATCGCCTTCCGCGAGGCACGTTGCAAGCTTCTCATGAGACCTCTTCCGCAGTCAAAAACCTATCAACTCTTCTTATCTGGTGCCGATAAAGCTAATCACTTTTCACTTATGGTGGATGCGTCATATAACGACGTTACAATGGATTATGCAAAGGGTATGCCGCTTCGATCCGGGGCGAATCTGGGTTCTTTGGTTATCACAAAATTAATCATTGGCTCGAAGAATGGCAAATGAGACCCGAGCCATACACGACGACCTCTCCTTTTGGTTGGAACATACGCCTGGAAGAGTATTCTTATTCTCGGACTCCATCGATGCCATTCAAGCTGTTCAAAAGAACACAAAGTATAGAGGCTACGAGGAAGAAATTGTCAATCGGACCAAGAAAACAAATTCCTACACACCCCTCGGTGAAAGGTGTTTGGTATCTTCGCCCTCGAGATGACAACAAAATGACACATAACTTGGCAAAGATTGCCTTGAAGTCTCCCCACCCTCAAGCTTGGGTGGGTGAGAATATTCCAAGACACCTGGTGTCTTTAGCTCTTGATCGTTGACTTCTCTGATCTGCTCTAGAGCTCTCAAAAAAAAAAAATTGCCTCAACATTAACCGCCGCTCAAATTCGCCATCATAGGTTCGTCTATTTCTCAGAAAAAGTTATCACTGTAACTCATAAAAACTATCACTGTCAATGTATGTTAAATTAAGTATCATTTATTACATAAACTATCACCGCATGTATAAAAAACTCTCATCAGAATGCTTATTAAATTATCAACGACACGCAAAAAAAAAAAAAATCACCTATACACATAAAAACTATCAATGTTATTCATGAAGATTGTCATTGTAAGAGAAATTAATTATCACTATTATACACATAAACTATCACTATTATGAAAAAAAAATATTATTGTTACACAAAAAACTATCACTGTTAGTAGTGAAGACAATTTCTATCGAAAAAATTAGAATTGAAGCTCAACAGCAACACGAGATCGTTGAGTGAGAGTGAATAACTGAGAACGTGGAAAAAGGTCGTTGTCTGAACAAGATCAATGGCGTGATGGGTGGCGCGAAGCCACGACACGAGTGAGAATTTAATAAGAGTGATTGTTTAAAGTTCTATAATTAAAAAAATTATATTACAATATAAAATAAAAATGCTATTCCCGATAAAGAGATGTGATTGGAGCTCTGCATGTACCTCTCATAAGTCATAACCAACAATCACCATCTGTCTTAGTCATCTTTCTTATTTCATTCTTCTGAAGCCTAAAAACTGGAGTATTACTAACTACTCCATTTCTTAACAACTTATTGTATATTTACGTTAAAAGTACTCCATCCGTTTCAAGATAACTTAAATAATTGACATTTACATGCATTTTTCAAGTAAATTTATATTAATATTTGAAATGATAAAGTGAATTTTAAGGAAGAGTATAATAGACTCCTCCTTAAAATTCACTTTATCATTTCAAATACTAATACAAAATTTACTCGCAAAAATGCGTGTAAATATCAACCGTTCAAGTCATCTTGGGATGGAGGGAGTATTATTTACTAATAATAAATCTAGTCTTACGTATAAAAAAAAAATACTCCCACCATCTTAATTTTAATTGACCACTTTCTATAAATAGGTGTCCTAATTTAGATTGGGCATTTCTTTAAAAAGGAAATAAAACAATCTTCTTTACAAAATAATACTCATTACAAACAATATTTATTTATATTACATATCATTTTACTACACACACTAAATCCACTTTATATCATTTAATACGAATAAATAATATTTTTTTTAAAAATTGAATTGACATTCACACCTCTTTACCAAATTTCATTTACACCATTTAATAGTATTATTTTCTATTTTTCTTAAACTACGAATCTAGTCGGAGGGAGCATGTTATAGATATTGTATTTTAGCAATGTGCAGTTGCAACATGAATTATTGAAATTTGATTCGGGATCAAATGCTAACTAAACACATTTCGTAAGAGATATTGGAAATCAATTGTGACCGTACGATTGGATTCCTCTGGCAATTATGAAAAACAGAGATTGTGTTTAAGGATGCAATCAAGAAGCACACGAGTGAGCTTCATAATCTGAATCTGGGCCGCGTAGTCTCTTTCGAATATGAGATGTCATTTGCTGTTCCTTTTCCACTACTTTCCATTCTGTTTCGACCCCTCCTATTTATTTTCCGGGCTCCACCATTTTTCACTACTCTAATTTCCTGAATCATTAGCCATTTGTCGGTATATCCTCCTTCGTCTTCTTCTCTATTTCTCTCTTTATTAGGTTGAAAGTTAGCTCTAATTTGGGCCCAGAAAAGATGGATTTCAAGAATGTAAGGGGGGAAGGGAGTGTGGTCGGGCCGGGCCGGAAATTTGAAATGGGGGACATGGAATTGAGAGTTAAGGATGATAATAGGGATGAGGGGAGTGTGTTCTTGAGGGCTGATATGATTGATTTCAAGTCTTGGGATGTGCAGCTGGACAAGCATTTGAGTCGGGCTTGCAGTAGAAACGATGAAGCCCAAAGCAAGCCCGAAGAATGGGAAATTGATTTGGCTAAGCTTGATATCAAGAATGTTATAGCTCATGGCACTTACGGCACTGTTTACAAAGGTCTTTATGATGGCCAACATGTTGCAGGTACCATTTTTGTCATTTTTATCTTGTTAATCACTAGATTTGGTTCTTGATGCAACTTTAATTTCTTGCAAATTCTTGTACACACCAGTTATGTGTTTTTTTAACAGTATTAGTTGATTTCAATCAACAGTATTACTTGTTATCACTGAACACTATTAGTTGTTTTCACTCAATAATATTACTCCCGATTGCCCTTTCACTACTAAAAACAGGACGGAGGGAGTAGCTATTTTCAGTGAACAGTATTCCTTGTTTTCACTGAAAGTATTAGTTGGTCATTACTAGTGGTTTTCACTAAACAGTAGCAACTGATGCACACAAATGTAACTCTTAATTTCCGTCATATCTAACTAATATAATTAGGTTGAGCTCTATACTTCAGTGGAATGCCTTAAATTAATTACTTTTGCAATCATTGTGTTCCTCAGTTGCAGCAAAATTTTGAATAAAACATGTGGTATTTAGTGTTCATATATGGAAGAATAGTCTTATATCTGTTAGTATTATTGAGATATTTTGATATTGGGAATAGAATTAATCTTGTTAGGTATGTTGATAAACACCTTCTACTTACATATCTTAAACAACTAATTAAGACAAATTTAAATTACATAGTGAAGGTATTGGAGTGGGGGGAAGATGGTATCGCCACAGATGCTGAGACCACTGCTCTTCGGGCATCTTTTAAACAAGAAGTCGCTGTTTGGCATAAGCTCGACCATCCAAATGTTACCAAGGTGAATATCATTTTATTACACTCATTTTGACAATAATACTATGATGAATTCGTTTAACAAGTAATTGTTTAGGAAAAAAATTGGCCTTTAATATCATTCGATGTTGAGCTTTATGATAGTTGAACCAGTCCTTTAATTATGCATGTATATGGTTCAATGAAAGTAGAATGTTTGTTGAATTTCTAGTTTATTGGGGCATCAATGGGAACTTCAAATCTTAAGATACCTTCTGAAGGAACTTTGGTCAATTCACTTCCGTCTAGAGCATGCTGCGTTGTGGTGGAATACATCCCAGGTGGGACGTTAAAGAAGCTGTTGATTAAGAATTGCAGCAAAAAATTGGCATTTAAGGTTGTGATTCAACTTGCTTTGGATCTTGCTAGAGGGTAAGGAACAAGCTCATACTTACATGGAAAACCAACTGTATATATGTATAATCATTTTCATTTTTGCAGGTTGAGTTACCTTCACTCGAAAAAGATTGTGCATCGTGATGTGAAGACAGAGCATATGCTGGTGGATTGCAATGGAACTTTGAAAATTGCAGATTTTGGTGTTGCTCGAATTGAAGCTCAAAACCCAAGGGACATGACTGGAAACACTGGAACTCTAGGTTACATGGCACCTGAGGTACCTTGTTTGTTTTTTTATCTTCTAAAGATGATATAATTAATTCAATGAATAACTAATTAATGGGTTGAAACTGTATATGATAGGTCCTTGATGGTAAGCCTTACAATAGGAAATGCGACGTGTATAGTTTCGGTATATGCTTGTGGGAAATATACTGCTGTGACATGCCTTATCAGGATCTGAGCTTTGCCGAGGTATCAGCTGCAGTTGTTCAACAGGTCCGTATAGATATTGTAATGAATTCATGAGTAATATCAACTAATACTGTTCAGTGAAAACGACTAATACTGTTTAGTGAAAATAGCTAATACTGACCAACTGATACCTTTTAGTAAAACAACTAATACCATTTCAAAATGCACCTGAGTTACAGAAGTATCTGCCTTTATTCAGATACGTTAGTGTTTTGACAGAATTTGCGACCAGAAATCCCTAGATGCTGCCCGAGTGCATTCGTTAGCATCATGCGCAAATGTTGGGACGCAAAACCAAAACATCGACCTGAGATGGACGAGGTTGTAAGGATGTTAGAAGCAGTGGATACGAGCAAGGGCGGTGGAATGATCGATGAACGTGGAGGACGACGATGCTTTTGTTTCACAAGTGCTCGAGGTCCATGAACACGGCTGATAATGTCTTTTCTCATAGTCCATAAATTTAAGATCCAGTCATTTTCTTGTTCAATTGTGAGTAAAATCATTGGATTTACTCGTCTTACTTGTGAGATTTGTTGTAAATGTAAGTATGTGCAGAAAGTAAGAAAACCAACACTGATAAGGATAAGGTTGTATAGCTGTTGTATTATTTACCAATCAGATGAGACAAAGTCTTGATTGCACCATGCGTATTTTCAAATGATATTAAACTATCTCCACCGGTTAATGCTATTCTGGAGTCAATTCAGAATTACTTTATTATAAAGTCAGTTTTATATCTTCAGCAATTTGCACTATTTTTTGCACTAAAATAGATCCATATAGATTCTTTATTAAATTAATTTTTATTATTATCCTATAATTATAATATATTTTTACACTTATTTTAATATAAATAATAAAGCAACAATTTTTATTTTATTTTTATATTTAAAATTTTGACTAAATTTAGAAAATATGTAATCTTCATAAATACTCATGCAAATTAAAATTGAAAATTCATCATAATATTACAAGAAAAATTAAATTACAATGAAAATATAATGTTGCATAATAGTTGAAATTTCTAATGTCAAATAAAAAATTGAATTACTAATATTGTATTACCTCCGTCCCAAGATAACGTGCATATTTTCTCGGGCACGGAAACTAAGAAAGCTTGCTTTATTGGTATTATGTAAATCATTTATAATGATATTGTGAGTGTAAGTTTTGAGTGTTTTGCTATTTAAGAAAATATGCACGTTATCTTGGGACAAACAAAAAAGGAAATTGTGCACGTTATTGTTGGACGGAAGGAGTATAATATTACATAACTAAAAAAATTGTACTACCAATAAATTATAAAACTAAATTAAAGAATTTTAAAAAAAAAGTAAACATAGTACTACTCTATTAATACTCTAAATATGGTGTTGGAAAACTCCAAAATAGTGCAAAACTCTATTATAGAATTGAGATATAATAAACCCTGGAGATAAAATCTATACATATATAAAAATCATAATAGTTCTTAAAAAAAAATATTCTCACCCAATTTCTCTCTCTCCTCTCTACAATAATCATCCGCCCCTTTTTTTTAGGAGTCTCTCTCCACTTTCAATATTATAGCTAGATTATAGGTATTATTGATAAATATAGGGGTTTTCAAAAAAAAAAGAAGATAAATATAGGGTTATATGTCTCTTATCCAAAGTAAAAAGATGGATTCATTTCTAAATTTTCAGCCCATTTAGCAAATTAAAGCAAGAGCCCGGTTACATACATTTCCATCCATACATGTATAAAGAGAAAATTACGGTTAGATACAAATGCTTTTACCAATTACAAAATTAAAAGACTAATTTCACCCTAGGTCTTCAATACCACACTTCCTTTCCTCCTTTCATATTATTGCGATTTCTCTCTCCAGAAAGGACATCCCATCAATTCGGCTCACATATTCACTCAACCCCCTTCTCTGTTACCCATTTTCAAAATCAACCCTTCTCTCTCTAAAATCTTCTCGTTCTCTCTCTAAAAAAATATAATGGACGCTCCTCCGACGCACTGCTATTCAACCAGTTTAGGGCCATTGCTACTACCAACGTTCGGAAGGTGGTCGAAATCGCGATGCGGCGAAAGGTGGTTGGAATCGCGAGACGACAACCTTCGTTTGTGGGTTGGGCCGTCTCTTTGCACCGCCGCTCCTCGCCGTGAAATGCCAGGGGGGGAAATATGTGAGCATGAGTCTAGCGCCGGAGTGAGATTAGCCCATTTGGATCGTGTAGGCATCTGTTGACCCGAAATCCAGATCCAAGAAGCGGATCCGATTTTTTAGTTCTTGTTGTTTGTGTGTGAAATCGCGAGCTATCTCCTCAAAATCGACGGATCTCGAGGCAACCAAGTGCAAAATTGATTTGGGGGAAATGATCCTATTGATATTGCATTCCAAAATCGTTGAAGGATGAAGCCATGGAGGTTCTCAAGAAAGAAGCAGTGGATCTGGTACTTTTTCTGTATTTCCATGACGTTTTTCGTTTTAGTTGTTATTGGAGTGGATTTGTTCCTCTGTTTCCTATTTGAATGTTATTATGTAATTTCTATTGAATTCGATTATATTTTTGGTAATTTTTGTAGGAAATATACCTACAGAAGATGTATTTTGAGAATTTGGGGCGTGCGAGAGAAAAATACTAGATCCGGGGTATTTTGATAATCTGGGGAATTTTTTAATTTTTTTGTTACAACAAACCTGAGGAAAAATACCAATATTTACAGATCCACTCAGTGTTCATCCTTTGGAAGATTGGTAAGATATTTGAGAAGTGATTAGGTAACATGTAAGTCGACGGCCACTACCATATTCTCTAGGTCATATTCAAGCTGCAAGATAACACAACCTAAGCTGCAAAATTATGGGCTCGGCCATTGGGCTGTAAAATAAATTCAAATTTGCATGTATAGTGAAATTTTTATATCTAAAGTGAGATTTTGTATGTATAGTGAAATTTTTATATGTATAATGAGATTTTTGTATGTATAGTGAAATTTTTATATGTACAGTGAGACTATTAACAGTCAAGATAGCGAGATTTTTCGTAAGAAAAGTGATATTTGAATTTGGACTGAAAACTTTTTCGGTTTTTCCAATAATAATTCTAAATATGTTTTTTATTAAAAATGGTCCATTTACAAAGTGAAATAATTAAAATTTCGCAATTGGAATAATAATCATATTGTTAGCAGTTAAATTTTTTTTGAAAAACATTAAGGAAATTAAAAAAAATATTCACATATAAGATGGGTCAATAATTTTGAGTGAATTATATATCAATGGGTAAAAAAATCAGATATAAAAATGACAGAAAATGAAAAAATCCACTTTAGTCAAAATTTCTACTGTTCATAGATGGGATGGGTGCAGGGGGCGTAACATTTGTGCAGTTCGTGCAGGAAAGTTCAATTAAGAAGTGGGAAAATGAGGGGCATTTTGGTCGATATATTATTTTTTGTAGTTGATTGTAATTGTAAAAAATAATTGTATTAAATTGTCAAAAATTATTCTAATTTGTAGTGCAATGTTTCACCCTATATAAAAAAATGATATTCCCTTTTTCTCTCCATTTTCAATATTTATTCACTCTCATGTGTGACGCCATATTCTCCTATTAATTAATTAAATCATTATTTATTTTGAATATGTTATAAATTAAAAATTTTAATGGTCTTATTTAATTACTTTGTATAAAATTAAATAAATACACTCTAATTTTACAATACTAATATGATAAATTATTAATTTGAGAAAAATCTCAATATAAAATTTTCTAATCAACCTAATAAATTAGTGCATTTTTTTTTTAATTTCATTGATTTTATAATCGTTGTTCTCATGACACAGTATTATTTGACTATGACAATGAGTATTTTGCTATCTATTTTATTAAATAATTGGTTTTTAGATGAATTATGTTTAAGTAGATTTAAGATAAATTTTAATTAAACTTCACTTTTTCTTTTTTTCTTCAAATATTCAAACTGGCAATTTAATAATAATATACATAAATAGAAAAACAAATTATGTATAGGATGTATAAGATTATTATATTTAAAGAAAATTTTGTTTGTGGACTGTTTCATCCATGAGACAAACTTTCACTTGATATTTGGATCAAGATAACATTGAAGCTTACTGGAGACATACTTATCAGACTAAGACACAAACAAGTTAATCTTCGATTTTGCTTTGGATTCTGACTGTGAATGCATTGAGTAATAAGATTAGACACCATTTTCATGATTTGTTCATACATTTGTGATATGATTATGATGTATTTTGAAGTGAAAACTGACTGGGACCATGACATTGAAAGATGATCTCCAAGTAACTGAGGTACAATTTTTCTGTAAGACTCTGTTTGGGTTAATTTTTCATCCTAAAATCCAATATTTATCCAACTTTAAATTCCACCAATCAATGTATCTTACATTCCATGTTTTAATGGATAGAATGATTAAATATATAGCGGCTTAGGGGTTAATTATGATAACTATACCTAACATTTTGACTAAATTACAAAAAATAAAAGACCTGACTTTTTTTTAGGAAAAGAACCCTGAAATTGTGTTTCTTTAAATTACACCATTTTCCTTTTTGGGGTTGATGATAATAAGAAATTAACAAAAAATCTGAATAGAAAGTTAGAAACAAAATAAAAACTGGATTAGTTCATAGATTATGTCAAAATGTACCTTGAAAAATTCATATTTTCAAAAATCACTACCATTGACAACTCAAAATTTACTAATAGGTACATAAGTAAATAAAAACTGCACATGAGCAGGTACATTTGTACATTATGTGTATTTTCGACTGCATATATACAATTATTTGTATTTATTAGTAAATTTTGAGAAAACTTGTAGTAACTTGATTCAAAATTTTATACCCCAAGTAATTATTCCGAAATTAAAAGAAGAGGATCGTCTGTAATATTTTCAGGAGTATGTGTAAGAATACAAATCTCATTGACTTGTTCCTATTATAATTAGGTTACTCTTTCATGGTAGTTTTATAATATTTCCAAAAATACCATAGTTTCAATTTTCAATGTTTTAATAGGTGTAGGTGAATTTCATTAAATACGTTACATGTTAGTTGTATCAGTAATTTTCATTTTTTTCATTTTGATCGGTACAAGGTTGTTGGTTGTATAAGTATATTCACCAAGTTTTAATAAATTTAAGTTGAAAACACATACAAAATTTGAGTTAAAACTTAAAATTTTGGGGTTAATAAGATTCTTCGCAAATAAAATTTCATCAAACTGGAGGAGATTTGAATTAGACAGATCCTCTCGAATTTTCATAGATTATAAACTATACGAGGCTCTATTTTCTATATATCCTGCTCTATTTCACTTGTTTCCATATGTAAAATTGGAGTATAATACAACCACCTATGATGCTCTACTTCCCAGTTAAATGATAAATTAATTATAATTTGCGGGTGTGTTTGCAAACAATTATACTTTGAAGAATTAATTAAAATTATTGATTATGTAAAAATTAATTAATAGTAAAAAACATAAAAAGTTGATAGCGTTTGTAAAAATAATTAAAGAAAAGTTGATAATGTTTGGAAAAAAGTTATTAGTATTTTAAAAAGACTTATAAACTACTAAAAGTATTCCCTTTCTAATTTTTAGCTTATAGTTTTTGATAGCTTATTTTAAATTTTTAATCTCTTTAAAAAAAAAACACTCCAAACTGTTTCTGCACATAATTCTAAGTGATTATAATTACTTATAAGTTTTTTTTTAAAAAACCCTATATTTGATGTACGGCTCTATAATGTTTACATTATTTTACTTTTTAAAAATGAGTTAATTTTCGGTGAAATTTGTTCATAATATGTTATTTATACCACTAATTTATAAATTAATATTGTAATACTTATCAACTGATATCATTATACTTGTAAAATGAGATTATATCATTAAATGATATAGATATTAGTTTATAAAAATAATGGTATCAATTTATACGAATTTGATCATATGTCCGCAGGTGGGCACAAATTTATATGTCCACTGCTTATGTGACACGCCACATATGCAAGGTTCTCACCATCATTTAATTAGTTTCTTTAATTAATCAAACCAAGTCGTTCGTGAACTATTCAGGACTCGACTCGATAAATATTCGTTCGAGCTCGTTAATAAAGATCGTCACCATAAGCGAACAAACTCAAGCTCAATGCATTCAGTTCGATTAGTTCATTAGTAAGCTTGTGAGCCAACTCGTATAAATATAGAGTAATTTAATTTTGGTTTAAATTTTCTCACTAAATATATATGATAAATATAAAAATATATAATTAAATTTATTTAATTAATAAAATTACAAAATTTAGTAGATGTATATATATATATATAATTTTTTAGAAATATATTTTTTTTATATAATTAAGTAATAAATAATTTAATTTAAAATTAATATTATTAATTCGTTTGGATTCATAGCTTGATTAAAAAATAAACAAATCAAACTCAAGCGCTCTAAAATTAGGTTGGGCTAGTTTCGAATACATCAATGCTCTTCAGTTTTAACATTGTTCTTCGTTGGCTACTTTGGTGATATTTGTAGATAATAGGTTAGGCTATAAATATCAAAATCAGTTATTGTCTTATTTTGATAGTATATCCTTAAAAAATTATATCTATTGTTCCGTGAAAATCTTTTATCTTAATTAGTGTTAATTTTTAGTCATATATATTATTTGTTTTTATTATTAAATAATAATTGCGAATTAGGTATACAATATTTTACATAAAAACTAATTCATACGTTATTACTATTGAGTAAAAATCTGAATAAGAATGTTAGAGTAGCAGTCACTCCCATGCCATGAAACTAGCGTGCTACGTTATATATATTTGATTCGATATCATATTTGAAGGTTGAAGTATTTTCAGATACATAACATGTAAATGGATATTAAAATATAAAAAATATTATTATTACTTTTTAAATTTAAGAATTTGATCCATCATCATATGCATTTTATTCTCAGACAAAGTATTCACACTGAGCCTCAATAATTTTTTTTTTTTTTCAATATCATTTGTTCCAATTAAAAATTTAAATAATTAAAACTCGACTCTAGTAATATTTTTTTTGTTAAAAAAATATTAGTCCATAAACATTTCAAATTCAATTTCTTTAATTTAGCTGAATTTAAGGCTCGATAGTGGTTAAATGTGAATAACTCAAGTGGTTAGAGCTCCATCACCTGAGACCTTGAGGTCCCAGATTCGAGAAACTGAGAGGGAATATTATTCCCCTCTTGTGGTGGTCTCCCTGTTGTTGGGTTGCAGTTCCGATTGTGGTTTCGAGTTGCGATTTTGGATGACCCCCCTCTTGTGATGATTGCGGTTTCGATCTACAGCGAGATGAAATGATATTGTCATGTGTCCGATAATAAAAAAAATTATTATAATTAATTATATTAAAAAATTATTGTAATTGATTCCCCCTAAAAAAAAAAAAAAAAAGTTCGACAGTGACACGTGAAATAAAATGGGCATATTACGAATAAATATTACACGTTACTCTTTTTCTTTTTTCCCTTTTTTTTTTTTCTGAAATAATGTTACATACACGTTAGTACTTTGTTAGAAGAAAATTGTGCCTATAAATAAACGCCGGCGTTATTCCAGTTCGTTCACCTCCTCCACGCCGCCACCACCTCCGCCGCCAAATCTCGAACCAGAGACGCAAACTGGGCCGAACTTTTCCACTTCTTCGATTGTTGGTAGAGAAATGGGGCGCGTAGAGTCCGCTATGTCAGATTTCCTCCGTCAGTGCGGCGGCGTCGCCGTGATCGACGGCGGTCTCGCGACGGAGCTCGAACGCCACGGCGCCAATCTGAACGACCCTCTCTGGAGCGCCAAATGCCTCCTAACCTCCCCTCACCTCATTCGCAGTGTATGCCTTTTTTTCCTTCTTATTCCTTGCTTTCTCTGTTTTTTTCTGCTTTGATTTCATTTTTGCTTTATCAGAACTGTAATTCATAAAATTTCCTAAAAATATCTTTCCATACGTGTTAGATTCCATGGGAATATTAGTATTATAGAAAGTTGGGGCTTGTTTTATGCACAATAAGTTGTCTAAACTTGTATTTATTTGTGTAATCTCAAAATATTTAGTATAACTTTTGTCATGATATAGCTATTTTTGTCAGCTAATAGCTTTAATAATATTTGCAGCCATGAATTTTATCTTCTGAGTTTGCAGTGAGTGGAAGTTGGGGTTTAAGTGTAAGCAGGGAAAGTAACAATAAACATCAATGAAATGTGGTCCACACCATGTGGGCTATAATCCATTTTTCTAATTTATTCACAACTTTTATGGGTGTTTCTGCATAAATTATTTGTATCTTAAGTTAATAGTATCTTCTTAATTTATAGTTGTTGCCATTTTGCTAGTGGTTTTAGCAGTGGTTTATGAGGAGATACTCAAAACTTCTTAGTTGTTTAATGGAAATGTGCATATTTAAAATTGAAAGAGTTAAGCTGAATCAGTTTTTATCAATATTACTCATGGTTAATTTTTATAGAGCAGGTACACCTTGATTACCTTGAAGCTGGTGCTGATATAATAATTACAGCATCTTATCAGGTCATTTCTTCATTTTTCACCCGAGTCATAAGTTCCTTATTTTTCTATGTGTGTGTGTGGTGAAATCGAAACTTACCACTTGTCAAATTGAACAGGCAACTATACAGGGGTTTGAGAACAAAGGTTATTCTCTGGAAGAAAGTGAAAACTTGCTTAGAAAGAGTGTTGAAATTGCTCTCGAGGCGAGAGAAGTGTACTACAGTAGGTGTTGCGAAGCATCTATTGACGGTGCTCACGGTGATAGAATTCTCAAGCAGCGCCCGATATTGGTTGCAGCATCTGTGGGAAGTTATGGGGCCTATCTTGCTGATGGTTCAGAATATAGGTGCTTTGAAATCTTTTCATTGAGTTTGATAATTGATGTTCGTTATTCTATGTTTAAGATATGGAGTATGAATTAAGAAATAAGTGAAGTTGTTTATATTAGTTATTGATGATATACTGCTGTTCTTATGATTTCTCATGCAGTATACTAAACCTTTCATATTAGTCAATCTTCAGCCTTCTTGATGAAATATGAACTTTCATTTGATGCAGTATACTAAACCTTTCATATTAGCAATTTACACATGTATCCCTGTTTCCCTGTCTGATTATCAGTGGTGATTATGGAGATTCAATGGATCTGGAGTTCTTGAAGAATTTTCATCGAAGGAGGGTCAAGGTTCTCGCAGATTCTGGTCCCGATCTTATAGGATTTGAAACTGTACCCAACAAGCTGGAAGCTCAGGTACATATATTTTATGAGTTAGTCTTACGTAAAATAGTTTTATTGTACAACTGATTCTCAACTATCACTTTATAGTATAACAACTGATACTTTTAAATGAAGCAACTAATACTAACAAATTTAATACTACGGTTTAGTGAAAAAACTAATACTGTTAAAAAAATACACGCAAAATGCAAACAAGTTGCACAGTGAAACATGTTTACATAAGACTTTACCGTATTTTATTCACCTAGCCACCTAGTTTTCTCTCCACAGGTAAATAAAAATGGAAGCTGACTAAACTTTTATACTTTGTAGACCATTTATGTATAGGCAAATACTTCTATGCATCGGTTGCACCGTGCAACTAGAGTGCATTTTTAAATGGTATTAGCCATTTTACTAATACCATTTGTGGTAAACCAGGCTTTTGCTTTGCTTCTGGAGGAAGAGAATATAAATATTCCTGCATGGCTGTCCTTCAATTCTAAGGATGGAGTTAATGTGGTTAGTGGTGACTCTTTGTCTGATTGTGCTTCCGTTGCTGAGTCATCCAACAAAATCGTTGCGGTTGGGATTAACTGTACACCACCCAGATTTATCAGGGATTTGATTTTATCCATGAAGAAGGTACCTTGATTTCTGCTTCATTACAATTTTCTCATATTTTATTAGCTTCTTTAATTTCTAGAGATGTTATAATGAGTCTATAATGGGATGATTGGATGGGGGAAGAGCTTCATTTCTTGTATTATATTTACAGGGAAAACAAAGAACATTTCAAAGGATTTCATTTAAATTTCATTAATTTGTTAAATAGCTTATAACTGCTGTAAATTTGTTATTAATGCAGCTAATTGCTCCTATTTGTACAATATTTTGAACTTAGAAGATTTTATTTGATTTTCCCCTGTAGCATCGTCTGTTCTCATATTTCCGTTTCTGATGAACACCTGATTTATGAAAAGCTTTAGTTGTATGATGCGAGTGAAATATATATGCCTTTATTGCTCATGAGTTTTTTGAACCTCAGGTGACAACTAAACCGATCCTCATTTACCCAAATAGTGGCGAAAGTTATGATGCTGATCATAAGGAGTGGGTGGTGAGTTCTTTTCTTTGTCATCAGCTTTATTTATTTTTAGAAATGAATTATGAATGATAGATCGGCCGCAGGCTTGATCCCACAATAATTATTCATATTTTTTCTGCATCTCATAGTATTAAGCAGATGCTTCACCTCGAAACATTTATTTAAAGAAAACAAGCTAATAATGTTGGATGTTGATAACAAAGTGTTTTTCATTCTAATCAAGTTTTATAAACTGGTAAACAACCCTTCTTTTCTCATTCACATGTAATACAATCGTACTGATTGGCCTGCTGTATGAATTTCTGTTTTGCTGTTTATTACAGAAAAAAGGGAGTAATTTATTTCATAAAATAATCTCATAGTAGAAATTCTAGTTGTTTACCTGGTGATGAACAACTCAAGAAGTTAAATAGTTTTTATCAAAATTTATTGTTTACTTTTCCTCCAACTACTGGTTTGCACTATTCGATTTTAGTCCTTTGGATATCTGAATAATACTGGATATCTGAATAACACACCACCTATTTATTTGATGATTAAGCAATGTTGGTGACACATAGGTTGTTTTATCATGTTGCAGCAAAATACAGGGGTTTCAGACAAAGATTTTGTTTCATATGTAAACAAATGGTGTGAAGTGGGAGCATCTCTTGTTGGAGGTTGCTGCCGAACTACCCCGCACACTATCCGATCAATCTACCGAACCCTCCCCTGCAAAATGAGTTAAGCGATAACACACTTCAACTGGTAGAGAGGATAAGATTGTCCAAGATTTATTACATTTTGAAAATTCATGGGTGGCAAGTTCGTCACTTGTGTAATGTTTATGCCCTAGTACTAAGCACTTGTTGGAAGACTTGTTTAATGTTATTTTCCAAATGATGAAAATTCTCCTTCTTGTTTTATACCATGTAGCTTGCTTAATAATTCCATGTTCCTTTTATTTGCAACCAGTGAATCTCTTTGTTAAGACTACTAATCATTTTTCTTTTAAGAGCAAGTCTTTTGTGCACCTCTTGCTACTAACCAACTATTTACTATTTAACGAAAACAATTAATACCAGTAACTATCATATTCATATTTGCAAATGTGAATTTATGTTCCAACATGCAAAGAAAGCTTAGAGATCAAGAATTAATTCTGCAATCATACAATCTTAAAATGGCCACTCATTGATAAGTGTTACAATCCAACCTAAAACCTCCATAGAAACACCAACATAAGTATGCAATGCAGATCAAGCATCAAAACCAGAGTAGATCCCACTGTCCCTAAGCAACCTCTTCTCTTCTTCAACATAGTTCTTCCCCCTACTCGCTTGACCAAGATCGCGTTTCCTCTTCTCCTTCTGTTGAAACGAAAGATTCTTCTTCTCCTTCTGAGTCAGAGCATACGCCAGCTCCTCTCCATCGGCTATTGCAGCCCTCGTTTTCTGTCGTTCTTCAAAAGATTCTTCACCTTCTTTTCCTTCTTTTTCATTCCCCTTAGACCAAGTCCAGTCCTGCTCCTCCATTTCCTTTGGTGGTGGCACTTTTAACACAGACAGACCGCCTTTGTATCCATGTCGGCTCAGAGCTTCAAAGTCAAAACCTTTCTTCTTCTTCTTTGCAGGATCTACTGTAATCAGGTAACATTCACAATTCAAGCCCTTTGCATTCAATCTTAATATCATCTTTTGTCCTAATTTCTTAAGTTACTAATGTAACAGAATAGGCTAAAAAATGCTTATGATCAACACAACAATTTCTAGAGTGATCCATCAAGCAAGCAGAATCACAACTCGATTTGCGGAAATGAAATCCCTAATAAACTGCAAAGATAAATACTTGTGGAAAAAATAAGCAGAATCATATGAATGGAGCTTTTGCTTTCATAAAAATACCAAAAAAAATTCTTCCATAAATTACTCGGAGATATACAAATTTTGCAAAATCAATTCAGAAGCACCTACTCACATACGAATTAAATTAAAACCCTAAATAGTTAAAATCTTATCTCAACGAGAAATCAAAATTCAGGCGAAAACGAAAAGGAGAGAATTGAGTAATTTGAAGATATATACCTTGAGAACCTTTGAGCTTAGAGGATTGAATGGCATTTCGCTTCGCGGATTTGGAGGCGCCATTATTGTCTTCGGAATCCGTATCGAGGGTTGAGGAATCGTCGGACGACGACGTATCATCGTCGTCGCCGTCGCCGTCGCTCCACTTTAGTCCCCTCTTCATCTCCGCCTACTTTTGAATTGAAGAATTTTCAACGGAGAAGACTGGCGTTTACCACTCCGGGAAGAAAACAGCGTAAATCTGAAGCGCTTACATGCGGAATACGCCGACTTGAAGTTGAGCCATTGCCCCTTAAAGCTTCAATTTTGACAAAATGTAAGATTTAACACGAATCACATTAATTTTTTCTAAAGTATTAAAGACGTCAATTCCCAATTTATATATGTG
Source organism: Stenogyne calaminthoides (assembly GCA_037126765.1). Taxonomy (NCBI): domain Eukaryota; kingdom Viridiplantae; phylum Streptophyta; class Magnoliopsida; order Lamiales; family Lamiaceae; genus Stenogyne; species Stenogyne calaminthoides. The sequence continues at coordinate 7,218,703 of JBBCBC010000039.1, read as the reverse complement.
AAACTGTGAGACCGACTCATCGCCTTCCTTATTTATTTGTTTTAGACATAATGTATTAAAAAATTCTTAAAATATTAATTTATGTTTTAAAAGGTTGTTAAACTTTTTTTATTTTAAAAAGAGTAGGTCTCATGTGCACCGGGTGCATCTTGCACTCACAGTATATTTTAGAAGCGTGCAACTATACAAAACAGAAACATGCAACTATTTCATACAGAAGCATGCAACTATGTTCCCATATTAACAATTGCACTTTTCTGTATAAATAAGTCATACTTTTCAACATAACTAATTGCACGTTTCTAAAATGTATTATGAGTGCACGGTGCACCCGGGTGCATACAACACCTAGCCTATTAAAAAACTTTTAAACTATAGTATATAATATTTATTTTATGAGTATTATGATAAACGAAATGCATAGATTTTATTAAATTATCTTAATATTCTCTGTATTCAATTTGGATGCAAAATAAAAATATCTTTTACGAACGGTCAAAAAAGGGTTTTAAAAAATAAAAATTATATAATTTAATTTTTTTTAAAAACAAATTAAGTATTTTAGGGCCTTGAAAAAAAAATGTATATTTTAAAGGTTTTACAAAATAAAAAATAGTTTATAGGCTTTTTGAAATAAAAATTAATAATTTTAAGCCATTTTGATGCATTATGCATTCCTTTTAAACTTGATTCACTTGAATACTTGATTGCCAATAATTATATTATTTTGAAATTCATTTTGATAGTCTTTACTGCTACAGAAGAGAAGGAAAAATAGTCAAATATATCTAGTATTTTTAATTTCTTATCAATGTTAGCGCATTTAATTTTTTTCTCTTCAAATTTATTATATATTTTTAGATTCTTATCCATTTTAGCGTGTTTTTTTTTCTATCTATTACATACTTTCACTTGATACTTAAAAATATGCGATTACCATTTCCCATAAGGTCCATCCGATATGGATGTCGAAATCCACTTTTCTTGATGTGTAAACATTTATGCTCCGTTTGGTAGGCCTTAATATGACCTAAATAGTGTCCTGTAATAATATAACAACCCACTTGGTAACCCATATTATGGCCGCACAAATTTATACTGACCCGCTTTTAATACGGCCGATCCGGACGGTATTACGGCGGATTCCCTGTATCCTTCAGCACTGTCGAAGACGACCCCCCCCCAATCGTCTTCCGTAAGTAAGGGTTCTACATGACATTTTCTTGGTCGATTTTGTCCCTCCTCTAGATTAATATATCACAAATTCGTGTTGTCCTGTTCATTTATCTTTTTCTCCAATTTCAGGGTTTCGTTTGTGCGATTTTTAGGGTTTCGCGACGGAGGCAATCATCGATGGCGGCATACGAACGACGACTTCGTGAGGGAAATCCACCATCTTCTTTCCCAAAAATCAGGTACGTTTTTGTACCGCGAACGATTTTTGATTTCCTTTCCCCTAGATTATACGATTTCCTTTTTTTAGGGTTTTTTATTTTTGTTTCATACAGGTGCTCACCGCGTCGTGGATTTTTGTTTCATTGCGTACAAACGGCATCGTTCATTTTTCTTTCATCCCGCAAACTATCTCAAGGTACGTTGTAATGGTTGTCGATTTTTCTGGAAAAAAATTATCAATTCCCAGTCGTGTTTTTATATGAATTCATCCCGCAATGAATATCACCACGATTTGAAACTTGCCTATCTTCAATTGAATATCTATGTGTGGTAATTCGACCACATACATGGGTTCTTGATTTTTCGGGTAATTAAAAGATTAAATGTGGACTAATATATTCTGTGGTGTTCTGGAATTTTCTACTTTTTGCTCTATGTTGTTCTAGTTTGATATATGGACTGAATTTACAATTGTTTTGGGAATAAATGTGGACTGAATTGATATGTTGTTCTAGCTCAAAGATTTGATTGTTTCTGTTGGGAAATTAATTGCACGGATCTATTCGGGATGAGTATTTGAATACAAATTTAATTCTAACAATTATTACTAGCATGAATTAATCCTATATTAATTCAAATAATAATTCAAAAACAAATCATGCATGTAAACAGTTCACATAAATCCTACGCATGCGGAATTGCTACGGGTTTACGTGAACTAACCTCTTGGAGTGGCAATGGTCTCGTCGATAAAAACACACCAAAAAGCCTTCCCAAGTATTCCCTAGTCCTTGCTCGTCAATCCGGTGGAAGGAAGCTCGCGAACAATTAACAAAAGGAAAAGTAAAAATTTGTTGCACCACCTTTGTGGATTTACTAATTTTTCCAGCACATGGAATTGTACATGGGGATGAAGAAATCATCCCCTATTTATAGATAGGTGGTGGCCGATTTTTTTGTCATGGAATAGGGAGGAAAAAATCTTTTCTTGATCTCCAAGAAATCTTAAATATATCTCCTATATTCTTTTCTCCATAATTAAAATATTCCATAAAATCACATCTTCTCTTGTTATGGTTATTTTCGAAAAAATGAGGATAAAGATTCCAAGATTTGGATCTTCTTGAATTTATGAGATATACCTGTATTGTAAGAATACATATCTTCCATAATATATTTTCAAGAAAATCAAGAAAAACTTTATTTCCCTTATTCTTTCAAAATTTTCGAAAATAACATATAAATAACCAAGTGGGAGATTTCTTGAATTTAATGAGATAATTTTGTATTTCAAGAATACATATCTTCATTCCATAACAAAATTCAAAGAAAATCTTTCTCCCCTTTTATTTATATTTTTCGAAATTAATGAGGAAAAATAGCAACAAAATTTATTTTATTTTTAAACACATTTTTTAGTTATTGGACTTTATGTTGGACTACTTGAGGGGCCTTTAGGAGAATTAAGATTGGACCTTCCAATGGATCTTGAATTATCAATATTGAGCCACAATATTATTCAAGCCCATAAATATTAATTAATCCCACTACATAATTAATATTGCACTATCCATCTTAACCCATATTACAGTCAATATGGCTCTCGGTTATTATTTCCCGTGTTTAAGATTATCTAACCCATTAATTAATTCAAGCCACTGAAATAACTTTCTATTAATTAATATCTTTTATCCTTGGTAAAGGAACGGTTCAACATTATTATCCATTCCACTTGCAAGATTTGGTATGATAAAACTTATGAACCTCCCAAAGGGGCAAATCGAACAAGCGTACTTGCACACGATTCTCCGTATTAAATCTTAGCAATCGCATGTGACCAATAATATTGCCCAGGATATAAAGTATTGAATCTCGTTGATTCTCTACCCGTAATAAGTCAAAGCAATAATTACTAACCACACGCAATCCTATTTAAGGGACGAAGATTAAGAAATAACGAACCACTGAGGTCTAATTCTTCCTAGTTCAGTTCTGAAGAATTTTTCCTCATGTAGGTCCTATTCAGTGCACTAAACATGCACTAGCGTAATCTCTTGGTCAAGACAAGCCAATTTAAGTCTTACACTTCAACCTTTCACGATGGATTGTTCATTTCCATCTAGGTCGTGAATGGTGTACTTTTGGTTACAAGGGACTGTTAATTTAATCTTCTGTGATCTGGTATCACTAAATTAACTACAATGTAACACATACTATTTATTGAACAGTTATGCAGTAAATATATGTAACATTCGATGATATTTAAAGTATTAGTGATAAACAATTTATTTCAGTAAATAAGACCGAAATTCAGTTTGATTATACAAAGTAAAAGCATACTTTCCAGTATAATCCCAACAATCTCCCACTTATACTAAAAGTCTACTTTTAAGTATACCACAACATGTCTCGTGTAGTTCTGTCGTGACATATAATGTCACCTACACGAACCTAATAATGTCTCCCACTTATACTCAAAGCAGTTAGCAACAATCTTGACACCCATTCCTTTCACATGTCTCTCGAATGTATTACTCGAGGCGACCCTTTGTGAATGGATCTCGCCAGTTGTCTTCCCGACGCGATCTTTTGCCAATTTATATCTCATCTCTTAACGATTTCTCGTATAAGATGGTATTTCCTTTCAATGTGTTTGCCGGGCCTTGTCTCTTGGTTCCTTTGAATTTGCAATCGCTCCTCGGATTGTCACAATAAACAATGATTGTCTTTGGGCAAATTTAACTACATCCAAGTCCACTAGGAAGTTCTTGAGCCAAACAAACTTTTTTCACCCTCGCAGCGACTACATATTCGGCTTCCATGGTAGAATCTGCGATGCATTTCGCTTAACGCTTCTCCATGTCATGACTCCTCCCCATGCAAAAACACACTACCGGAGGTAGATTTTCTGGAATCTAAGTCTGATTGGAAATCCGAGTCCGTGTAGCCGATGGGGATTAGACTATCTGACTGATAAACCAACATTCTATCTCGAGTTCTTTTCAGATACTTCATAATGTTTTTAAATCTCGCGTCAATGTTCTTTCCCCGTTTACTTTGATATCTTGCCACCATGACAACGGCAAAAAGCGGATATCCGGTCTCGCGGTGCACAACATTGCATACATAAGGCTTCCGACAAACCAAGCATAATGAATGTCTTTCATGTCATCTATCTCCTTTTTTTTGTGTCTTAGGGCACATTTCCTTGATAGATGGATTCCATGCCCGAAAGGTACGAAGCCTTTCTTGGAATCCTGCATGCTGAATCGTTTCAAGACAATGTCTATGTATGAAGCTTGCGATAAGCCTATCATCCTTTTCTTGCGATCTCGAGTGATCTTGATCCCAAGGATGTGCCCGGCTTCCCCTAAGTCCTTCATATCAAACCGCTTTTGAAAGCCATGCCCTTACGCCCCGATAACACCTTTACATCGTTCCCGATGAACGTAATGTCGCTCACGATAGTACTAAGAATACCAATGCGCTTCCGACATGCTTTTTGTACACACAAACTTTTTCGAACTCGTTTTGATCAAACCCATAAGACTTTATAACATGATCAAAACATTGGTTCCAAGATCTGGATGCTTGTTTGAGTCCGTAAATGGACTTCATGAGCTTACAAACTAGGTGTTCTTGGCCCTTTTCAATGAAGCCTTGGGGTTGTTGCATATAGATTTCTTCATCAAGACTTCCGTTAAGGAAAGCTGTCTTGACATCCATTTTCCAGATTTTAAAATCGAGATGCGCAGCAATCGACAAGAGAATTCGGATGGACTTGAGCATTGCTACATGTGAAAAAGTTTCCTCATAGTCGATCCCTTCTTTCTGAGTATAACCTTTCGCCACAAGCCTTGCCTTGAAGGTTTCCACCTTCCAGTCCGGTCCTCTTTTTCTCTTGTATACACACTTGCAACCAATGGGTTTGACCCCATTAAGTGGTTCAACTAGCTCCCACACTCTGTTATGATCCATAGAACCCATTTCGGCTTTCATTGCTTTTTGCCAAGAAACTGCATCCTTGTCTTGGATTGCCTCATCATATGTCCATGGGTCTCCGATTAGCCTTGTCCGAATCAAGTCCGAGGACTCCCCTATCCCCATGAATCTCTCGGACTGTCTTACAACCCTCCCACTACGACGAGGTTCCGGTTGTGAAAGTGTGTCGTTTGGTATGTCATCTTGTACAGTTGGCAATGAGGTTAGCCCTCTTAGCTCATTTAAGGTAATCTCACTTCTAGGTCTTTTTTCGTTCATATAGTCTTCTTCCAAAAATCTAAAGTGGGTGCTTATTACCACCTTTTGATCTTCGGGACCGTAGAACATACACCCTTTTGTTCTCTCGGGGTATCCTATAAACAACCTTAATTCTGATCGAGGATCCAATTTTTCGGCTTCCTTGTCCAACACGTGGGCGACACCCCCCAAATTCTCATGTGTCTCAAACCGGGCTTCATGGTCCACAATTCTTTGGGAGTTTTGGGAACCGATTTGGATGGCACCAAGTTTAGAATGTAAGCATTGTTTTTCCAGGCATGACCCCGTAATCGACTTGGGAAGATCCGCATAACTCATCATTGATCTAACCATTTCCAAAAGAGTTATGTTTCTTCGCTCTGCAACCCCCCGCTTTGTTGAGGGTTAAAGTGCGATTAAATTTGAGATACAATCCTTTCATCCGACAAGTAGTTCAAAAACTCATCATCGAGGTACTTTCGCCTCCACGATCGGATCGTAGAGACTTGATACGTTTTTTCCCTATGATTCTCTGCTTGAGCCTTAAATTCTTTGAATTTCTCAAAGGTCTCGATTTATGCTTCATAAGGAAAATATAACCGTACATTGAGTAGTCATCAATAAAAGTGACGAAATACTCATAACCTCCTCTTGCTTTGGTTGACATTGGACCACATACGCCTGTGAACGATTTCTAACACTTCTTTGGCTCTATTCCCTTGGCTCAATGCCCTCTTGGTCATTTTTTTACCCTCCAAACATGATTCGCGAGGTTGGAATTGGTTCAACTTGGAGAAACTCCAAAAGGAACCGCCTTCTACCAACCTTTGGATCCTCTTTGGATTAATATGTCCCAATCTTAGATGCCATAGAAGTGTCTCTGCTCACGTCGATGAACGTTTTCTTTTATCGGAAACAATTGATGTGTTATAGGATGCATTTAATTGAGTGGTGTGCGCAGATTAATTGTATAGAGACTATTCGACAACATTCCATGACAGATAAATTTATCATAAAGAGAAATGGTAACAACTTTATCAAAAGTAACCGAATATCCATCAAGGTAAAGTTTAGAAACCGAAATTAAATTCTTTCTAAAATTCGGAACGTAAAGAACATCTCTTAAAATTAAAACCCTGTCTTCAAATGACAGGTGCACTTCTCCCACTGTTTCAACTGCCACTCTCGTAGCATCGCCCAGTGTGATGAGGATCTCACTCCCACTAAGTTGCCGGGTCCGGTTGAACCCCTGTAAAGTGAAACAAACATGATCAGTGGATCCCGTATCCACCACCCATAAATGGGAGGCATACGCCGCTAAGCAAGTTTCAACAACTAGTGTGTGAGAATTACCTTTCTTTCCATTTCTTTTGGGTTTGGAACAGGCTGACCTCCAATGTCCTTTTTCACCGCAGTTAAAACATTTTCCTTTTGGTACTTTCTTGACACCCATCCAGCTAGCTGTCTTTCTCTTACTTTTCTTAGTGATGAGTTTGCTTTGGTTCTGACCACTTTTCTTTTCTTGAGACTTGCCTTCCATTGGCCTAGATCTTGAGAAAAGACTTTTGGTCACCAATGCTTCGTCTTTCTTTCCTAAATGCTTCTCTATTTTCTCCAAAGCTTCTTGTAGAATGTCCATAGTAAACATGTGATCACTCATCACAAAACTACAGTAAAACCCATCGAAGCACCTTGGAAGAGTTAGCAAAAGAAATTCGATTTGGGCCTCATCACAATACTTAGTATCGAGATAAACCAGTTTTTCAAAATGACGTTTAATTCTGAGAACATGCTCCCTTACGGGTATTCCCTCAGCCATCTTTAGCCTGACCACGTCGTCATTTTTAAACTGATTGATCATGCGGTCTTTTGTTAAAAACATTTCTTCAAGACTTTGTATAATTTCTGCAGCAGACCTAACACCTTCATGAATGTGTCTCAAATCATCAGATAGTGAAGTCAAGATTACACGTTTCATGGGTTCATTTGCCTGCTCCCAAATATTATACAAGTACCTTTCCGCATCAGTTGATCCATCAGTAGGCATACGGGGCTTGGGTACATCAAGAACCCAATGATGTTCTTGTGCCGGTAGGACAAAACTCATATTTCGTTTCCAAACCACATAGTTATCACCAGTTAATTGGTGTTCTTTGAGTGTATATAACAGTGGATTAAAAGGTTGCGACATGATGAACTGAAATAAATAATAATATGCATAAGCACAAATATATCACAAAATTCGATCACATGTTTCATATTAAAATCTCAAAAATATGAACATGCATCAGCCAACATCTCAAAACAGTTTAAATAAGCCACGTGGGGTGGGTCATTATTTAAACACATTCAAGCAGGTTACAAACAAGAACAATTACAAACCTTTAATAACTAGATTAATAGTTGGCTCCCCTTGACCAATATAAAATTGACCCGGGGACTTGAGGAAGTATATGCATATCAATTTTATACCTAAGTAATAACCATGATTAAATACATAATTATTATTTCGCTTTGAACGAGCCTCGTGGGGAGGGTCATCGTCATACTAGTAATAATCCACAATCATCCATTTGGAATTTATTCATGTGAAAAGCTATCTTTTGACCGTCCCATTGGGGAATTTCTCCAAAAGAATTCACAAATAAATAAATCATGGAGGTCAAAATTAATTCAATTTTATTATCCATAAAATTGTCATTTAATTGTTTAAGCATACTTAGTAATTTTTTGAAAGTGAGATTTTTCAAAACGTTTTTCTCATGCATCGCAAATTTAAACACAATTTAAATAAGCATAAAATAATGCATAAACATCGAGACAAAAATCAAATATATTGGGCTGCGTATCGATTATCACGGTTAATTTTTTGTCATGTCTTGATCTCATCGTCTTCTTTGCCTTCATCGTTAGTCTCGAAAAAGGTTAAGCCCGTCTGGTGACATCATCGACGGCTTCGCGAGTTTGAGTGCCGTCTTACACTCCGGCGTGTCGTCGGCGCCCCGTCTCGTCTGCTAAGCGCCCGCCCGTCGCCCAGCGGTGCTGGCCTTTCAGCGAATCTCGGTAAAGTCGGTGGCGTGCGGATCTGTAGCGTGTGCCTCTGGCCATACTCGCCCAGCGTCCCTTTATCGGCATCGCCCGCCACACTTGCGCGCCTCGGCTGTCGCCCGCCCGTAGCGCCTCGGCTGTCGCCCGCCCGTTCGCCTCAGCGATGCTCGCCCGCCCGCCCGAAACCTCGGTGATCGCCCCGCCCGCTTCAGCGCCTCATGGTGTGATCGCCCTGCCGTTCGCGCCTCGGGTGATCCGGCTCGCGCTTCGGCCGAAGGCCTTGCCCCGCCGCGTCTTGCTCCGCCCACGTCGTGAAAGCATGCCTCCTTTAGCGCGTTTAAGACGCGCGCGCTTTACTACGCCCGTTCGGTTCCCTTTTTTAATTCTTCGTCTCCGCCTCCATTTCAGATCCGGTTACAATTTATTTACAAAAATAAATAAACCTAGATCTAGACTAGTCTATTACATTGATCAAATCAAACAAATTCTAATCTACTCGTGGATTTTCTCACGAGGCAAAACGAATTCGAACGAATCGAATTAAAAAACCACAATTTATATGCATGCACAAATAAACACATTAAATTCCATGACAATTGGATACCTGCAAAAAATATCTAGCAATTCTACTATCTAATTCAAATTTAATGAAAACAAACTAAATTACAATTTAAAATTCAGAGCCCGAAACCGAGGCTCTGATACCAGTTGTTGGGAAATTAATTGCACGGATCTATTCAGGATGAATATTTAAAAACAAATTTAATTCTAACAATTATTACTAGCATGAATTAATCATATATTAATTCAGATAATAATTCAACAACAAATCATGCATATAAACAGTTCACATAAATCCTAAGCATGCGGAATTGCTACGGGTTTACGTGAACTAACCTCTTGGAGTGGCAATGGTCTCGTCGATAAAAACACACCAAAAAGCCTTCCCAAGTATTCCCTAGTCCTTGCTCGTCAATCCGGTGGAAGGAAGCTCGCGAACAATTAACAAAAGGGAAAATAAAAATTTGTTGCACCACCTTTGTGGATTTATTAATTTTTCCAGCACATGAAATTGTACATGGGGATGAAGAAATCATCCCCTATTTATAGATAGGTGGTGGCCGATTTTTTTGTCATGGAATAGGGAGGAAAAAATCTTTTCTTGATCTCCAAGAAATCTTGAATATATCTCATATATTCTTTTCTCCATAATTAAAATATTCCATAAAATCCCACCTTCTCTTGTTATGGTTATTTTCGAAAAAATAAGGATAAAGATTCCAAGATTTTGATCTTCTTGAATTTATGAGATATACCTGTATTGCAAGAATACATATCTTCCATAATATCTTTTCAAGAAAATCAAGAAAATCTTTCTTTCCCTTATTCTTTCAAAAATTTCGAAAATAACATATAAATAACCAAGTAGGAGATTTCTTGAATTTAATGAGATAATCTTGTATTTCAAGAATACATATCTTCATTCCATAACAAAATTCAAAGAAAATCTTTCTCCCCTTTTATTTATATTTTTCGAAATTAATGAGGAAAAATAGCAAACAAAATTTATTTTATTTTTAAACACCTTTTTCAGTTATTGGACTTTATGTTGGGCTACTTGAGAGGCCTTTAGGAGAATTAAGATTGGACCTTCCAATGGATCTTGAATTATCAATATTGAGCCACAATACTATTCAAGCCCATAAATATTAATTAATCCCACTACATAATTAATATTGCACTATTCATCTTAACCCATATTACAGTCAATATGGCTCTCGGTTATTATTTCCCGTGTTTAAGATTATCTAGCCCATTAATTAATTCAAGCCACTGAAATAGCTTTCCATTAATTAATATCTTTTATCCTTGGTAAAGGAACGGTTCAACATTATTATCCATACCGAAAACTAGTTCCACTTGCAAGATTTGGTATGATAAAACTTATGAACCTCCCAAGGGGGAAAATCGAACAAGCGTACTTGCACACGATTCTCCGTATTAAATCTTAGCAATCGCATGTGACCAATAATATTGCCCAAGCTATAAAGTATTGAATCTCGTTGATTCTCTACCCGTAATAAGTCAAAGCAGTAATTACTAACCACACGCGATCCTATTTAAGGGACGAAGATTAAGAAATAACGAACCACTGAGGTCTAATTCTTCCTAGTTAAGTTCTGAAGAATTTGTCCTCCTGTAGGTCCTATTCAGTGCACTAAACATGCACTAGTGTAATCTCTTGGTCAAGACAAGCCAATTTGAGCCTTACACTTCAACCTTTCACGATGGATTGTTCATTTCCATCTAGGTCGTGAATGGTGTACTTTTGGTTACAAGGGACTGTTAATTTAATCTTCTGTGATCTGGTATTACTAAATTAACTACAATGTAACACATATTATTTATTGAACAGTTATGCAGTAAATATATGTAACATTCGATGATATTTAAAGAATCAGTGATAAACAATTTATTTCAATAAATAAGACCGAAATTCAGTTTGATTATACAAAGTAAAAGCATACTTTCCAGTATAATTCCAACAGTTTCTGCAAGTGGCTCTCTAAGTTTATAGATTTAAATGTGGGTTTAAATGTTGTTTCAGTGTTGGGGGAAATTTAATGTATGTTGTTCTAGTTGTTCTAGGTCAAAGTTTTGATTGTTTAAATGAGTCTCTCCATCGAGAATCATTTAGCTAAGGGGTTTGTTGGTTAGATGTGGTCTCAAATGTTGTTTCAAACTCAATTGATACCCTTAGTTGTTCTAGCTCAAATGTTATGATTGTTTGAATGAGCCTCTCCAAGTTTATTGGTTTAAATGTGGACTGATATGTTGTTATAGTTGATATGTGAACTGAATTAGTTGTTTTGGTAATGAATGTGGACTAATTGATATGTTGTTTCTACCTCAAATGATTTGATGGTTTTGAAAATAAATAATGTTGGGGGAAATGTAATGTACGTTCTTGGACAAACGTTGTTCTAGTTGGGTTAAATGTGATTGTTTTATTGAGGCTCTCCATCTCCATTGATGAGCATCTGTTAGGTCATCCTTATCCATTATTTAGGTTGTACTTGCTCTCCTATGCTACAGCTACAGATCGTTTTCTTCAAGCTGAAAGTTGTGTAAGCTTTGTCCTCTATATTCTATCTTATACGTTGTTCATTGATATATCACCTATATATCACATATTCTATCTTATCCGATCAATTATTTGTTGTTTGTAGGTAACAATCTGTTTTGGCCCACTACATATCCGACGATGTTGTCACTACACATCAAGAAACTTTTGTTGTATATATTGATAGAACACGTACAACGTCGGAGAAAGGCCGCGTGCCTTATACTAGCACATTTGATACTCCAAACAACTAATAGAAGAGTTAGACGACGTGATGATGTTATGTCTTATATTGGGCCATTTTAAAACTTATATTGGGTCATTTTTGTATTGGGCTATATGATGGGTGTAATAATGGGTCTTGCTTGATGTAGCCCAAATTATTTATATATCATGTTCCTGATCCGATTAAATTGTAGGAATTGCTTACACCAACTTATAGTTATAATTCACTTCACTTCATGTTGGTTAGTAATAAAATATGATTCACTTCATGTAAGATATGATTCACATATATGTTAGTCAAAAGGGGGCCGAATTTAATGTATGGTCGGCTATACTGTTGATTTATTAATGAGTCTTGGTTTTGATGCATATCAACTTACTTTTTGCACCTCCTAATGTATGAATAAATTTAATGATTGTTTGCATCCCTCTGTATTTTATATCCCCTGTTTGTTCATGTTTCATTAGATAAATCATTTTAAGATGTAATCTAATGCAAGAAGTTTATATAATCTGATGCAAGAAGTTTATATAATCTGATGCAAGAACCTCATATATGTGAATGGACCTCATATCCAAGCAAATCTCACAAAATCAAAAATAATATAATCATCCAACACAAAACATTATCCAAAAGTTTCAAACAGAAATATCACACAAGTTTCATATATCATGATTGTTAATCGAAGTCCCCATCAAGCAAACGACGAACGTAGAGTGGCCGAGCATGCTCGGGTAGTCCAGTAAATAATTCCCACCGATGATTGCTCTTCACTATTTTCTCAGAGGCATCTAGGCGTTCATCGAGAGTGAGATCGGTAATGGACTCAAGAATAATAAATACATCACTCCTACTAGAACTCGGTTGCTTGGGCCAAGTGGGAACGGGCTGAACAGGCTGATCAACAATAGACTGGAAAAGATTTGCTAGACGTTCATCAGAGCTCTTGAACAAGACATCCAATCCATCAAGCAGTTCTCGGTTGTTTCCAGGATGTGATTGTGAGACCCTTTTGTTACTGGATGATGGAGCAGAAGGTTTAGCCGGTTCAACATTAGGAGCTTGACTTTCAACGTCCATCTCGCAATGGCCATCTTCAACCGAGGTAGATTTCCCTACACCTTGGTGGGTTGCACTAGTCTCTGCCCTAGTAGCATCTGCATCTGTCATTGTATCCTCGAACACTAGGTCGTTCACAACATCTATGGCAGTTTGACTTGAATTACCCATTGCACCATCATTACCAAACAACTCTAACTAGTCATAGTAGAAAGGCCAAGGCTTTTACCTCATATTAGCCACTGTCGATTCCTTCTGCAAGAAAAGCGATAAATTAATTTATAAATGCATTAAACTGTAGTATATTTCAAGAAAATGAGTAATTAATGATATGCTAACCTTCACAACTTTTTCTCAAGCAATGTCTGATACATCAATGATCTTTGTCTCAGTGTTAAAACCTCCACCAGAATCCCCTAGAGCTATCTGAATGGCCGCATGGTGTCTTTTCCAAATTGTTATCCTAGAGTTGATGTGAGGATTTGCTCGAAGGTCTGTTCCAGGGGATCTTCTCACGCAGTTTTTCCTCCAATTTTTGTAGGTAACCAGGCCGAAAGCCGTTCTCACTCTTCCAGCCTCCGCATGCAATGAGTTTCTTAAACAAATCCATTAGAATTACTTCCTCATTATGTTTCCATGTTCTCCGTGTGGTAGTTCCTTTGGCTTTTTACCTTTTGTAACTGGGATTGTGCTACCGTGGCTATCGTTATCCATACTACGACACAATCCAAAAAAATATGAATTTACACAAACAAATATCAATACAAATATCAATTTAGTAAAATAACAAACCGATTCTCCAAGCAATGCGTATCATTACTCCATAAGAAACAAGAAAGCAACCACATTTGAAAACTGATAAACACAATAATCTTTCAGGACCGCTATATATACCACATTTTAACCCACAATTAAAATAACTGCAACACTGCATAAGCTATGCGCATCATTACCCAGAAAACAATACACATGGCAACACAAAAAATACAAATATCATACCCAATACATATTGTAATTCCAATAGATCTAATGGCAACACAATTGGAATGTAGGAAATGATAACTAAAGAAGTTGTGTCACACAAAGTTTTATTCAAAACAAACCCTAATATCAAGAATCACGCCCACCACTGAGGTTTAACACAAAAAACGTCGGACCCAACAAAAAAAAAAAAAATGTCATCACCCCATACAAACACGATTTCACATATCATCCCCAACATACACAAAATCAAAGCGAACAAATCAATGTGAAACAAAGGTGCGTTTGGTCGAAAATGGAATTGATAAATGAAATGGGTTATTTGTTTTTCTTACCCGGAACCACCGCGAGCAGGAAGACAATGTTGCAAGATGGAAATGAAGTCGCGATTGAGAGCCAATCAATCCACCAAATGAGAACAATAACCAAGAATCGTCTAACCAGGATGAAGAAAATGGAAAACTCAAACAACACTAACCAATCGCCATTGTTGTCGTGCAGTGGAACCCTAAAAATTGCGGCGAAATAAGGAGGAAGACAAAAAAAATACGGGGGAATGAAATGAGGTTGAAAAATAAGGTGGCCGAATTTATGTTTTTATGTGAAGGAGGGGTATATTGGTCATTTCATTGAAATACACATTTATATGCCTATTTATTGTCCCATACCAAGTGCCACTACAAATTTATACAAAATTATTACCCCCTACCAAGTGGAATATTAATTTTATCTCATTATTTTTATTACAGTGTACCAAACGACGTAATACTACCAACCCATAATAATATTATACCAATCTACTTTATCCTACCCATTTTTATTACCCCCTACCAAACCCTACCTTAACTTAAAAAAAATATTATGCCATGCCAGATTAGAATGCACAAGATTAAAATTGAGAAAATCATTTTTTTCTCTTCCAAATCATTCAAAACAAAACTCTAAGGGTATGTTTGTTTTGAGACTATTCCAGACGGACTTTGGACTTTACAATTCCACATACCCATTTAATACAATACTAAAATCAGGATTTCAAAATCCAGTTTAAAACCTAACCTAAACCCTACATCTGCACCTATTCCCATTAATAATAATATTATCAATTTTACACAATTTCCAACACAATACTCAATCATTCAATCCTTACTATAATAATATAATAATACAAATCAATCAACTTTTTTACAATCCTATATAATTCCACCCTATAAAATCTCAAAACAAACATACAATTTTACTATTCATTAGAATTTTATAATCCTAGATTTCAAAGTTCAGGATTTTCCCCGCCTACTATAAGCCCAAAACAAACATACCCTAAATGATCCAAATCAATCTTCTTGATCAATGTTTTCAAGCGGGTTAAGTGTCCTCAAACTTCTATTTTTTCACGTTCAGTAGAAGATATTCCATGAATTGCCCCAAATGATATTCACAAAAAATGGAGAAACTAAAAGGACTATAGCAGCTTTGATAACTTGTAACAAAATACAAGGGGGTAAAAAAAAAAGGTTCCTAAACAGATGATGGAAGAGGGTTCAAGTTCTTCAACTCTTCAACAACTGCTTCCAATCTTGATTTCGTCATATTCAGGTCTTCAGAAACAGTATCATCCAAGATAAGAGTGTTGTCAATAGCAAGAATATTGTCTTTAGCAGCTTTGGTCTTTCCTTTGATGTTCTGAAGAGAAATTTGGTGCTGCTGCCTGCTGCAATGCTTCAGATAGTGTTTTCTTCTCCTTCCTCAAATCATCAAGATCTTTCTCAAATCATCAAGATAGGAGTGCTGTTAATAACAAGAATATTGTCTTTAAAAGCTTTGGTCTTTCCTTTTATGTCCTGAAGAGAAATTTGGTGCTGCTGCAATGCTTCAGATAGTGCTTTCTTCTTCTTCCTCAAATCATCAAGATCTTTCTCCACCTACTTCAACTCTGCTTGGGTTACTTTTAACATGTTGCCTTCTTCAACCTCTTTTTCTTCATAAATGCGGAGAGAGCTTTTTGCTTCGGCCAAATGCAAAGCAAGAGATTCCTTAGTCATTCCGTCAGAAGATTTTGACCTTGCTACATCAAAATCGTCAGCTTTGTCAAATAAAGTTTCCAACATCTTTTCTAAATCAGACGAATTGACTCTGTCAAATCTCTTTATTTCCTCCATCACGCGAAAGACTTCTGCTCTCATGGAAGACAATGAGTCAATAGGGGCCATCGTGATCTTCAATAGGAGATCTTTCCACAAGTCCACAACATATCTTTGTTGGTTAGTTTCAATGAATCGTTCACCAGTGAACATTGAGACTTCTTCAGTACAAGCTTAAACATAGAACCACGTGGGGGCATTCTCAAAGGAGCTACTGAGGAAGACTCACTTGCTTCATCCGATCCATCTTCAGATGTGTTTCCAAGGACATCATGAATAATCTGAAAAGCAAAAATGATTATTAAAGTAATGAAGACATATTGTTAAACAAAAGAGTTAAAGAAGACAAGCACCTCTTTTGAAGAAATACCTGGTTCCTTCAAAACTCCAGTTGGCTTAATGGTGAGCTTGATCCTCTTCCAATGACTATCCTTTTGCACACTTTGACTTTCTTCAGAGTGCTTGGAAGCACTTCTCCTCTTACTCGTTTCAGCAAATGGTACTGCAATGTGAGTTGAAGAAGGGACCATGGGAGTCTGGTTAATCTCTTGATGGTGTCCGTCGTTCAGAATATAGTCATCATCAATGACTACTATCCCCTTCGATAATGACTTACTAGATTTAAATTTAACAAGATCTTTCACATGGTCTTCTAAATAAGTACCGTGGACTTGACCCCACCATCTCTTGTACTCTGCTGAAGAATACTTTCTGACTTCGTGAATGGGGGTAGGGAAGTACGCTTTGGAAAATGACGCACGTTGAATACACCAATCCAAGTAAAGAGACCCTTTTGCCAAGTCACTCTCACGTATGTTGTTAACCTTCATTGCTTCGAGCACTTCTTGATAAAAGCCAAACTGGCGACTGAATCTTTGCGGACTGTAAGGTTCAGTTATGAAATGATCTCCTCTTCTCAAAGTGAGAAAACTGGAGCGCATGGCCGTGAAGCAACTCTAGTGGCTCCATTGGCCTAATCCCCTATCTTCATAGAAAATTTGACCACTTTTGGTATTGCAAGACCATAAAGCCTGGTCCCCTTTGTGAACTCGTCTACGCGCCTCTTCAGCAGTGTAATATCGAGCGCCATTCTCGCCAGAGTGGGATACCATCGAAGGTTTACTCAATCCATGGATAGCTGGAAAATGAGTCTTGAAATATTGGGCTGGCCAAGCATACACAAAGTGAACCGGAAATGCCGCCGAACTCTCAGATGGTTTAGGCTCCTTCGAAACTTTGTTCAAACCTCTATATATGCTTGCCAAAGTAGGAACAATGATGTCAACTTCATCACCTCTAGCCATCATACATGTCATCTTGAAAGTACTCGGTCTTATCAAATCCACTGCATCATTTGGGAGAACGAAAGGACAAAGCCAGCAAGCGATGTATGTAGCCAGATACGTCTCTTCTTGATGTTTCACTTCAATTTCGAGTCTTTTAAATGAAGCAATCTCTGCAAGAGTCCACTCTTTGTAATCTCCTAAAGATCCTGAAGGGTTGTGGGTTGATTTGGGACGAGCGTTCCTATTTTTCTCACTTCGAGCAGGTGGTGACTTGTACTTCAAAGTTTAGCTCGACCAGAAACCAATCCACTTTTCAATCGACATTGTGGCTCCAGAAGTGCCTCCACAAAGTATGTGATAAGCATGAAATAAATACTTGCAGCTCGATGGAATAGGCTAATTTCCAATCTTGTCAAACAGTTCGTGCTCGTCTGGAACTACTTCATCATAGAGGAGGCCAGTCAGAGGAAGCCCTGTGCAGCTGTACAAATCCCACAATGAAATGGACATTTCGCCAATGCTCGTAAGTAGAGTGTTCGTGGACGGGCACCATGACTCGCAAAAACCTTTGATCATCTCTGAACTGCAGTCATACGTGAAAAGAGACACAAAAACAACTTCGTATATCCTTGCTTCTCGGAGGTTGCGCTTGCATCTGCTCAAGACATCTTTTGTCCACTCCCAATATCCTTCGTTGAAATGAAACTCGCTAGAAACTTTCATGGAATCCCTCCATTCCGCCGTGCCCATGATGATGCGTCGACCCAAAGTTGGTAAATGGTCTACCACATTCGGAGCAGGTTTGCAATAGTTGGCCGTCTTCAAGACCCAAACTTTGGATGTTTTGTTCAAAGAGATCTCTCGAGTCCATTCTTCCAAGTAGTACTCGTTTCGTGCTTGTTTTACGAGTGGCGCGTATTTTCCAATGACAGGAGGGTAAATTCTAAATTGAGTTCCCTTTTGTTGCTCGTCGTCCGAAACCACTAAGTGCCATGTCCCGGAAGATGTAGTTGAATTCTCGAAGTGAACCATGTTGGAGCAACTGCAAAATAATAAAAAAATTAATTAAAAAAAATTGCAAATATTTTCCATTATTTTAGCAAATGGGTTCATTAATTTCTTAAGAGAATAATATTATATGGGTTTTATTTAATTAAGTCCAACAAAATTGTCCTTAATTTAAAAATAGGCTTTCTACTTGAATTAAATAAATAAGGCTAATGAGCTCAAAAACAAGCCCAAAACAAGCCAAAATTCTAATCCGTTATTCAAGGTCCAAAGCATGAAGATCTTCATCTTCCCAAATCCAATCCCACGCCACTTCGCTCACAGAAAATTCACCAGAAATCTGCCGCCAAGATCTGAATCTCCTCGCGCCGACGTCCGGTCGTCGAAACTCAATCACCGCGAGGCGCCATCTGTCGATCCCAAGAATCGTCGCCTCCAAAGTCTGCGTAGGCCGCAATCCCGCCGCCTCTGCCCAGAAATTCCACCGCCTTCAAATCCGGCCGCTGGCCATTGATTCGCCGCCACGTGCCCTCTCCAAAAGCCGGTCCTTCTCGAAGCTTTTCACGCCACACACGCCCGCGTCGTCGTCTCTACTCCGCCGTGACGACGCCGCCTGAGCCTCGCGAGCAGCCGCTGCCATTGCCCAACTCCTAAGGGTCGAAGCCGCACCTGTCCAGAAATTGAAGCCGAAGCCCGGAGAAACACCGTATTCCGGCCTCCGAGGAATTTCACCAGTCAGCCGCCGTCGTTTTTCCGGTGAGTGAGCTTCTTTCTAGGTATATCTCACTCTCTTCTTTTGGGGACAATCCTTAGTCTGAATCTCGATGCCCACCCCTCAAATCATAGTATAGCATGAGACGTGTTAATAGTCAACTGTAAATAATACATCAAGAATTAATTTTACAAACGGGGGTTTTTTCATTTCTGAATTTAGGGTTGGCTTGAATCTGATTTAAACAATCCATTGACATGCTTTCCGTAGATCAGGAACTTATTTGCAGCATAATTTGATTGTGTAATTCTCTTGTTATTTTGCTCTGTTTCAGATCAGATGCAGAAATGGAAGTTCAACTTTTTTAAAGTGCAAATATATCGTTTGACCTTGCGAATTGCAGTCATATTTCTCTTGAGCATTGGATATTCTGTGTATGCTTCGAGTTATGTGAGTTAACAATTGATCTTAATTCTTGTTATAATGTTAAAAATGTTATACTCCCTCCGCCCCGGTATAAATTTCATGTTGCTTTCTATTGTTTTGTTTAAAGAATAATAATAAAATAATAAAAATGAAGGGTAATTTTGGGTATTGGGAGAGATAAAGAAAAGGTATATGGAGTAATGAGTGGAGTAGTGAGTGACATTCTTTGTAATATTGTGTGAAAAGTGAGGATAAAAATTATGGGTAGTGAAGTTATTTTTTCTATTTATAGAAACAGAAAACTTATTGTGAGACGGATAAAAAAGGAAAGGGAGAAACTTATAGTTGGATGGAGAAAGTATTTAACAATAGAGTTTTTAGCATTGGGGGATCTTGAGATCCTTAGCAATAAAAGAGCTATACTCATTCTTGCTTAATTTTAGGGAAATTGGTTTTTTTACCCAAATTTCATAAGAAAATAAGATTTATACCAACTTCATAAAAAAATGAGTTTTCTACCCAATTTTTTACATAAAAAGACTCAATTATCCTTAAGTTAAATATATTCATCTTTCTCTTTTATTATTCATTTCTCACCTACACCACTTATGATACATATTTACTCTATCTACTCTCTTCATCCTACTCTCTTCATCATCATCCCTTTTCAAAATTATGGTAAGTAACTGTAGTAATTTATTTTTTCTTCTTAACTTCATTTCTTAATCATGTATTTCAATAATTTTCATGCATGAAGATATAAAAAAGTGTTTGTCTCGCTGGATATAATTTTATTTCGCTGGATATAATTCTTCTCATCGAGACAATATGCAAAGTTTGAATAATATCTCGATACATATAAAATTTATCTCGCTGGGTATAATTCTCCCATCGAGATAGTATTCAAAGTATGAATATTTGAATATTATCTCGATATATATAAATTTTGTCTCGCTGGATATAATTTTATCTCGCTGGATATAATTCTTCTCATCGAGATAGTATTCAAAGTATGAATAATATCTCGATAGATATAAAATTTGTCTCACTGGGTATAATTCTCCTCATTGAGACAATATTCAGAGTATGAATATTTGAATATTATCTCGATATATATAAATTTTGTCTCACTGGATATAATTATTCTCTATCGAGATAGTATTTAAAGTATGGATATCCAAGATAGTATTCAAACTTTGAATATTGTCTCGATAGGAAAAATTATATCCCACCGAGACAAATATTTTTTTATACTTTAAACGCTATCTCGATAGAGAAGAATTATATCCAGCGAGACAAAATTTATATATATCGAGACAATATTCAAATATCGTACTTTAAACAAATCTCGGTAGGGAATAATTATATCCAGTGAGACAATATTCAAATATCGTACTTTAAACAAATCTCGGTAGGGAATAATTATATCCAGTGAGACAAAATTTATATACATCCTTTGAATATTGTCTCGATGGGAAGAAATATACTCAGCGAGACAAATTTTATATCTATCGAGATAGTATTCAAACTTAGAATATTGTCTCGATAGAAAGAATTATATCCAGCGAGATAAGATTATATCCCGCGAGACAAATATATTTTGAAAAATATGAATATATTTAACTTAAGCGTAATTGAGTCTTTTTATGTCAAAATTGGGTAGAAAACTCATTTTTTTATAAAGTGGGTAGAAATCCCCTTTTCTTATGAAAATAGGGTATAAATCTCACCGCCCCTTAATTTTATGCAACATCAGTGATTTAATATTCTTGTATTATGTCTGTTTTATAATTGAGCTATTCTTAATTCTTGCATTTTGCATTTTCTGCAACAGTCTGGTTATGTGGACAACTACATTGCAGAAAGTTATTTCAACAGATATGATAGTTTGATAGATCTAGAGTTCAACTATTTTGTAGCAAATGAAACCCCACTTGGCTTGTTCGAAGTGCTTAAAGATAAATATCACGTTGTGCCTGCACTGTCCGATCTACGTCGAAATGTTAATGGTGAAGGGTCTCATCGCCATTTATCTTCTTCTATTAGATTCAAGCTCCCCCATGAACTTAAAACCGAGCTTATTGCACATTCTTGTGAATTCATAATCATCGAAAGATTGCCCTCTGGGGTCTTTGCTGATCCTTTTGAGCTTCAACATCTTGTCCAACGAGATGGTATAGGACTACAACATCTTTAGAACACTCTTTAAAAGTGCTTCGATAAAGTTGAGGTTTATGGGATTTGTGTTTTTTCTGTTTCAGTGTTCACAGATGTGGCTGTCTTTGGTGACAAAAATTTGGAACTCCCTTCTTTTCGATCAAATCGAACAGTTGTTGAGATACATATGAGCATTGCTTCCACAATGTTGTCAAGTCATGAGGATGATTTGGTAGTCAACCTTGAAGTTCCATTACATGCAAGATATCCCGTAAGTGGTTTAAACAGGATGAGTTTTCTAGGATACAACGTGTTTGCGTGAATTTGCTCTACTTTTATAAACTGATTTCTTGAAAATTCTTGAGGGTTTATGTACAACTATGGCTAATATATGCCTTGGCTACACTGATAGGATTATTGTGTTTCCTGTATAGTAAGTATGTTGGTGTAGCCTACTTGTAGGCTTCATTATGTTTGTTGTCGGTAATAGAAAATTTTAAAATGCATATTTTCATACTAGTGCTTGATTGATGCAACTAATGTTACATGTGTGGCCAGCTGGTCTTCAATTTCTCACTCAATGCTTCCCTTGAATATGCCTCGTTAAAACTTATTAGTAAAGATTGTTGGAAAAATTCAAGTGAAGGAAGCTCTTGAGGAATTACATCGTATAAGCTCTTGAAACAAGTTATATGATGTTTAAAATGAGCTGAGCCAAACAGGTCCTTAGTGTCTTAGATATCAATCACTGCCACATATGCTCTCAACTCAACATGCCATGTGTTTCTTGGATGAAAAACACACGCGTTCTTAACTTGCCTCGTATTGGTTGTAAAAGTTTCAACATGGTTGAAATATAAGCTGCTATTGTTCAATGAATCACAATACAGCAGTACTGTTATATGCTAATAAATTATTATTTGAGATTGAACTTTTGGTCAGAGTTAATCATATAACTTACATTTGCGTAGTTAAATAGTTGTGATGTGTATGCTTTTGAAGCCTGCTTTAGCTGTTCCTAACTTGTGTTTAATTTCATTTCGTTGTCTTTGTGTTGAGAAGAACTATTTCTTGCACATATTAATTTAAAATTGTACTAGCCATAAGCGTGTTATTCTTGAGATAAATTGCATTGAGACCTAATGAGAAAACCTGATGTTTTTTCTCTAAAAAAATTCTGAAATATGTAATATGTTGAGAAAAGTGTTCAATTTTCACAATATATATATTTTTTATTTGTGTGTGTGTTTTACCCATTTATTTTTCTTGGTTTTACAGGCTTTAGGACTTGGTTTTTCGAGGGTTAAGTTTGAACAACCCGATTTGTTCATGTGCTGCAATATTGAAGAGCATGCAGGTAATAGGAGCTGTCTATCTATGGGCACGAACCCCATTTTGGACACCGAAACCAGTTCAGATATATGGGAAATACCCTGCGGGATTAAGGAACATGCTCGTATCGTATCTGTTGTTACCTTTGCATTTGCCGTTATAACTGCTTTGCTTCTTGTATCCACTTCTATTACTTATTCTATCTCTGAACACTCTAACAAAATGTAGAATTTGTATTTACTTTATATGATGTCTTCTAGATGCTCTGCATTTGCTGGAAAGTTGGTGCTCTTTTCCCTTTAATTATATCAATTATATGTGAGCAAAGACAGTTTACATTTCCAGAAGCAGGTGTTCTCTGTAACTATCAATTTTCACAGCAGTTTAAAATTGCACTTAATTGCATGGATGGTGTACTTTAGTGCATACAAAACCTTGTCATTTAAAATATTTTTAAATTTCCAATTTATTTTTGAAGTAAAACTTGTGTTTAACAATTTGCTTCTAAAAAATACAAAATTTGTGTGCTTGACATTATTTTTAAAAAATACATATATCTCGTACTACAAATTGAATTATACTTGTGGGAATAATTTAAAGAATTAAAATGAAATAATAAATTTGGGTAGAGAAAATTTTAGTTATAAATTTTAGGTAAAAAAATCTATCACCAATGCACATAAAAACTATCACTGTTATTTAGAAAAATTATCACTTTTACTGTATGTAAAACTAAGTATCAATGTTATACACGTAAAGTCATAAACTATAGTTGCTACGTAAAAACACTCATTGTAATGCTATTAAATTATCACTAGTATGTAAGAAAAAAAATTATCACCAATACACATAAAAATTCTCCCTGTTTTGAAGATTGCTAGGAAAACTATATGCATAAAAATACTCACAATTTTGGTGTTAGGAAGATTGCAACTCAATTAAATGCGTACATAATCAAATTGGGCATGGATGAGGTGCGCGGGCTGCTCATCCAAGAGTTTGATTGAGGATGAGGCCGATTTAAGCGACTGGGTGATTTGATTGGAATTTTCTAGTTAAATAATATTTTCCTATTCCCTCGCAAGAGTATGAGATCGTCGTACTAGTTTAAGTAATTTGACAAAGTATTATTGAACCCAAGAGATTAGGAGAGGAGTGTACCCTCAAAGTTATACTAATTCATGGTATTATAGAAGCGCTATTAAAGCATTTTGGAATTTTTAAAAGCAAACTAACTCAAACATCAATTTTCAATTAAAGACAACTAGAATTAAAACCAACGATTTAACTTCTAATCAAGTAACAAGTGAAGAGGCAAAAATAATAAAGCAATTAAAACTAACTTTCAACGGAAATTGCAAGGGTGAGAGAATTGATTCGGGTATTTTCTTTATGTGATTCACTAACAAGTTCACAATCCAACTACTCCATTATGTCATAAGTGGTGATTTAGCTAGGATCAATCACTAAAATGTGTAGGTCAATCCATTTTTGAGGCCTAGGTGAACATCGTGAATTAACTAGCACCTAATTAATCTCGTAAGCTCATAAGATTGTGACGAATAGGAAGTTTCAACACGGTTACTAATTCCTAGACATCGTCTCCTCACCAATCTCCTAGAGGACTTTTTCATGATTGATGTCTATTGTCATTGTTCTAGCTACTAGCCAACTTTTGATTGAATTAACTACTAAATAATATCAACATACCCAATTGAGACTCATACTCACACCTTAATTATGCATACCCAGCCCTAGTTTCAATACACAAGACAAGAATGCTGACTAATAGAATCAACAAGATATATGAAGCAATAAACACACAACAGTAGAAACTAAAGAAAATCACATACATAGACATAATCAATCTATTAATTCACAAACCCATCAATTTCCCCATATATCCAACACCCAAAGAAATTAAAGCTTAGTACATGATTCTAGGGTAGAAACTCGTGGCTAAAATGAAGAAATATAACAAACCCATATGAAAATGATGATCAAACAAGAGATTATATAAATATATTAACTCAAAAGATTAAATAGATATAAAACTTGAAATATAAAGCATAAAACTTCTTTAATCCTTGCGCCAAACGTGAATACTGTAAGAATCCTATCTCATCTAAAAGCTCAAGCTTGTAGAGAGGTTATGAATTAATTCATTTGTATATAGTTCCCTAATACTCTCCCTCACTTGTGGGCTGGGTTATCCTCTCCAATTTGTCATCAACTCCATCATTGGGAGGAAGAGAGGCCCAACAAGTGTATAATAATGTGGGTATAGTTTTTGTTTGTCGGTGGTTTTTGAACCTGGGGATTTGTATGTGAGCCCTGGAGGCTCTAATACCATGTAAGAATCTCGTCTCATCTAAAAGCTCAAGCTTGTAGAAAGGTGATGAATTAATTCATTTGTATATAGTTCCCTAATAAATGCAACTGAGAGTTGAGCCAATCTATGGATATCTATGGAAAAAAATATGAAAAATGACAAAAAGGTATTACTTCTAAAGCTGAAAAGTATCACTTGAGAGCACTATGTATTGCTAGGTATGAAATGGTGAAAAAGTGTTTCCCTAAAATTTGATGGAATGCTCTATTTATAGCTTGGGTGAAGTTGGGGTCGATTCTTGCAAGTTAGCCCTTCAAAATCTCGCATTTTGCCCTCAAAATGCGCAGAGAACATATCGACTAGGTCGGGTCGAGTTGACTCGGACGGGTAGAGTTGACTCGGACGGGTCGAGTTGACTCGGACGGGTCGAGTGACATGGCTAGGCCAAGTCGTACATGCCTAGAAAACCAATTTTCTTCTGTCTCGGGCCGAGTCAAAATGGCCGAGTGGAGTGACTCTACCAGGTCGAGTGGGTTGACTCGGTTGAGTCATACCCTACTCCATTCTTTAGTTTTTATTTTCTTCATATTTTGAGCTCCCAAAATCCGATTGACTCGATTATTTTTGCGTTGCGATTCTCTTTTTGAGCTTTTACATATGGTCCAAAACTTTACTCAAATTCATTCATCAATGAGCTTGTGTTGTGCTTCCAAAATCCTTCGTTTTCTTCCACTTTCCTACGAATTTGCTTTACTTCCACACAAAAAGGTTTAATAGCACAATTTATATCAATTCAATCTCAAATCGCATCAAATCATCCCCAAATAACTCCAAATAGAACATGAAAATCATGCGTCCCTTCGGGGACATCCGATAAAATTGGAACGATACAGATAACATGAAATTCATGCAATCTCACCCCTAATCACTGGTTTAGTGGCTTGAAAATTGGAGTAAATGTATTGAGGGTGAAAATTCGGGTCAACCCATCCCTCAAAATTGGTCATATTGAATTAGGATTCACAGTGTGCACCTGGTTTAGTGGCTTGAATATAGACAGTAGTATATGTTTAAAAAGTTTTTTAATCTTAAATAATTTACAAAGCAATTTTTGTTTTAAATGTTTCTATATTTATTTTAACAATCACTAATTATTTGAATGAAAAAGAATTCATGTATGTACATAAGTAGAGCACATTTGCATGAGACAGTTTAATGGTGAGATGGAGCATAATTTGGACATGATGCTTTAACATTTTGGAAGAAGTAAGTGTTGATTGGTACTAGCTTGTGCCCACTTTCATGTATGAGACTATATCTTATGTATCTTAGTAATATTTGTACGAGATGATTGGTCCTCTAATCCTGAAATGTTGCAATATATATAAAAAACATGTTTGGTAGGAGGTACTGGTGGGCTGGGAGCCGGGGGGCGATGGCCCCCTTGGGATTGAAATTTTTTGTACTATATATGCCAAAAATTTAACATTTATACCTTAAAATTGTTAAATTTCGTTATTTCACATCCGTTGGGATTCTAAAATTTTGCTGCCCTTAGTGGATGATAGGCATGTTGGGAAATAGGGTGCCCGGATCTATTCGAGGTGCAATTTAAATACAAATTTAAATTAATTTAATTATTACTAGCATGAATTAATCCTATATTAATTCAAATAACAATTAAATCACAACAACATATCATGCGTACAAAAAGCCAAATAAATCCTACACATGCGGATTTCTAGGAGTTATGTAAGGCGTACCTTTTGGCGGATTCAACGGAGGAAAATCGATGCACAAATCCAACGACATTCTCTAGTATTCCCTCGTCCTTATTTGATATCCCGGTGGAGGAATCTCCTTCAAATAATTAACAAAAGGAAAAGAGAAAAATTGTTGCACCACCTTTGTGGATTTCTAATTTTTCCAACACATGAAATTGTATTGGGGATGAAAAATTCATCCCCTATATATAGACAAGGGGGTGGTCGAAAATTAGGGCTTTATTTTCCCTATGGGAGATTTCCTTGTATCTTCTCAAGATACAATCTTGAATATATCCAATATATTCTATATCCCATAAATAAATCCCAACAAAAATATCCTCTTATTTATATATATGCAATTTTCGAAAATCCCATATATGGAAGAAATAAGATCTTTGATTTTTCTTGAATTTATGGGATAATCTTGTATTTCAAGAATACATATTGTTGATGTTGCTCGGATGTTGTTCCAGATGTTGGACAACATTCTGCACAACATCATAATTTTCCCTTTCTCCTAACACTGACTCCGGTTTAATAGATGTATTTTTCTATGTTTCCTACATTGCAGGTTGAAGATAATCTCGGATATTATCAAGCAGTTGCACTGATGGAGTGAGAATAGAAAGATCATGGGTGGTTACACCAAGATCATGGAGATAGTGGAGGAGAAGTTCAGGGTTGTTCACACCAAGTGGATGGGACAATGCAGTTGGTCCGAATGTCTATAAATAGACTGCATTGGTCGACATTTCGAAGTTTGAGTTAAAGTGAAATCCCATTTGCTCTACTCCAAACTCAAGAGAGTAACATCCAAGACACAACCGAGAGAACAACCTAGTGATTGTTTCTTGTAGGAGTGTGAGGGTCGATGTTGTTCTATTTGTACTGGTCGAGGGAATACAATCTCTCCTATCAGTATTGATTTATCTTATTAGATCAAGTTTTAGGTTGAATAAGATCACTAGTTACTTGATTAAATAGATTGATTTTTGGTGTGTGGTTTTTCACTACACCTTTTAGGATCTTGTAAGAGATTCATGTGTATCTCACTACTTGTTATAGTGATGTTTTTAACCATGAGGTTCGTATAGTCTGGATTACAGACTATACAAAATTTTGAAATCCTTTGCACTGCGTTTTTATGCTTCTGCTGTCATATGTTGTTTTACATGTTGCATAAAATTTTTAACAACACTCTGAAAAATACACGCACACACACTGTCACATATCTTTTTCCATAAAATCTTTCCAAGAAAATCAAGAAATTTTTTTCTCTCTCTTCCTCATATTTTTCGAAAATATCATGGAAAATTAGGCAACAATATTTTCTTTTATTTTAATCACCCGTTTCAGTTATTGGACTTTATCTTTGGGCTACTAAAGGAGCCTTTAGGAGAATTAAGATTGGACCTTCCAATGGACCTTGAATTATTTCAAGCCCATAAATATTAATCAATTCCTCTATATAATTAATATTGCACTATCCATCTTAACCCATATTACTGTAATATGGCTCCCGGTTATTATTTTCCGTGTTTAAGATTATCCAGTCCATTAATTAATTTAAGCCACTGAAAAGCTTCATATTAATTAATATCTTTTTCCTTGGATTAAGAACGACTCAACATTATTATCCATACCAAAAACTAATTTCACTTGCAAGATTTAGTATGATAAAACTTCTGTGCCTCCCAAGGGGACAAATCATGCAAGACGCACTTGAACACGATTCTCCATATTAAATCTTAGCAATCGTCATGTAACTAATAATATTGTCCAAGATATAAAGTATTGAATCTCATTAATTCTCTACCCAACATAAGTCAAAGCAATGATTATTAATTTCACACGATCTTATTTAAGGAACAAATATTAAGAAATAACGAACCACTGAAGTCTAATTCTTCTATATTCAGTACTGAAGAATTTATCCTCCTGTAGGTCCTATTCCGTGCATCATAATGCACTAGTGTAATCTCTTGGTCAAGACAAGCCAATATGAGCCTTACACTTCAACCTTTCACGATGAACTGTTTATTTCCATCTAGGTTGTGAATTTGTACTTAGTTACAGGGAACTGTTAATTTGATCTTATGTGATCTGGTATCACCAAGTTAACTACAATGTAACATATACTATTTATTGAACAAATATGCAGTAATATATATAACATTCAATCATGTTTAATGCAACAATGATAAATAATTTATTTTTAGTAAATAAATTAGAAATTCAGTTTGGTTATACAAAGTAAAAAATATACTTTCCAGTATAACCCCAACAAGGCACACTAACCGATATAATATAGTGTTTGTTAGCAGAGTCGGCCCAACGATTTGTGGGCCTCGGTGCATAAATTTTTTTAGGAATTTGTATTCATACTATACCACAAATAAATAGTAATATAATTAGGAATCAAATAAAATAAAATGTAAAAAATTGAATAAATAAATACTCCCTCTATCCCACATCACATCGTACTAACTTTACGTAATTTTACGTAGTTTTTATAAAATAAAAAATATTTAATAAATAAATATTCCCTTCGTCCCACAGCACATTCTGCCAACTTTACATAGTTTAAGAAATAGGTGTATAAAGTAAATAAATTGAAGCTTTAAAAGTTCAAAGGCATGAACACACAACCATCTTATATCTAAAGACTTAGCAGTTATCCAAGTACAACTTGGTTGAATAAATTATTAAGATATTTAACAACATAATAATATATATAAAAAAATTCAAGTATATATAATTAAAAAAATAAAAAATGGGGCCCTTGGCTGGGGTGGCATCGGGTGCACCACCCCAGGACCGACTCTGTTTGCTAGATTATATGTTTGAAACTTTCAGGCCCGGTGGTTACGTATCCGATCTTAATAAATGTTATTCATAAAACCATTTATATACTCATTTCTTCCGCCAAATCTATTCTCACTTGCCTTAATCATTTGTCCACCAAAATTATTCACAAACCCTTTATAGAAACAAATACTTTATCTTTATTCTTCAACCATCTTAATTACTTCAATTGTCTTGTATAAATGGGCCCCCACAATACCCCATAATACACTTACTTTATCTATTTTCCTTAATTTTTGTGCCCCAAATATCAAGCATAAATTTCATGGACGGAGGGAGTATTTTTTTTTTCAAATTTATTCTCAAAAGAGCGTAAGTGTTCCAGTGAACCGTTCAAAATTAGAGAGGTGCCCCCTATATTTGAGATAATTTTTAGCATTTATCCTGGTATAACCAAGACCTTCCCTATCTCCTGCTTGCCTACTCATTAACTGAAAAGTTGATTTCTACTTAAGTCCAACATCCTCTGCCAAATCAATCTCATGTGATTGAACTTTTGTAATCTTACATTGGGATGCCAACTTGTGAATTCTCTTCAAGTTGGAGAGGGTGATTATGATCTTCGTTGAATTCATGAATTATGTACTTTCTATCCGCGTGTTTGATTATCATTCTTACTTTACAATCTATTCGAGTCTCAAGTCGAGGAATGAGAGGAAAATAATCTCTTTTATCTTGTTTACGAACACCTTATTTGCAACAAACATATATATATATATATATATATACGAAGTGATAAAAACGGTCTTCTTGTTCTTATTCTTGTTAACATAATGCTTTCTAACTCCAAAGCCAGTCTTCCCACCTTGTCAACCCAAAAATTCCACGCCTCATCTAAGCTATCGAAATTCATACCAATCTCAGGCCTGAACTTACTTATCATGTGAAGTAGAATTCATCGAAAATCTCCCATTGTATCAACCCAAAACTATATTCTGCACAAGCACAACACAATATCATACATGATGTGAACATATCGCGCGAGGTCGGCCTCGACCTAGGATATCCTGTGATAGAGAAGGTGGAATTTTACCAAGGCAAATACCTCGCTGATTGCCGGAAGGAACATTAAGACCCAAGCCAGAGATGAGCGATCAAAGCGACCTCGAGGACCTCGGACTGACACAAATGCAGAGCATTAACTACGACTAGACAGGTGTCAGGCAGACGACGCCGAAGAACCTTCTAAAAATAGGTTAGGGTCAGAGATAAAGCGGAAAATAACGATTATGATTGATAGATCAAAGTACTTAAATGGCTAATTCTCTACAAATCTAGGAATTATCTTGGGCGAAGTCCCAGCGAGGTGCCCAAAGTCGAGTTGCCTTGGGTGACCTCCCGCAACCTCAGAGGCAAATCACTTCAGTCTTGTAGCATTTAATGTTTCGTAGAGTAACTTTCGGCTGATTGTACATGTAACCCGGGAGAGTGAACTCCACTCTCCCAAAACTATAAATTGGGCTCATTTATGACCCAAATGACTAGAGAATTCATACTATACCAAACCTCTTACAAATTTACTTCTTGCATTAAAGACTAACACTTATTCTCTACTCAATCATGAACAATTAAACACAACTCTTATCTCATAATTACTTGTTTGTGTTACCAATATCCTAAACCACATTCAAATCCCTAATCTCAATATTTTGGTGCACAACAATTGACGCTAGAAGGAGGGTACTCTTTAAGAAATTTGGAGCTAAAGTATTAGTGTTTTCTCATTGGAGTATTCCTCACGAATCTTCGATAAAAAATCCTTTCACACATTCGAAATCATCCTTAACCCTTGAACATGTCTCAAACAACTCTCATCTTTAAAAGCGGAGCCAAGTCGAGCATGTTTCGTTCTGGTGAAGCGGGGGCCGGCGGCCAAGCCACCAGCAATCGCAAAGCCGGAAGGCCCGTACCTGGCGTCCCTCAGAAGCTCGAGCAACACCGAGCAAAATCAATGAAGCCATGACAAAATTGCATCGAAAACAAGGCGAACTAGAACAATTGCATGTCGACCTACGCCAGAGCCTGGACAGGAAAGCTCGGGCGAGGGGAAAAGGCCCGATGGAGAAAGAGCCCCACCGCGAGAAAAGTCAGGAGGCTAACTCTAACCGGTCCCAGTGATCTCAAGAGTATCGTCGTAATCCGAAAGAGGGGCCTAATCTGATTCATCGATGCCTATTCTCAAGAAGTTTCAATTGTGGCCAGAACAAAGGTCGCGAACCACATCACCACGAACACGAACCAACAAACTGAGGCCATGTCGAACCCGAGAGATCGTGTATGGGGTCAGTGTCCCAGGGCAGACCCAGGCAAAGAGTTTCGGTGTAGGATCGACTTTCCCGGAGTCCCTCACCTCACAGACAGGAAAGAACACCCTCTCCCCATCGACGGAATCGAACTCCCTCACCTCGCCGTGATAGAAACACACCGCCTCGCCCACATCGCAACAGAGACGCCGAGCAAGTTGACTCCCCGCAAATGGAGGCTATCCTGCAGAACATCAAAGAACTGCAGGATCATCTAGCAAGCAAAGGCGGAGGACCCATCACCACCAAGATTCCTATCTCACCGCTCTCCCCCATGGTCATGCTCACCCCAGTACAAGTGAAAATCAACGCCAACTCCATCACACAATACAATGGAGACTCTGACCCAATCAACCATGTAAGCAAGTACACATCCTACATGAACTCAATGAGGGCAACCGATGCCACCCAGTGTCGTCTTTTCCTGCTCACTCTCTACAACTAGGCATATCGCTGGTTTAACACTTTGCCGCCCACCTCGGTGGAATCTTTCCACCAGATGGCTCAACTGTTCCTCACTCACTTTGCCTTGTTGACCCCTCATAAAGGAACTAAATAGAGGTTAGTAAACGTTCACCAGCTTGACAATGAGTCGGATTAGACATACATCGATCGCCATGATTAACTCATCATGGAAGACGATCCACTAGGAGACGAAGCCAAAGTCCTAGGGGTGGTCCACGGGTTGAAAAAGGAAGTAAACTCTGGAAAATAATGAATAAGGAATACCCATCAAGCTACGCTGATTTCCGATACCTGTTGGGATTGTTGGAGCCTGAGTGGAATGAGGTTGCAGAGCGCAGGAGGCGCTCGACTAGTGCCCGACATCGAGCACTATTGCTTGGTCGAGCACCCCCTTTCCAGCACCTTGTAGGTGCTCAAGCAAGACAAGTGATCGAGCAGAACCGCTCGACCAAAACCCCAGGTCGAGCGGTTCCGAAAGCCTGATCGTGAAATTAGGTTTTTCGGCCCAACCCCTTGTTTAAATACTTTTGACTCATTGTATTTGCCTCTTGTACGAAAATAACACACGAAAAAGTAGATCTCCTAGCTTGGTAGTGCCCCCAGACATAGTCATTCCTGACGAACTGGGTAACCAAATTGTTTGTTCCTTAATTCCTGCTTTCATTATTTTCTCCATAATTGTTGTTTAATCCTAACAACTGGTATCAAGAGCATCTGGTTCAAGGGATCTGGTGGGAGTAATTATGATGGTTGAAGGGAAATCGCCTGTTGAGAAATTTGATGGAACGAATTTTGGATTCTGGAAATTGCAGATCGAGGATTACCTGTATGGTAAAGATCTGTATCAACCTTTGGGTTCACAGCCTGAAGATATGAAGGACGACGAGTGGAAGTTGCTGGACAGGAAGGCGATGAGCTTGGTTTGTCTGTCGCTATCCAGGAATGTCGCCCTCCATACGGTGAAAGCAAAAACCACAAAGGAGATGCTGGAGATTTTGACTGAGATGTATGAAAAACCATCTGTAGCGAACAATGTTCATCTGATACGGAGGTTATTCAACCTGAGAATGGCAGAGGATACTGTGGTAGCCAATCATCTCAACGAGTTCAATATGATCATAGCCCAATTGAGGTCGGTTGAGATTGATTTTGATGATGAAGTTCAAGCCCTAATTTTGTTGTCTTCTTTACCAGAAAGTTGGAGTGGAATGATAACGGCTGTTAGTGCTTCAGCGGGTAAAGTGAAACTAAAATTTGATGAGGTTAGAGATTTGATCATGAGCGAAGAAATTCGCAGGAAAGAGTTGGGTGTGGCCACAAGATCAGCCTTGAGTGCAGGAAACAGAGGTAGATCTGAATCCAAGGGGAAGCCAAATCGGGGTAGATCGAAGTCAAGGGGCAAAGATAAGCCGAAGAAAGATAAAAGTCAAGTTGAGTGCTACAATTGTCACGAACTTGGTCATTACAAAAGGGAGTGCAAGGCTCAAGCTAAGGCACAAGGGAATGCACCAAAGAAGAATGACAACTCAGCCAACGTTGCCACTGATGAGGGCTCAGATGCATTAATCTTGAGCGTAAGCAGTCCATTGGAATCGTGGGTGTTAGATTCTGGAGCATCGTTTCATTCGTGCAGCAGTTCTGACGTAATAGAGAAGTACACTTCCGGGAACTTTGGGAGGGTTTATCTAGCTGATGATGAGCCTTTGGAAATCAAAGGGAAGGGGAATGTTCAGATTAAGACACCAAATGGGACTGTTTTGCAGTTGAAATATGTGAGACATATTCCTGGATTGAAGAGGAATTTGATTTCAGTTGGGCAGCTTGATGATGAAGGCTACAAGGTGACTTTTGGGTGAAACCCGTGGAAGATATCCAAAGGTGTCATGGTAGTGGCTCGAGGCAATAAGAAGGGAACGTTGTATATGACAGGCAACACCCGTGACAACATTGCTCTTGCAAGTGGAAAAGGGAATGCAGATTTGTGGCATTGTCATCTTGGCCTCATGAGTGAGAAAGGAATGAAAGTTATGTGCTCAAAGGGTAAACTGCCAGACCTCAAGACAGTTGACATTGGGTTGTGTGAGGACTGTGTATTCGGAAAACAGAAAAGGGTGAGTTTTTCAAAGGGAGGCAGAACTTTGAAGAAGCAGAAGCTGGAGTTAGTTCAGAGTGATTTGTGGGATCCAACAACAGTGACATCTCTTGGTGGAGCATCATATTACATGACTTTCATTGACGACTCTACGAGGAAGGTATGAGTTTACTTCTTGAAAAATAAGTTTGATGCCTTTAATGCTTTCAGGAAGTGGAAGGCCCTTGTAGAAACTGAAACAGGTCTCAAGATGAAGTGTTTGAGATCTGATAATGGTGGAGAGTACGAGCTCCGTGAGTTCAAAGATTTTTGTGAGGCGAACAGAATTCGAATGGAGAAAACCGTGAGAGGAACCCCCCAGCAGAATGGCGTGGCAGAATGTATGAACATGACCCTATGTGAATGTGTTGGGAGATGAATTTAATAAAGAAGTTTTGATTAGATCCCAAAACCCTGAGTATGACATGTATCAGGACATCTTGATAGAATAGAATCAGGATCAAGTTTCTTTAGATATTAGGACTCAGGATTATCTGCACCATGTATAGTCAGCAGATATAAATCAGGAAATTTTAGTATGCTGAAGACTCAGAAGACTCTGAAGAATCAGAAACATCCTGAAGACTCAGAAGACTCTGAAGTATCATAAGAATCCTGAAGATCAGAAGATCCTGAAGACTGTTTTTGTACTGATCAAAAGGACCCTGAACAACTATTTTATGAAATAATGTTATGTTCATTCCTAGTACAAACAAACAGAATGTTAGACATTTGTGGACATTAAGGAACATATCAGATCAAGAACAAAGAGCCGTTTGGTTATCTCTGCTCAAACAAAGATTTCAACCAATGAGGAGGCAACATCACTGTACTGTACTGACACTGAAAGTGACATCTCACTGATGAAATGTCAGAGCTGATATCTTCTAGTTCACAGAAGTTGATGATTGGCTACTTGGCTGCATATTTCCTAAAACATGCAAGGGGGTGTTCAAACCCTAAAAATAACCGTTCATCAATAATCAGAAGAGGAAACCCTTGATGCTATCTCTTCCAACGGATAGTTTTTCAAGAGTAACCTTTGGAGAAGTTGCCTATAAATACCAGTGACCTTCTACATTGCAAGGTTACGGGAAATTTCAAAGCAACTCAAGAGTTCATTCGTATTCCTGCAAATTGAAGCACTCGAAAACCCTAGAATTTCCCAAGTGTTTCACATTGGAGAGAGCTCATTAACTAAGCCTAGATTGATAGAAATATCCAAAGCTTAGTAGAGATATCCTAGCCTTAGCATTTGTTCTTATTGTAAAGGATATCTCACCCTAGTTAGAAACCAACCCAAACCCAAAGCCTTTGATAAGGTAGTTTGAGTGTGTGTGATTTGTTGGTGAGTTAGAGTTGTAAAGAGTGAGTAATCTGCAGTGAGTCAGCCAGAAAACTCTAGAGAAGAAGTTAGTAAGCTACTTGTGGTAGTCTGAACACTTATGTGTGTTTGAGTTAGTAAGCTGCAGTGAGTCAGCCAGAAAACTCAAGGTAGAAAAGTGAGTAAGCTACAGTGAGTTAGCCTGAAAGCTTTAGGAAGTGGCTAAGGAATTTCTCTGAAGATCAGAGAGAGTGGACGTAGGAGCTTGAGTCTCTGAACCACTATAATTGCTGTGTTGTTTGCTTTCTGTACTGCATTTTATTTGTTGCATGTATTTCATTGAAAGCTGATTTTACTGATTTTCAGTTGGAACCAATCCACTGAACTTGCATTAAATTGATCACAACCTTAATCACTGGTTTATTAAAGGAAGAAGATTTTTCAGCAAAGCTAAAACGAGTATAAACTTAGGGCCAACCATTCCGCACACTTGAGTAGCTAGAACAGATAGTTACCAAACTGAACTAACTCTACTGAGAGTTCAGTAAGATAATTATCTGATCCAAGATCCTCAGGATCTCTGATAAATTCAGGATCAGTTGGGCTAATTTGAAGCTTCTGAAAGCTGCTCAGGATCATTGTCTCAGTAGACTTTGACTCAGGGCGATTTGTGCTTCTCAGGGCCAAAATATCAGGATAACCTGACCCATCTGACCCCAGTGAAGAAAAACTTTTGAAAAATCACTGAACACGTGTATTCCCCCCCATACACGTGTAAGACTCGTTTGCACCGGGACCAACAAGTGGTATCAGAGCAGTGGTTCATTTTGACCACTTGCTTTGGTAGCCATAATCTATTTGCTGAAGACTTTGGTGGTCTACTGAATAGATCTTATTGCTGATATCTTACAAGGCTCTTTCATAATGCCTTCTAAGAAAATTCCTATGTTCTCTGTTGAGAGCTATGACCTATGGAGATTGAGAATGCAAGCTCATCTGTATTCCAAACATGAAAGAATGTGGAGAGTGGTTTCTGAAGGACCATTCAAATATACTGTTGTGAATCCCAGAATCACTGACACTGAGAGGAATGATCCCAGAGATGAATTTCCAAAACCTGATGACCCTGGACTACATTGCTAAAGATACTCTGTATAGCACTATCGATGATGGTGTTATGGGGATGATTTCTCACTGTGAAACTGCAAAACAAATATGGGACGCACTTGCTGTTATGTGTCAAGGCACATATCATATTAAGGAAAACAAACTTTCTGTTGCTATTGGAAAGTTTGATAGCTTTGAAATGGAAGATGGTGAATCTATTGACAAACTGGAAGTCAGATTCACTAGCATTATGAATGATCTGAATGCTCTTGGAAAAAGATACCCACAGAGAGAAGTGGCACTGAAAATTCTTATAGGATTGTCTAAGAAATGGGATATACATGTTGTGGTGATTGAAAACACCAAAAATATTGATTCCATGCCATACCAACAAGTTTTCTCTGAACTGAAAGTTTATGAGTTTGTGATTGACAAGAAAACTAAGAAATCTGATAACAAAGATGATTCTTCATCTAGCAAGAATGTGACTTTTAAAGCCAAAGAGAAATCCTGTAAATCTAGAGAGCCTGAGAACTCACTTGCCAAAAATCAGGATGAGCAAGAGGATAAGCTAGTACTGATGGCAA
Source organism: Stenogyne calaminthoides (assembly GCA_037126765.1). NCBI lineage: Eukaryota > Viridiplantae > Streptophyta > Magnoliopsida > Lamiales > Lamiaceae > Stenogyne > Stenogyne calaminthoides. Next base: position 7,180,692 of record JBBCBC010000039.1, on the reverse strand, counting down.
GAAGGTTTGAAAGACTCAATAGCAGATATGGAAAATATAAGAAATATTACAGGAATCACAGGTACAAGAGAAACTCATAAGCTGAGGACAGATCCACTGAGAAAAGGAAGGACCATAAAGCTGAAAGCTCCTCATCCAAGAAAAAGGACTCCAAGACAAAGGAGGAAAGTGATCAGGATGATGACACCAACAGATGCTACAACTGTCAGAAGAAAGGTTACTTCCAATATGATTGTTTTGAGCTGAGTGCTAAAGAAAGAAAGGAAAGACAAGCCAAGAGAGACAAGAAGATCTCCAACAAAAAGGCTATGATTGCTGAGAAAGAAGAACAATCTGAAGAAGGACCCAGTTCTTCAGATGAGATATTCTCAGATAGTGACAGTGATGATGTCTGCCTTGTTTCTATGGAGGAGGTAAATTCTTCTATCTCTGTTGTTGCTCCTACACAAGCACCTGAGTTCTCAAGTTCAACTGTAACCAGTAACTTTGACCTGATGGATTCTTTTGAGAATCTTATGAAGGACTATTACGTATTACAAGAATCTCCATCAAAACTCAAGAGCGTAACAAGGAACCGATGGCGAGAATCAAGTGGAAAGACTCTAAAAATCTTTGAGATCACTTCTCAATTGATGGGAACTACTGATGAACTAGATGTTCTGAAAGTACAACTCTCAGAGAAAGAGAAAGTGATAGAAATCCTGAATGGAAAATTAGAGAAATCCACTGAAGAGATTGAGCTTATCAGGACTGAGTTCAATGACCTCTTTGAGAAGCATAAGACTCTAAAGAAATGTGAGGATAATGCGCAGAGAAAGTTAGCTCTATTGAATTCTCGCATCTAAAGTAATAGATGAAATTCGAGTTATCAAAGACCAAGAACTATTAAAAATTTGGATTGGGATATAATCCAGGGGAACCTCACAAGGTCTTCTCGAATCTTTGCTTCTAGTAGCACCAAGACTCATGTTGTTAAACCAGTGGCATCTAATCTTCTTACTGAAGAACAACCTAGAGTTTTAGACAAATGTAAAGGACCTATGGTTTCAGAAAAACTGAAGGTTCAGGGAAGAAAGCCCAAACCTCAGGAAAATGCTAGAAAACCTGAACACTCAGTAGGAAATTTTCAGGCCAGTACTTCAAAGCCTCAGGCTAAGAATACCAACTTGAAAAAATCAAGACTTTGAACCATCGGAAGAATTTTTCGAAGAAGAAAACACTCAAAGAGAGATATTCTCAACTGAAAAGACCAAGTCCTCAGATTACTGAAAGACCTCAATTTCAGTACATGCAACCTAAACCCCACTTGCCTAAGGGTAAAATTTTCTGAACCCAAGTCAGCTGAGACAGAGACCAGCTGCACCAAAGCCAAGGCACATGAACAAGAGGCCTGAACCCAAGGAGAACTCTAAGGCTCATGTTCATGCTAAGGCTGGCACTCATACACAGGGTATTGCCAAGACATCTAGGGTGGTGAATGTGTATGTAGATGTTTATGGGGACAAATCAGCCACTCTAAAGTAATTAGAGTTATCAGGCAGATTTAGGTTCTAAAAGGTACAACTAACTTTGTAGGACCCTACACCAAATGGGTACCTAAGAACTGATCTATTTTTTAGGTGAAGGAAAAGGACACTGAGCTGAATGAAGACAACATAGCATTGATGAGTGGAAATGAACTGGCTCCTACTGTATGGTATCTGGACAGTGGATGTTCAAGACATATGACAGGATATAAGCAAATACTCACTAACTATGTTGAGCAAAAAGGCCCTCAGATCACATTTGGAGACAACTCCAAAGGACAAACTGAAGGATATGGAACTCTTGAAGTTGATTCTGTTCACATCCATGGTGTTTCATATGTGTCTGGTTTAAAGCATAAATTGCTTTCAATTAGCCAATTCTGTGACAAAGGATTCAGTGTTGAGTTCTCAAAGAACTTATGTTATGTGAAAGACAATGATTCACAGAAAATTTTACTGACTGGTACTAGAAAGGGAAATGTGTATCTTGCTGATTGGAAATTATCTCCTAAAGATACATGTTTGGTTGCAAAAAGTTATACTGATACCAGTTGGTTGTGGCACAAAAGGCTGAATCACTTAAATTTCAAAACCCTGAACAAACTTGCAAGATTAGCACTTGTGAGGGGGTTACCAAATGAGGTGTTCAGTAAAGATCATGTTTGTGATGCTTGTCAGAAAAGAAAGAAAATCAGAACATCATTCAAAAGCAAAGTAGATGTTTCTACTGACAGAATATTACAATTGTTACATATGGATCTCTTTGGTCCAGTAACACCTGTGAGTACTAATGGCAGGAAATATACACTTGTGGTAGTTGACGACTACTCTAGATACACATGGGTCATATTCTTACTCAGTAAGAAGGAGACTCAGACAAAACTGCCAGAATTACTGAAAAGACTCAGTACTGAAAGGAATCTGAGTGTGGTCAAAATCAGATCAGATAAAGGAACTGAATTTATCAACCATATTATATCTGATTATTGTGCAGCAAATGGAATAGCTCATGAAACATCAGCTGCAAGGACCCCACAACAGAATGGTGTTGCTGAAAGAAGAAATATGACTCTGAAAGAAGCTGCAAGAACAATGATTGCTGAAGCTGATATTCCTAAGAGATTTTGGGCTGAAGCTATCAACACTGCATGCTACTCTCAGAACAAATCCATGCTGACCAAGAATCAAGGAAAAACTCCTTATGAGCTGTGGAATGAAAGGAACCATCTTGTTTCTTTCTTTCGTGTGTTTGGTTGCATGTATTTCATACACAATAATGGTAAAGATCAGTTGAAAACTTTTGATAGCAAAGCTGATGAAGGAATATTCTTAGGATATTCTAAAGTCAGTAAAGCCTTCAGAGTTTACAACTGTAGGACTCTTATTGTGGAAGAAACATCTCATATTGTTTTTGATGAGTCTATTTGTGTTCAGAAGAAACAGGAACAAGACTCAGGAGAATTGACCAAGAGAATCACCAGACTTAGCCTGAAAAAGAATGATAAAACATCCCCTGAACCTGAAAAGAAGAAGTCAGTCACTTTCTATGAATGGAGTGAATCAGACTCAGACAAAAAAGTTCAGGATGGAAAAACTAAGGATGGTGAGACTCAGGATGGAAATTCTTCACTGAAGGAACGTCAACACACTAAAGCTGGCCAATCTGAACATACACTAGTTCAGACTCAGGTATGTAATGCCAATGAAGATGTGGTCACAGCTGAGGCAAACTCTGAATCTATCAACCAAGTGGGAACAAATGTCTCTGACAATGTTCTGAATAGAATTTCCCTTGAGGAAGATGATTCCCTTTCTCCTTTTCTGTTGTTCCCTGAATTTGATGAAATACCTGAACCTAACATTTCTGATGTTGAGGATACCACTGAAGGGGGAACATCCAGGATAAAATGGTTGGATAATCATCCTACAAGTCAGATTGTGGGTGATCTATCAGAAGGAGTTAAAATAAGAAGGTTCTATGGAGAAAGTGCTTTGTTCTGCTGCTTCCTATCTGAAAAAGAACCTACTGAGATTGAAGAAGCTCTTCAAGATTCTTTCTGGATCACTGCTATACAAAAAGAGCTGAATCAATTCACAAGAAATGAAGTTTGGGAGCTAGTAGACAGACCTAAGAGGCACAATGTGATTGGAACTAAGTAGGTGTTCAAGAACAAGAGAGATGAAAACAACAACATTGTGAGAAACAAGACAAGGCTAGTTGCACACGGTTATTCCCAAGAAGAAGGCTTGGATTATGATGAAACCTTTACACCTGTTGCAAGACTAGAAGCCATCAGATTGTTTCTTGCATATGCTGCCCACATGAAATTCACAGTCTATCAAATGGATGTGAAAAGTGCATTTCTGAATGGCGTGCTTAAGGAGGAAGTATATGTGGAACAACCTCCAGGATTTTGTCAGAGTGACCAAGTTTACAGGCTCATGAAAGCCTTGTATGGTCTTAAGCAAGCACCCAGAGCATGGTATGATACACTTTCTCAGTTTCTTACTGACCATGGTTTTATCAAAGGAACTGTTGATAGGACTTTGTTCAAGATAGAAGATGGGAAATATATCTTACTTGTTCAGATTTATGTGGATGACATCATATTTGGATCTCCAAATCATCATTTGTGTGAGAAGTTTTCTACCCCGATGAAAGGAAAGTTTGAGATGTCTATGATGGGGGAGATGAATTTCTTTCTTGGACTTCAGGTGAAACAAACTAAGGAAGGAATATTCATCAATCAAGCAAAATACACCAGAGATCTGATTGCAAAGTATGGTGTATAGAATTGCAATGCAGTTAGAATTCCCATGAATACTAACTACAAGATGGATCCTGATCCTGAAGGCAAATCAGTAAATCAAACTGATTATAGAGGGATCATTGGATCATTGCTATATCTCATTGCAAGTAGACCTGATATAACATTTGCTGTTGGGATATGTGCAAGATACCAAGTCAATCCTAAGGCTAGTCACATGGAGGCTGCCAAGAAGATTTTGAAATATCTTAAAGGCACTGTGAATAGAGGATTATGGTATCCTGCTGATGATAACCTTGAATTAACTGGTTATTCAGATGCTGATTATGGAGGATGTAGAATTGACATGAAGTCTACAACAGGAACTTGTCAATTTCTTGGAAGTAAACTGATATCATGGTTTTCTAAGAAACAGACCTTAGTAGCAACTAGTACTACTGAAGCTGAATACATGGATGCAGGAAGCTGTTGTGCATAGATTCTTTGGCTCTGACAACAATTGAGGGATTATAAGATCATAGCCAATGAAGTATCTATATTTTAAGATAATAATAGTGCAATTGCTATTACACAAAATCCAGTATTGCACATCAGATGTAAGCATGTTGATATCAGACATCACTTCATCAGAGATCATGTTGAGAAGAAGGATATCAAAATGGAGAAAATTCATACTGATAAACAAAGAGCTGATATCTTGACTAAACCTTTGGCTGAATCAAGATTTCAGGAACTATCAGTTGAATTAGGAATGTTGGATCCAGGTGAATAAGGCAAATATGAAAAATTGAAGGTTTTTAGATGCATGAAGTTTTTCAGGGTTTTACTGAAAAACTCAGGATAAAATTGAGAGTCCTGAACACTGAGTCTTGGGAAACTCAGTAATCCTGAAGTTCAGTACTCAGTATTATACTAACATTTTATCAAGGTCAAAACTCAGTAAGACTGATGGATAAAATTAGTCTGAAGAATTTATTGACTCATGCATCACATTTATTGTCTAACTGAATCTCAGAAATCATTGGCAATAAATGATAAAACACCTGAAGAAATAATTGGGCGGGATGTTTGAAATTCTCGAGGAAAGTCAATGGTCTGCAGGAACCGTAATTAATTGCACTGTTCATTTATCACCAATAAGGATAAATTGGCGGCTAAGTACTAGCAAAATCGTCATTTCAATTACCCATTTTAGCCAGTTTTAATCTTGACCGTCAAATTCTTCATCTACGCGATTTTCCATAAATCAAAGTTTTATATCCATTACAAAGAATCCATTCAAGCCATTGTTTCAAAAACCTTCATCTTCATGATACTCTGCTTTCAAACTCCGATTACCCAAAGTTCTTCACTTTCCAAAAATCCTTCACAGAAATTCTCAAAGACGACTCTCATAATCTTTGATAAACTTGCTATCTCTAACAAACCATGCTACGAGAATGTTGTTTCTCTCGATAGTACATCCAATGCAGCACACGAAGAGGAGGCGCTGCATATGATCCAGTTGGCAACACTTACCTGCCTGATCGCGAATCGCCCAGAGGCAGAATATCCAAGAGAGGTAATCGAATTTGTGGCGAATATGCAACTAGATGATGAAAATTGCATTGAGTCTAGGGTTAATTTCTCACACTTGGAACATGGTACAAAGTATGTAGATATTATTAGAGAGCTCTATATCATTCCTAATAATTTAAATGCTGTCTATGAGTTGAATGATAGAGGGGAGAATCCTACTGTGTACATGATGGGAAGAGAGCAAGATTACTTGGATAAGATTGTGGAAGCTCCTGTTAAGCTTGAGGCCACATTAAATAAGAAGTATTTGAAGCCCAAGTACCGGGTACTTCTTGACATTGTGAGCAGATGCCTCATGAGTGGGATAGGAAGCCTCGAGCAGATTAGTAGGCCTAAGCTGAGATTAATGGCTGCTATTGAAGACTCTCCTTCTAAAGATTTCAATTGGTTGCAATATCTGATAAAGATAATCTGTGATCAAGCTGACCATGTAGAAAAAGACAAGGATGACAGTATTGTGATCAAGAAAAGGATCCTACACGGCACCAAGATTGCCTACATCTTGGAAACTTGCAGAGAAGAGGAAGATATCTTTGCAAAACCAAACACTTATCCTACAGCCAAGATTATGTTTAGATCAACAAAGAAAGGGATAAAGGGAAAGAAAGATAAGCCAACTGAGTCTTAGGAGGAGACTGCAGAAGAAGAAGCCGAGGAGGAGATTCCAGTGGTTGAATTCGTGAGGGAAACTAGGAAAGTTGTTCAGCAAATCACTGAGTCCAGCAAAGAGGGGGACAAGTAAGTGAGGGGGAAGGCCCTTCTGAAAATCAAGAAGGAAGCTGGTGAAAAGATGAAGACTAAAGTCTTAGCCCCGCAGAAATGAAAATGACTTCAGACAATTGCTAAAAAAGAGGCGAGTACAACTAAGGAAAGCCATACTGAAGGACAACAAGGTCTGAAATCACCTCTCCAAGTGTTGGCTCAAGCAGTGAATTGGGGAAAAGGAGATTGCTGAAGAACATGTATTTTCAGAGGTGATGGAAACTTCCATCGCTCAGGACAAAATATCTCAAGAGATCTTTATAGGTTCCCAACAACCTGCTAAAGAAAGCCAAATTCAGATCCCAACCTCACAACCCTCAGAGCCACATGAACCCCGGGACATACTGAATTTAGATGCTCTTCTCACTGAACCATTTCTTGATCCATTAGCCCTACAGTTTGTTCAGCCCGTTGAGACAACTGTTCCTCCACCACCTCAGAAAGGAGAAGCCGAAGAAGTTGAGTGGAGAGGAAAGGGAGAAAATTCGTCCTCGATAGATATCCTGAACTCTCAGAGTTCCCTGACCTTCAGGATCTATTTATCAGACTCAGGACAACAGTGTATATCTTGAATCAGACCTTACCCGAGATGCTGAATATTGCTACATTCAGAGGTGAGGATTGGCGGGCTGAGGAAACTAGTATTCTGACTGAATTCTCAGGATTCCAAAAAACCAAACTCAGAATGAAAATCTTTGACTTTGATAATTTGGTGAAAAAGAAAATTACTGAAAGGAAACCCAGTGAACAAGGAGAAGGGAGTCGAAGGAAGCTGAGAAAGATAAGGATGGAGATGGACAGAAAGGACCTGAACCTGAACAGAAAGACACTCAGGCTGAGAAGGTCATGCCAGTTGCTATCACTGCTAATCCTCAGACTGAAGATAGACCACTTCAGGTACCATTTGGCACTATAACTCATTATGCCAAAATTACTGAAGTTCCTATCGTTAAGTTTGTTGATTGTGGTATGCAGACTGAGGCTCAATCGAGCTATACATCTCAAGCTCAGTTGATTAATCTGACTCTAGTCTTGGAGGAATTGAAGAAAGTTGAGTCGATGACAGTAAATCTCACTCAGATGGAATCAGTGATGGCTGATCAATTCAAAAAGATAGATGCTGCTCTGCATAATCAAGTTCAACACATGGCTATGCTGAGCACATCTACAGACCTTCAAGCAGCTCAGGGGGAAGTTACTGAAAAGATTACAGTTTTGGAGACTCAGATAGGTGAAGTGTCCAAGAGTATCTCTGAAGAGCTGAATGTCAAATACATTGAGAGGACTGCATATCTTGAGAAGAAATTAGCTGAGAAGAATGAGAAGATGATTAAGTCAGCTGTTGAGGACATGAGCTCATTACTCATGACCAAGATGACATAACTAATGAATGGAGTTCTTGCCCAACAGTTTGGACCACTTTCTGACGAAGTTTCTGTTGGCAAGAATGTCCTGAGGAGAATGAATGATGAATTAGATATTCTAGCTGGTGAGATAAGGGCTATCAACAAAGAGCAATTTCATATGGATGCTACACTTTCCCAGATCCTTCCAATCTATGATGCCAAAAAGGGGGAAAGGACTGCTCACTCCACAAAGGGTAAGTTAGATGAGCATTTGAGGAAAACCCTTGAGAGGAAAGCTCAGCAGGAACTCAAAGCTCAACATGTTCTGAAGACTCTGAAAGAAATTGAAGAAACTGAAAAACTGAAGTCAGTAGAGCCTGAAGATGCTGAATTCTTTCAGACAGACAGAGAGACAGCTCAGGAGGCAATGATCTTGAGGAGATCAGAGAAGACACAGACTGAAACTAGCCTAACTGCTGCTGCTCATACTGTGGTAGAGACTGCTGATCCTAAAAGAGCTGAGAAAAGGAAATCAGTAGCATTTGTGGAAGCTGAGAGGAAGAAGAAGAAAATCTCAAAACCAATCCAAAGGAAGCTAGTTGTGGACTTCTCTGAACCTGAGGAATCTGAAGATCAGATGGAAGCTGAAACTGAGTCAGAGAGACTGCTCCAAGAGGGATTTGGTACTTATGATACGAGTGCCCAAGTAAAAGACTTTGATTGGCATAACAAGCTCATTGCCCTTCGTGCTGAAAAGGAGAGGAGACAGGCAATGTCTGTATCAGGGGCAAAGCTTACCGGGAAGAAGAAAGAAGAAGAATAAAGCAGAAGAGGAAAGCTCAGGAGCTTCATGGGGAAGAGATGGGGCAAATCAAGAGAACAAACCAGAATTCAAAACTGGCGGGACATTGATAAATGGATGCCACTCCAGATCAATGATGCTTGGGAAGAGGTTAAGAGAAGCTTCTGGTTTAGCCATGATATCCTACAAGAATGGAGAGGAGGATGCCCTGACAGAGATGAAGCTTTCTTAGAATATCTGCTGACATTCTATCCTGAATATCTTCAGAAGTGGATAAACTTAGCTGATCAGAATAATGTATCTTTGAAAGCTCCAGGTCAATACAAGTACCCAACTCCCATATTCAGCACAGGAGTTATTAATGAAGCTGCTATTGCCAAGGAAGTTGCTGAATATGCTGCTCAGTTGGGACTAACAGGAAGCCAACCTGAGATCATCAAGAAGAGGGACGAGCTGAAGAAAAGGTACTATGGAATGTTCAATTTGGATGTTCCTGATGATGAGGTAGAAGAAGATTGAAGACTGAAGATGTGTAATCTTTATGTTTATGTCTTTTTGATTTTATTGCAAGATGTAATGCATATCCTCTGATCAATGAAAAATTTATCTTCTGCACTCAAAGATAATATCTCATTATCTTCTTACATGTCCTTATTTACTTTGATATGCCTGGTTGGAAATTGTTGTGAATTTTTTTAGTTAACTGAAACCTGAGTATAGGTTAGGTTTTCTCAAATGTAACAAGATGGTTTTGGCATCATCAAAAATGGGGAAATTGTTGGGAGATGAATTTAATAAAGAAGTTTTGATTAGATCCCAAAACCCTGAGTATGACATGTATCAGGACATCTTGATAGAATAGAATCAGGATCAGGTTTCATTAGATATTAGGACTCAGGATTATCTGCACCATGTATAGTCAGCAGATATAGATCAGGAAATTTTAGTATGCTGAAGACTTAGAAGACTCTGAAGAATCAGAAACATCTTGAAGACTCAGAAGACTCTGAAGTATCATAAGAATCCTGAAGATCAGAAGATCCTGAAGACTGTTTTTGTACTGATCAAAAGGACCATGAACAACTATTTTATGAAGCAATGTTATGTTCATTCCTAGTACAAACAAACAGAATGTTAGACATTTGTGGACATTAAGGAACGTATCAAATCAAGAAAAAAGAGCTGTTTGGTTGTCTCTGCTCAAACAAAGATTTCAACCAATGAGGAGGCAACAACACTGTACTGTACTGACACTGAAAGTGACATCTCACTGAAGAAATGTCAGAGCTGATATCTTCCAATTCACAAAAATTGATGATTGGATACTTGACTGCATATTTCCTAAAACATGCAAGGGAGTGTTCAAACCCTAAAAATAGCAGGTCATCAATAACCAGAAGAGGAAACCCTTGATGCTATCTCTTCCAACGGATAGTTTTTCAAGAGTAACTTTTGGAGAAGTTGCCTATAAATACCAGTGACCTTCTACATTGCAAGGTTACGGGAAATTTCAAAGCAACTCGAGAGCTCATTAGTATTCTTGCAAATTGAAGCACTCGAAAACCCTAGAATTTCCCAAGTGTTTCACATTGGAGAGAGCTCAGTCACTAAGCCTAGATTGATAGAAATATCCAAATCTTAGTAGAGATATCCTAGCCTTAGCATTTGTTCTTATTGTAAAGGATATCTCACCCTAGTTGGAAACCAACCCAAACCCAAACCCTTTGATAAGGTAGTTTGAGTGTGTGTGATTTGTTGGTGAGTTAGAGTTGTAAAGAGTGAGTAAGTTGCAGTGAGTCAGCCAGAAAACTCCAGAGAAGAAGTTAGTAAGCTACTTGTGGTAATCTGAACACTTGTGTGTGTTTGAGTTAGTAAGCTGCAGTGAGTCAGCGAGAAAACTCAAGGTAGAAAAGTGAGTAAGCTACAGTGAGTTAGCCTGAAAGCTTTAGGAAGTGGTTAAGGAATTTCTCTGAAGATTAGAGAGAGTGGACGTAGGAGCTTGAGTCTCTGAACCACTATAATTGCTGTGTTGTTTGCTCTCTGTACTGCATTTTATCTGTTGCATGTATTTCACTGAAAGCTGATTTTACTGATATTCGGTTGGAACCAATCCACTAAACTTGCATTAAATTGATCACAACCTTAATCACTGGTTTATTAAAGGAAGAAGATTTTTCAGCAAAGCTAAAACGAGTATAAACTTAGGGCCAACCATTCCGCACACTTGAGTAGCTAGAACAGATAGTTACCAAACTGAATTAACTTTACTGAGTGTTCAATAAGATAATTATCTGATCCAAGCTCCCCAGGATCTCTGATAAATTCAGGATCAGTTGGGCTAATCTGAAGCTTCTGAAAGCTGCTCAGGATCATTGTCCCAGTAGACTTTGACTCAGGGCGATTTGTGCTTCTCAGGCCAAAAATATCAGGATAACCTGACCCATCTGACCTCCGAGAAGAAAAAGTTTTGAAAAATCACTGAACACGTGTATTCCCCCCATACACGTGTAAGACTCGTTTGCACCGGAACCAACAGAATGTGCTAGAAGCATGAGATTGAAGTATGGGCTGCCAAAGATGTTTTGGGCAGAGGCAGTTAACACAGCAGCTTACTTGATAAACAGAGGACCCTCAATTCCTTTGGAAAATGGCATACCAGAGGAGGCCTGGTCGGGATAGGAGGTAAATCTGTCGTTTCTTTGAGTATTTGGGTGTGTTTCTTATGTTCATGTTGATGCTATGAGTAGAAGTAAGTCGGATGCTAAGTCTGTTAAGTGTACGTTTGTTGGATATGGCGGTGATGAATTTGGCTATCGATTTTGGGATGAGGAAAACTGAAAGATAATTCGTAGTCGAGATGTCATATTTAATGAGCAGGCGATGTACAAAGACAAGTTGGGGATATCCAAAGAAGGTGGTTCTGATACTCAGGTTGTGGAGTTAGACATTTCGAACTCAGGTGGGAGCAAAGAGGTTCTAGATGATCAGGTGATTGTTGAGGAAGAACCAAGTACACCACCACCAACAATTCCGCTGCGGAGATCCACGAGAGAACGGAGATCTCCTGATAGGTATTCACCTTCTCTTCATTATTTATTGTTGACTGATGGTGGTGAACCTGAATGTTATGCAGAGGCTATACGTAGCGAGCAGGTTGATAAGAGGAAACTTGCAATGGATGATGAGATGAATTCATTGATGACCAACGGAACTTGGGAGCTAGCTGAGCTTCCTAAGGGCAAAAAGGCATTGCATAATAAGTGGGTTTACAGAATCAAAGAGGAGGCAGATGGAAGCAAGCGTTTCAAGGCAAGACTGGTTGTAAAAGGGTTTCAGCAGAAACATGGTATTGATTACACTGATGTTTTTACTCCTGTGGTGAAACTAACTACTATTCGGTTACTGTTGAGTTTGGTAACTGCAGAAAACTTGATGTTAGAGCAGATGGACGTAAAAACAACATTTCGTCATGGTGACTTAGATGAGGACATCTACATGAAGCAACCAGAGGGATACTTGTCTAAGGGGAACAGTGAGCTTGTGTGCAAATTGAGAAAGAGCTTGTATGACTTGAAACAAGCTCCGTTACAGTGGTACAAGAAGTTTGATGGGTTCATGCACGAGATTAAGTTCAATAGGTGTGAGGCTGACCATTGCTGCTACTTCAAGAGGTATGACAATGATTATATCATCTTGCTATTATATGTTGATGACATGTTGATAGCAGGCTCTAGTGCTCGGGAAGTGAGCAAGTTGAAGGAAAAATTATCTGAAAGGTTTGCTATGAAGGACCTTGGAGAGGCCAAACAAATCTTAGGTATGCGAATCAATCGTGATAAGGTGGCAGGAAAGTTGTATCTTTCGCAGGCTGAATACATAAAGAAAGTATTGACGAGATTTAGTATGGAAGATGCAAAGCAGGTTCGGGTCCCGTTGGGAAGTCAGTTCAAGCTATCCAACAAGGACTCACCTAGTAGCGAAGAGGAGCAAGACTACATGCAAAACACTCCGTATGCTTCGACAATTGGCAGTTTGATGTATTCTATGGTGTGTACAAGACCAGATATTGCATAGGCGGTGGGAGTTGTTAGCCGGTTTATGGACAATCCGAGTAAGCAGCATTGGGAGGCAATAAAGTGTATCCTAAGGTCTTGAGAGGTATTACTAAACAAAATTTGTGATTTGAGGGCAAAAAGCGTTGGGTTAGCAGGATATGTTGATGCAGATTTGGCATCAAATGATCTCTACAAAAGGAGGAGAACAACTGGGTATGTGTTTACTTTCTGTGGTACAACAATATCTTGGGCTTCTAAGTTGCAAAAGATCGTAGCTCAGTCCACTGCAGAAGCAGAGTACGTTGCAGTTACTGAGGCTAGTAAAGATATGGTTTGGTTGCATAATCTTCCGTGTGAGTTGGGGAAGGAGCAAAAGGATAGTATTCTGTATAGTGACAGTCAAAGTGCTATTCACTTGGCAAAGAATCCGGCCTTTCACTCGAGGACGAAGCACATTGAGTTGAGGTATCATTACATTCGTTACCTCATTCAGAACAAGATCTTACAGTTGAAGAAGATCCGGTGAAGTGAGAATCCTGCTGACATGTTGACTAAGGTTGTGACCTTAGAGAAGTTGAAGTTATGCATGACTTCAACTGGCCTTGGAAACTGAGCATAAGGCCCGACACTACTACCAGTGAGAGAGACCGTTGAAACGGATGAGACAAGTTACAGTTGGAGTCAGTCTCCAGGTGGGAGATTGTTGGGATTGTAGGAGCCTGAGTGGAATGGGGTTGCAGGGGGCGGGAGGCGCTCGACCAGTGCCCGAGGTCGAGCATTATTGCTCGGTCGAGCACCCCCCTTTCCAGCGCCTTGTAGGCGCTCGAGCAAGACAAGTGATCGAGCAGAACCGTTCGACCAAAACCCCAGGTCGAGCGGTTCCGGAAGCCTGATCGCAAAATTAGGTTTTTCGGCCCAGCCCCTTGTTTAAATACTTTTGACTCATTGTATTTGCCTCTTGTACGAAAATAACACACGAAATAGTAGATCTCCTGGCTTGGTAGTGCCCCCAGACGTAGTTATTCCTGACGAACTGGGTAACTAAATTGTTTGTTCCTTTATTCCTGCTTTCATTATTTTCTCCATAATTGTTGTTTAATCTTAACAATACCGAGCGGGCATCATGATCAATAACGCTGAGGTACTCGCGCTGAGGTTGGGCGAGCAGGAGCCTAGCGAGGTAAAAAGCAAAATTAAGAAACCGGAAACGAAGTCTGAGAAACCCTACAAGAGACCTAGCATGAATTACCGAGCTCTCGAGTCATTCAAACCATTTGACAACGGTCTCGAGGTAAAGCTCCTCGAGACGTTCACCATGAACCCAGCTCAAATCTTTCAGGCGATTAAAGGGAGACAACAACTTTCCCCGGCCAGAGAACTGATCTAAGATACCTCCAAACTTAACCTAAAGAAATTCTGTAACTATCATAACACCATTGGGCATACCACCGAGCATTGCTGTGACTTGCAGAGGGAGTTGTGGAAACTATACGAAGAAGGGAAGTTGGTCGGCTTTGTTAAGCCAAGGAACGAACAACCTAACCAGCAGAACAATCCACCACCAGCAAACCAGCCATATCATGGTCGGTGAGGTCCACAGATCCCAGGAGGTGCCGAGAACTGAGTAATTCATATGATTTGCCCATCTGGCGGCACACTTAGCGGTTTCCTTCCAGCGATCTCCCTCTCCAACCGATGCCAGAAGGCAGAGATGCACGCCCTCGACAATGCCATACTAAGTTGCCTCCCAATTAACACCATCGCCCCAAACTCAAAGCAGCTCACTTTCACTGAAGAAGATAAGGATGGAGTGGTATATCCGAACTGGGACCCACTCATGATTTAAGCAAGAATAATGGGAGCTTTAGTCCACCGCATCATGATCGACAACAGGGCTTTCTGCAACATCCTCTTCAAGAAGACTCTGGACCAGCTCGGCGAGTTCCACAGCTATGTCGAGCCCTGCGAGGTCGGGATCCAAGGATTCGGGAACCAGCCCGTCGAAGCCTATGGGATGATTCGCCTATCGGTCAAGATCACCTCAATCTTAGACTCGGAAGTGAAAGCAACCAGGTAGCTCGATTTCGTGATCATCGACATCCCTTCAAACTTTAACGCCTTCTTCGGCAGGCCATTCAAGCATGAATTTGGGACTGCGTCCTCCTTTTACTTTTATTATATTAAGTTCCCCGGATCTGACGGGAAGATTGACACAATTAAGGGTGACCAGATTGGTACAAGAAAATGTTTGACTTACACTTGTGTCAATTTAAATTCCGCTTTTTATTTTGGTAGAAAAGCCGAGGTGAGGCGAGGTTGTACGAGCCAACCCTCACCCTGGAAAACTAGAGAAAATAGCGAAATGGAAATAGACAATGTAATAGAAGTAGGTACAACGTCTATGGAAATCGACAATATAGTCGAAGGAATGTCCGACCTAGAAAGAAAGTCAAGACTCCGCAGGCAGCACTTCACAAGAATTCCTAGACTTGGAACCTCATCTCGGTCTCGAACCAATGGAGATAGACCCCAACCAGCAAAGATCTATCCTTGACCCAAGATCGGAAAGGAATGACCAAAGAGCTACTCCCATCTAAGAGCTCGAAACAATAACAGTCGACCCTTCTCAACCAGAATTGAGTGTGACTATCGGGACCTAGATCCCCACCGATATACGAACTCAAGTGATAGATTTCCTCAAACAAAATCTAGAAGTTTTTGCATGGTCACACGAAGATATAGTGGGCATCGACCCCGAGGTTGCTTGTCACAAATTGAACATCGGTCCAACAAGAAAACCAGTCTCTCAGAAAAGAAGAAAGTTCAGCCCCGATAAAAACACAACTCTGGCCGAAGAAGTGAAGAATTTGTTGGATAACAAACTAATCGAGCAAGAAGATCATCCACAGTGGGTAGCCAACGCAGTCTTAGTTAAGAAGGCGAACAACTCTTGGCGGCTATGTATCGACTTCACCGATCTCAACGAGGCATGTCTGAAAGATTATTTCCCCATGACGCATATTGATCACCTCGTCGACAGCATTGGCGGCCACAAAATGATGACTTTTATGGACGCTTTCGCCGAATATCATCAGATAGCTATGCACGAAGATGACCAACAACACATATTTTTTATGGCCGATAAAAATGTGTATTGTTGGAAGATGATGCCTTTTGGTTTGAAGAACGCGGGAGCAACCTACCAACGTCTGGTAAACAAAATGTTCGCCAACGAGATAGGGAAGACTATAAAATCCTACATCGACGACATCGTTGTGAAAAACGAGAAGAAGGAATATCATTTGGGTCACCTCGCCCGAACTTTTGACATCCTGAGGAAATATAACATCTGTTGAATCAAGAAAATGCGGTTTGAGTTGGTTCGGGCAAGTTCCTAGGTCATATCATCAGTCAGCGAGGTATCTAAGCCAACCTGACGAAGATCAAAGCAGTCATGGACATGAAACCACCTCGCAATGTCAAGGAGGTACAAAGGCTAACCGAATGTTTAATAGCCCTGAGATTCATCTCCAGGATGGGGGACAAATGCAAACCATTTTTCAAAACCATGAAGAAAGGTAAATTTTCTTGGACTCCACAAAGTCAGACCGCTTTCTTGAAACTCAAAGTATACCTTTCAAACCTACAAATCTTAGCAAAACACATCTCGGGAGAGAAGTTGTTTCTATATTTGTCAACCTCGGAATGGGCCCTCAACGCAGTATTTGTCTGAGCAGAAGGTCAATTCCATTTGCCCATATACTTTGTCAGTCAAACTCTAAACGATCTCGAGCTCAAATATCCAACACTAGAGAAGCTCACATATGCCTTTGTTGGTCCCGGTGCAAACGAGTCTCACATGTGTATGGGGGGGGGAATACACGTGTTCAGTGATTTTTAAAACTTTTTCTTCACTGAGATCAGATGGGTCAGGTTGTCCTGAGAATTTTGCCCTGAGAAGCACAAATCGCATACGAGTCAAAAGTCTCTTGAGCAGTGATCCTGGCAGACTTTCGATAACCAGATTAACCCAACCCGATCCCGAGTTTTTTATCGAGAGATCTGAGAAGCTTGGATCAGATAATTATCTTATTGAATACTCAGTAGAGTTAGTTCAGTTTGGTAACTATCTGTTCTAGCTAATCAAGAGTGCGGAATGGTTGGCCCTAAGTTTATACTCGTTTTAGTGTGCTGAAAATCTCTTCCTTTAATAAAATAGTGGTTATGGCTGTGATTAATTTGATGTAAGTTCAGTGGATTGGTTCCAACTGAATATCAGTAAAATCAGCTTTCAGTGAAAATCATGCAACAGATAGTATGCAGTACAGAAAGTAAAAGTACACAACAATTATAGTGGTTCAGAGACTCAAGCTCCTACGTTCAGTCTCTCTGATCTTCAGAGAAATTCCTTAACCACTTCCTAAAGCTTTCAGGCTGACTCACTGTAGCTTACTCACTTTTCTACCTTGAGTTTTCTGGCTGACTCACTGCAGCTTACTAACTCAACACACACAAGTTTTCAGACTACCACAAGTAGCTTACTAACTTCTCTTTTAGAGTTTTCTGGCTGACTAACCTGCAGCTTACTCACTCTTTACAACTCTAACTCACCAACAAAACACACACACAAACTACCTTATCAAAGGGTTTGGGTTTGGGTTGGTTTCCAACTAGGGTGAGATATCCTTTACAATGAGAACAAATGCAAAGGTTAGGATATCTCTACTAAGCTTTGGATATTTCTATCAAATCTAGGCTTAGTGAATGAGCTCTCTCCAATGTGAAACACTTGGAAAATTCTAGGGTTTTCGAGTGCTTCAATTTGCAAGAATACGAATGAGCTCTTGAGTTGCTTGAAATTTCCCATAACCTCTCAATGGTGAAGGTCACTGGTATTTATAGGCAACTTCTCCAAGGTCACTCTTTGAAAAACTATCCGTTGGAAGAGATAGCATCAAGAGTTTCCTCTTCTGGTTATTGATGAACGACTATTTTTAGGGTTTGAACACTCCCTTGCATGTTTTAGGCAATATGCAACTATGTAGCCAATCACCAATTTTTGTAGTCTGGAACATGGTACTACTGACAAAATTCAGGGTCCTGTCGCTTTCTGTGTCAGTAAAGTACAGTGTTGTCTTCCTCTAATTGGTTCTTGTCTTCAGTGAATGTAGACAAACAAAACGGCTCTTTTAGGTTAATCTCTCTGAATGAGACAACCTTAAACAACACTTAGACTTAGTTCCTTTTGTCTGCACTTGAATGTTTTGGGCAATATCTACTTTACTGAAAATGTGCGTTTTTCTCAGATTTGTATGTATTCAGATAGATATTTCTTCAGTGCCTCTGAACATTCAGGTCTTCCTGAGTCTTGATAACTTCATGAGTCTTGATAAATTCTTGAGTCTTGATTCTTGATGAGTTAAGTAATCTTCTGAGTTCTTCAATTCTTCAATTCTTGATATCTTACGAGTCTTCGTTTCTTACAGATCTTCCGAGTCTTGATTCTTACGAGTCTTCAGGGTCTTCAATATCTAACCTGATTTTAATATCTGCTGACTATACATGATGCAGATATCTTCCTGAACAATCTATACTGAAACCTGACTCAGACTATCAAGATTATCCTGAACATGTCATACTCAGGGGTTTTTGGGATCTAATCAAAACTTCTTTATTAAATTCATCTCCCAACAATTTCCCCCTTTTTGATGATGCCAAAACCATCTTGTTACATTTTAGAAAACCTAACCTATACTCAGGTTTCAGTTTATCTATTACAATCCAAAATGGTATATCTCCCAATAATTTCAAAACATAAGGCATATCAAACATAAAAGACATGTTAAAAGATAATGAGATATTATCGTTGAGCATAAAAGATAAAATTTTCATTGATGTAGGATAAGAGTTACAAAGTACAATGAAAATAAAATACAATCAGAAGTACATGGTCTTCAGTCTTCTTCCACCTCATCCTCTGGCACTTCCATGTTAAACATCCCATAGTACCTTTTCTTCAGTTCATCTCTTGCCTTGATGATTTCTGGGTTGTTTCCTGTTAAGCCTAGCTGAAGAGCATACTGAGCAATTTCCTGAGAGATGACTGCTTCATTCACATAGCCATTCTCAAATCTAGGAGCTGGGTACGTGTATGGTCCAGGAGCTACAATCTGAGTATTTCCTTCATCTGCCAGGTTGATCCACTTCTGCAGATACTCAGGATAAAAAGTCATTAGATACTCAATGAATGCTTCATTTTTATCCGAGCTGCTCACTCTCCATTCCCTCAGAATTTCATAATAGAACCAGAAGGTTCTCTTGATCTCCTCCCATGCATCATTGATCTGTAGAGGCATCCACTTATCAATGTGCGTCCACTTCTGAGTCTTTTCTGTACCTCTCCTCTTGCCTATGAACTTTTTGAAGCCACCTCTTCTTTTTTGCTCTTCTTCCTTCTTCTTTCTGATCAGTGGAGCACCTGAGACTGAAGCAGCAGTTCTCTTCTCTTTTTCTATCTGCAGGGCTCTCAGTGTTTTCTTGGTGTCGAAGGCTTCTTTCTGAGTTTCAGTTTCTTCTTTCTCTTGCTCTTCCTCAGATTCTTCAAACTCCATGATCAGTTTCCTCTGAGTAGGTTTTGATACCTTTGCTCTTTTCTTCTTTTCTTGCTCAACAAATGCTCCAGCCTTTCGCTTGACTTGGGTTTCACCAGCTTTGCTCGTTTCAACTCTTCTTCTTTCAGTCATTTTCTCTTCAATAATTTCTGAAATTATGCATTATGATGTCCGAGTGTGGCGGGTTCTTGACTTCTCACGAACTTCAATTTTTCAGTGGCCTTAATCTCACTCAGAGCATCCAGGATTTTCTTAGCATCAACATCTTCTCTGACTTTCTTCTCCAAGGTCTGTGCCAACAACTTATCCAACTGACCTTTTGAACTCGGTCTTTCCCCCTTTTTGGCATCATAGCTTGGGAGAAGTTGGATTAATGCATTATCCATGTGATATTGTTCTTTACCCAAGCTGCACTTCCCCAGCCAACTGATCATGCTCATCTTCTAATCTCATCATATAATTCTTGGCCATTGAGAATTCTTCTGAGAGCGGAGCAAACTGCTTTGAGAAGACCTCATGCATCATGTCTATCATCTTGGTCATGAGCAGGGAGCCCATTTCCTCAACAGCTGTCTTGATCATTTGATCATTCTTCTCAACCAGTTTAGCTTCAAGATAAGCAGTTCTGTCCTGGTACATTTTCTCCATATCTGAGTTGAGCTCTGTCCTTACTCCATCAATTTTTCCTTCCAGAACAGTCATCTTGTCTGAGAGAGTTGTTTGCAGTTGCAGCATATCAGATGATGAGCTCAGATTGTCCAGCTTTTGATTCTGACCAGCCAAAATTACTTCCATCTGAGTCATCTTTTCCACCATTGACTCTATCTTCTTGAGCTCATACAGGATTGGGGTTATATCAACCACTGGAGCTTGGACCACTTGTTCCAACTGAGTTGGATGCTCCAATTGAGCCTCAGTCTGCATACCATAAACAACCGATTTAAAGATAGGTACTTCAGTAACTTTGGCATAATTTACAATAGTGCCAAAATGTACCTGAAGAGTGCTAACTTCAGTCTGAGGTTGTCTGGTATCAGTCTGCTCAGTGTCAGCTTTGGTTTGCATATCATCCTGAGTTTATTTTCTTTGCTCAGATTCCTTCTCTTTCTCAGGTTCAGTTTCTTTCTCAGGTCCCTTTTCTCCTCCTTGATCTCTTTCCTCTTCCTGATTATGAGCACTGGATTCACCAGCCTCAGCATTATTCTTCTCAGCTATCTTTCTTTTCACCAGCTCGTCGAAATCAGCAACTTTCATCCTGAGCTTGGTTTTTCTAAAGCCTGAAAACTCTGTGAACACAGCAGTTTCAGCATTCCACATGTCCTCTCCTCTGAAGGAGGCAATGTTAAGCATCTCAGGAAGTGTCTGATTCAGAATGTATACGATTGTTCTGAGCCTGAAGAGGAGATCATGAAGGTCAGGATAAACGCTTAGCTCAGGGTATCTATCAAGGATGAACTGTTCCCCCTTCCTGCCCTATTCAGTTTCTTCCGCCTCTCCCTTCTTCAACTCTGGGCTCTCAGGAACATTGGGCTCAGACTGTATCATTTGTAGTGCTGATGGATCGAGAAAAGGTTCATTCAGGAGTGCATCTAAGTTCAACAATTCCTGATGTTCAGATTGATCTGAAGTCTGAGTCGGTCTTTCTTCAGTTGTGGTCTGAGGTCCCTTGAAAATTTCCTGAGAAATTTTGTCTGAACTCAGAGAGGTTTCGAGTACCTCTGAGAAAACATGTTCCTCAGTTTCTTGCTCCTGTACATTCTTCACCACCTGAGCAAGAACCTGAAGTGGAGATTTCAACCCTTGCTGATCTTCAGTTTGGGTTTCCTCAGTTTCACTGGCCTCATTTTCAGCAATAGTGTGAAGCCTTTTTCGCTTCTGAGGAGCCAATGCTTTCTTTTTCATCTTTTCTCCTTTCTCCTTTTTCAGTTTCATCAGGGCTTTCCCCCTGGCTTGCTTAGCTTCTTCATCAGTTTCCTCAGTGGATTTCTGAGAGGTTTGTCTGGTTTCCCTGACTTGCTCAACCACTGAAGTATCCTCCTCAGTCTCTTCTTCAGCAGTCTCCTCCTGTGACTCAATGATTTTCTCTTTCTTTTCCCTCATAGTCTTCTTGGTTGGTTTGAACATGATCTTTGATCTTGGAAAGGCAGTTGTATTGGCAAAGATGTCCTCCTCTTCTCTGAATGTTTCCAAGATAAACGCAATCTTGGTTGCATGTAGGATTTTCCCTTTAATCACCACAAAGCCATTCACCTTTTGAATGTGTTTGGCTTGATCACTGATCACTTTGATTAAGTAGTGCAACCAATTAAATGCCCGTGAAGGAGAATCTTCAATCGCCGCCATTAACCTCAACTTGGGCTTGCTTATCTGCTCGAAACTACCAGAGCCACTCATAATGCATTTGCTCACAATATCTAACAGTACTCGATATTTAGGCTTCAAATGATTTTTATTCAAAGTAGCTTCAAACTTTACCGGATGCTCAGAAATTTGATCCAAGTATTCTTGTTCCCTACCCACCATGTACAATGTAGGGTCCTCCCTTCTATCATTCAGCTCATATATGGCATTTAAATTCTTAGGGATAATATACAATTCCCTAACAAAATCCACATATTTTTCCGTCCGCACTAGATGCGACACCGTAATCTTAGAGTCTATGCAATTTTCCTCATCTAATTGCATATTAGCAACAAACTCAATTACCTCTTTGGCGTATTCGACATCTGGTTGGTTTGCGACCAGACATGTGAGCTTTGCCAATCGAAGCATGTGCAACGCCTCCTCCTCGTGAGCCGCGTTGGATGTGCTTTCCAGAGAAATGACATTCTCGTACTAGGGTTTGTTGGTAACAACTAGTTTGTGGTAGACGGAGAGCGTCATTTTGGTGAATTTTTAGTGAAGGGTTTTTGGAAACTGGAAAATTTGGGTAATCGGAGATTTTTGGAAGACAGAGTATCGTGAAGATGAAGGTTTTTGAAATAGGGCTTAAATGAAATCTTAGTAATGGATATAAGATTTTGATTCATGGAAAATCGCATGGATTAGGGGATTTGACGGTCAAGATTAAAACCGGCTAAAATGGGTAATTGAAAGGACAATTTTGCAAGTACTTAGCCGCCAATTTATCCTTATTGGTGAATAATGAACAATGTTTTAATTACTGTTCCTGCAGACCATTGACTTTCTTCGAGAATTTCAAATGTCCCGCCTAATTATTTCCTTAGGTGTTTTATCATTTATTGCCAATGATTACTGAGATTCAGTTTAGACAATAAATGTGGTGCATGAGTCAATAACTTATTCAGACTAATTTTAACCACCCATCTTACTGAGTTATATCCTTGATAAAATATCAGTATAAAACTGAGTACTGAACTTCAGGATTACTGAGTTTCCCAAGACTCAGTGTTCAGGTCTTTCAATTTTATCCTGAGTTTTTCAGTGGAATCCTAAAAAAAAACTTCATGCATCTGAAAACCTTCAATTTTTCAGATTTGCCTTATTCACCTGGATCCAACATACCTAATTTAACTGATAGTTCCTAAAATCTTGATTCAGCCAAAGGTTTAGTCAAGATATCAGCTCTCTGTTTATCAGTATGAATTTTCTCCATTCTGATATCCTTCTTTTCCACATGATCTCTAATGAAGTGATGTCTGATAGCAACATGCTTACATCTGGTGTGCAATACTGGGTTTTGTGTAATAGCAATTGCACTATTATTATCACAAAATATATGTACTTCATTGGCTATAATCTTATAATCTCTCAATTGTTGTCTGAGCCAAAGAATCTGTGCACAACAGCTTCCGACAGCCATGTATTCAGCTTCAGTAGTACTGGTTGCTACTGAGGTCTGTTTCTTTGAAAACCATGGTATCAGTTTACTTCCAAGAAATTGACAAGTTCCTGTGGTAGACTTCCTGTTAATTCTACATCCTTCATAATCAACATCTGAATAACCAGTTAATTCAAGGTTATCATCAGTTGGACGCCATAATCCTCTATTCACAGTGCCTTTAAGATACTTCAGAATCTTTTTGGCAGCCTCCATGTGACTAGCCTTAGGAGTAGCTTGGTATCTTGCACATATCCCAACAACAAATGTTATATTAGGTCTACTTGCTGTGAGATATAGCAATGATCCAATGATCCCTCTATAATCAGTGTGATTTACTGATTTACCATTATTGTGTATGAAACACTTGCAACCAAACACACAAAAGAAAGAAAAAAGAGGCTTCCTTTCATTCCACAGCTCATAAGGAGTTTTTTCCTTGATTCTTGGTCAAGATGGATGCATTACGAGAGTAGCGTGCGGTGTTGATAACTTCAAATTAAAATCTCTTAGGAATATCGACTTGAAAGAATCATTGTTCTTGCAGATTCTTTCGAGTCCTATTTCTTCTTTCAAAGAACACCATTCTTGTTGTGGGGTCCTTGCGGTGATGTTTCATGAGCTATTCCATTTCTTTGTCTGATAATCATATATAATATGGTTGATAAATTCGGTTCCTTTATCGTCGATTTTGATCACACTCGATTTTTTTTCGATCTTGAGTCTTTTCGATGAGTTTAGGCGGTTTTTATGCGAGTCTCTTTCTTACTGAGTAAGAATATGACCCATGTGTATCTAGAGTAGTCATCAACTACCACAAGTGTATATTTTCTGCCATTAGTGCTCACTGGTGTCAAAGGACCAAAGAGATCCATATGTAACAGTTGTAATATTCTGTCAATAGAAACTTCTACTTTGCTTTTGAATGATGCTCTGATTTATTTTCCTTTCTGACAAGCATCACATACATGATCTTTACTGAACACTTCATTTGGTAACCCCCTCACAAGTGCTAATCTTGAAAGTTTGTTCAGGGTTTTGAAGTTTAAGTGATTCAGCCTTTTGTGCCACAACCAACTGGTATCAGTAGAACTTTTTGCAACCAAACATGTATCTTTAGGTGATAATTTCCAATAAAAAAGATACACATTTCCTTTTCTAGTACCAGTCAGTAATATTTGTTGTGAAGTATTATCTTTCACATAACATAAGTTCTTTGAGAATTCAACACTGAATCCTTTATCACAGAATTGGCTGATAGAAAGCAAATTATTCTTTAAACCAGACACATATGAAACACCATGGATATGAACATAATCAACTTCAAGAGTTCCATATCCTTTAGTTTGTCATTTGGAGTTGTCTCCAAATGTAATCTGAGGGCCTTTTTGCTCAACATAGTCAGTGAGTAATTGCTTATATCCTGTCATATGTCTTGAACATCCACTGTCCAGATACCATGCAGTAGGAGCCAATTCATTTCCACTCATCAAGGCTATGTTGTCTTCATTCAGTTCAGTGCCCTTTTTCTTCACCTGAAAAACAGATCAGTTCTTAGGTACCCATTTGGTGTAGGGTCCTACCAAGTTAGCTGTACCTTTTGGAACCCAAATCTGCCTGATAACTCAAATTACTTTAGAGTGGCTGATTTGTCTCCCATAAACATCTACATACACATTCACCACCCTAGGTGCCTGTTGGTCTCGGTGCAAACGAGTCTTACACGTGTATGGGGGGCGGGAATACATGTGTTCAGTGATTTTAAAACTTTTTTTTACTGAGGTCAGCTTGGGTCAGGTTGTCCTGAAGATTTGGCCCTGAGAAGCACAGATCGCCCTGAGTCAAAGTCTACCTGAGACAGTGATCCTGAGCTGCTTTCAGAAACCTCAGATAATCCCAACTGAGCCTGAGTTATCAGAGATACTGAGCCTGCTTGAAAAGCTACTCAGATGTGCGGAATGGTTGGCCCTAAGTTTATACTTGTTTTATGCTTTGCTGAAAACCTTCCTTTTAATGGAATAGTGATTAGGCTGTGATTCAGTTAGATGCAACTTCAGTGGATTGATTCCAACTGAATATCAGTGAAAATATGCTTTCGTTTAAAGGTATGCAAAAGTTAATCAAAACAATACAGAAAGCAAATAACACAGCAAGTTATAGTGGTTCAAAGACTCAAGCTCCTACGTCCACTCTCTCTGACTCTTCAGAGAAATTCCTTAATCACCTCCTAAGATTTTCTGACTACCTCTGTAGTTTACTAACCTTTCCACTTCCTAAGGTTTTTTGACTACCTCTGTAGGTTACTAACCTTTCTATTTTGAGCTTTCTGACTACCTCTGTAGTTTACTTACTCAAAACACACACAAGCTTTCTGACTATCCAAGATAGTTTACTCACTTCTTCTCTAGAGTTTTTTGACTACCTCAATGTAGTTTACTAACTCTTTACAACTCCAACTCTCCAACAATCACACTCAAACTACCTTACAAAGGGTTTGGGGTTTCTTGGTTGGTTTCCAACTAGGATGAGATATCCTTTACAATTAAGAACAATGGATATATCTTATCAAGACTAGGGTTAGTGAATGAGCTCTCTTCGATATAAAGCACTTGGGAAATTCTTGGGTTTTCGAGTGCTTCAACTTGCAATAATAAGTTTGAACTCTTGAGTTGCTTACAAATTTCCCGTAACCTTCAATGTAGATGGTCACAAGTATTTATAGGCATACACCAAGGTCACTCTTGAAAAACTATCCGTTGGAAGAGATAGCTCAATGAGTTTCCTCTTATGGTGTGTGATGAACGACTATATTTAGGGTTTGACACCCCCTAACATGATTTAGGCAATCTGCTTTTCATGCGACCGACCACCACTTTTTTTGTAATGCGGAACATAGTACTACTTGACATGGTTCAATGACTGTCATTTTTCGATGTCGATGAAAAATCTGATCTTGTCTTCTTCTGATTGGTTGTTATCTTCAATTAATTGGACAAACACAACGGCTCTTTTAAGTCAATATCTCTGAGTGATATAAGCTTAACAACACTTTGTTTTAGTTCCTTTTGTTTGCATCTGAATGTTTTGGGCAATATCTATTTTTCTAAGTAATCGCGTTTTTCTCATTATTGTATCCTTCAGATAGATATTTTTAGTGCCTCGAGAACATTGAGTTTTATCTTTGAGCATTGATTACATTCTTGAGTCTTGATAATTACTATGCCTTGATATCCTTTGTCTTGATCTTGATCTCGATCTTGATCTCGATGTCTTACGAGTCTTGATGTCTTACGAGTCTTCACGGATATCTTGGCCGATATCTTTGAGTCTTCATCTTTTGAGTCTTGATTTCTTAGTTTCATCTTGAGTCTTGATTTCTCGATTTCTCCTTTGAGTCTTGATTTCTCGATTTCTCAGTTTGAGTCTTGATTTCTCGATTTCTCCTTTGAGTCTTGATTTCTCGATTTCTCCTTTGAGTCTTGATTTCTCGATTTCTCACTAAGTCTTGATTTCTTAGTTTCATCTTTGAAACTTCGTTCTTAAACTTCTTGAAACTTACCGAAACTCTTCTTCAATCTTGAAATCTAACGATCTATATCTGCTGATTATACATTGTGCAAGATAACATCCTGAACACTCTAAAACTGAAATCCTGACTCAACTATCAAGATTATCCTGAACATGTCATACTCAGGGGTTTTGGGATCTAATCAAAATCTTCTTTATTAAATTCATCTCCCAACAATTTCCCCCTTTTTGATGATGCCAAAACCATCTTGTTACAAATTTACTTAACCTATACTCAGGTTTCAGTTTTTCCTATTACAAGATTGGTATACCTCCCAACAATTTTCACAATCAATCTCCCAACAATTTCTTCAACAATAATCAGGCATATCAAAAGTAAACCCATGTAAAGTAAGATAATGAGATATTATCTTTGTGCATAAAAGATAAAGTTTCATTGATGTAAGATAGAATGTTACAACTTACAATGAACTTATCAGAAAATAAAGACAAAAAGATAAAGAAATTACAAGAGTCTTCAGTCTTGATTCTTCAGTCTTCTTCTGATCTTCAGCTCTGGCTCTTCAGTTCTCTTCTTCCACCTCATCAGCAGGCACTTCAAGGTTAAACATTCCATAATATCTTTTCTTCAGCTCATCTCTCTCCTTGATGATATCAGGATTGTTCCCTGTCAGGCCTAACTGGATGGTGTACTGAGCAATCTCCTGAGAAATGGCAGTTTCATTCACCAAGCCATTCTCCAGCCTAGGAGGAGGGTATGAGTATGGACCAGGGGATGTGATCTGAACTTTTCCTTCATCCGCAAGATTGATCCAGCTTTGTAGGTACTTCGGATAGAAAGTTAGCAGATAGTTAATGAAAGCCTCATTAGAATCTGAGCTCTCCCATCTCCTTTCTCTCAGCACATCGTAGTAGAACCAGGATGTTCTTTTAATCTCTTCCCACGCATCATTGAACTGGATTGGCATCCACTTGTCAATGTGCGGCCACTTTTGTGCTTTTGCTGTCCCTCTCCTTTTGCTCAAGAACTTTCTGAAACCACTTCTGCGCTTCTGCTCTTCTTCCTTCTTTTTCCTTATCACAGGAACTCTTGAAACTGAAGCAGCAGTTTTCTTGGCTTGATCAACCTGAAGTGATCTCAGAGCTCTTTTGGTATTGAAGCCTTCTTTTTGTAGCTCTTCCTCAGACTCTTCAATATCCATTATCAGGTTCCTCTGAGTTGGCTTAGAAGCCTTAGCTCTTTTCCCTTCGGGCTCAACAAATGCCACAACCTTCCTTTTGATGGGCAGTTTAGCACCGGCTAGGCTTGTTCCAACTCTTCTTCTAGCACTCAGCTTCTCAGCAGCTACTTCTTGCATGGTTTCCTCAGAAACTTGAGTGTAGACAGGCTTCTCCACCTTCTTGAATTTAAGCTTCTCAGTGTCTTCAACTTCTTGCAAGGCTTCGGCAATGCTCTTGTTTTCTGCTTCTTTGTCAGCCTTTCTTTCCAAGGTGTGTGCCAATAACACTCTCAGGTCAGCTCCGGGTCTTTCCCCCTTCTTGGCACCATACCTTGACAGGAGTTTGGATAGTGCAGTGTCCATATGATATTGTTCCTTGCTGACACTTCGCACTTCTCCCGCCAACTGATCTTGCTCTTCTTCTAGCCTCCTCAGGTGGTTCTTCGCCACGGAGAACTCTTCAGACATCTGGGCAAACTGATTGGAGAGAGCTTCTTTGAACATATCTGTCATCTTGGTCATGAGCATGGAGCTCATTTCCTCAACAACATTTTTAATAAGCATCTCATTCTTCTCCACCAGTTTGGCTTCAAGAAATTCAGTCCTCTCCTGATACTTTTGCTTCAGCTCCGCACTCAATTCAGCTTTGACTCCATCTATCTTTCCTTCCATGGCAGTCATCTTTTTAGTCAGAGTAGTCTGAAGCTGCATCAGATCTGAAGAAGAACTCAGACTTTCCATCTTCTTGGACTGATTGGCCAATACTTCCTCAATCTGAGCAACTTTGTCCATGATTGACACAACCTTGTCCAGTTTCTCCACAATGGGAGTGAGATCAATCTCAGGAGCATATAAGATTTGCTGCTTTTCCTGAGCTGGTTGCTCAGCCTGAGTCTCAGTCTCAACCTGAGCTTTAGTATCAGCCTGAGCTTGGATTTCCACTTGAGCTTAGGTGTCTACCTGAGCCTCAGTCTGCATATCAGACATTTCAGAGTTAAAGATAGATACTTCAGTAGCCCTGACATAATTTTTAATAGTGCCAAAAGTTACCTGAAGACTAACTTCAGTCTGAGGATGTGTGACAGCAGGCTTTCTAGCATCAGTACTATCTTTCTCCATCTGAGATTGACTCTCATCATTCCCTTGTTGGTCCCCATCTTGGTTTTTGTCCTTGGAGCTCGGGGCTCCAACCTCAGCATCTTTCCTCTCAGCAATCTTCCTCTTCACCAGCTCATCAAAATCTGATGTTTTCATCCTGAGCTTGGTTTTTCTAAACCCGGAGAATTCTGTTAACACAGCTGTCTCCTCATTCCACCAGTCTTCACCTCTGAATGAAGCAATGTTGAGCATTTCAGGCAGGGTCTGGTTAAGAATGTAGACTGTTGACCTCAGTCTGAAAAAGAGATTCTGGAGGTCAGGATATGTGCTTAGCTCAGGGTACCGGTCTAGAATGAATCGTTCCCCCTTTCTTCGCCACTCAGTCTCTTCAGCTTTGCCCTTCTTCAGCTTCGGGCTCTCAGGTTCAGTGGGAAAATCTGCTGAAGGATCAAGAAATGGATAACTCAGGAGCTCATCAAGGTTCAACAGCTCCTGAGGCTCAGCAATATCTGAGGATTGGACAGGCAACTCCTCAGGTTGAATCTGAGCTGGCTCTGAGGATTGAGCTGGCACTTCCTCAGTAGGAATCTGAGAAATCTCTGAGGTCTGAGCAGGCACTTCCTCAGTGGGAATCTGAACTTGCTCTGAGGTCTGAGGTCCTTGGAAGATTTCTTGAAGCCTTCCCCTGGCTTGATGGGCTTCTTCAGTAGCAGCAGGTGATTCCACTTTCTTCTCTTTCTTCCCTTTCAAAGTCTTTCTGGTAGGTGTAGGCTTGAACATGACCTTAGACTTTGGGAAAGGAGTGGAGTCGGCAAATATATCCTCCTCTTCTCGGCACATCTCCAAAATAAAAGCTATTTTGGTTGCATGGAGAATATTGCCTTTGATCGAGATAGATCCATCCTCCTTTTTGATTAGCTTGGCCTGGTCACTCACCACTCTAATCAGATACTTCAACCAATTGAAATCTGTGGTGGGTGAGTCCTCTATGCAGCAATCAATCTAAGCTTGGGAGTGCTTATCTGCTCAAAACTCCCTGACCGACTCATTATGCATTTGCTAACTATATCTAGCAAAACTCTGTACTTCGGCTTCAAATGCCATTTATTCAAAGTCGCCTCAAACTTAATAGGATGCTCTATTATCCTATCAAGGTATTCTTGCTCCCTACCCAACATATAAGTTGTGGGATCCTCTCCTCTATCACACAACTCAAAAACATCATTCAAATTTTTAGGGACTATATACAGCTCCCGTACAAAATTTACATATTTCGAGCTATGTTCTAGATGGGAAATAGTGATTCTGGAATCGATACCATCTTCCTCATCTAATTTCAGGTTCGAAATAAACTCTATTACCTCCTTAGAGTATTCCGCTTCCGGTTGACTTGCGACGAGATGTGTGAGCTTCACGACCCGTATCATATGAAGTGCTTCTTCTTCGTGGGTAGCGTTGGGAGAACTTTCGAGCGATATCACATACTCATACCATGGCTTGTTGGAAATAGCCAGGTTATCAAATATTGAGAAAGTCATTTTGAGAATTTTTGAGAGAGTAGGGTTTTGGGACGATGAAGATTTCTGGGCAAAAAGGGTTTTTAGTTTGCAGAGTGTTTTGGGAAAGAAGGTTTGTGAAATAGGGCTTGAATGGATTTTCAAATGGATATATAGATTGATTCGTGGGAAATCGTGTGATTAATTAAAATCAACAGTTAAGATTGATCACCGACTAATCGGGTATGCGAAAGGACGATCTCACGAAAAATACGCCGCCATTTTAACCTTATTGGTGATTAATTGAATCAGAGCAATTAATGACTGTTGACCTTCTTCGGCAATTCAAAGATCCCGCCTAAAACATTCTCTTCAGGTGTTTAGTATTTATTGCAAATGATTTCTGAGTTTCAGTTAAGCAATAAATGAGTTGCATGAGTCATTACTTCTCCAGACTAATTTTCCTATCAGTCTTACTGAGTATTGACCTTGATAAAATGTCAGTATGATACTGAGTACTGAACGGGTTCAGTATAATACTGAGTACTGACCTTCAGTACACCTGAGTTTCCCAAGACTCAGTTCAATATTTCTAAATTTATCCTGAGTTTCTCAGTAGAATCCTGAGAAAACTTCATGCATCTGAAAACCTTCAATTTTTCAGATTTAATCTATACACCTGGATCCAACATCCCTAATTCAACTGATAGTTCCTGAAATCTTGATTCAGCCAAAGGTTTAGTCAAGATATCAGCTCTCTGCTTATCAGTATGAATCTTCTCCATCCTGATGTCCTTCTTCTCTACATGATCTCTGATGAAGATTCCTTCCTTAGCTTGTTTCTCCTGAAGTCCAAGAAGGAAATTCATCTTCCAATAATGACATCTCAGATCTTCTTTCATCAGGGCTATGATGTCTTCATTCAGCTCAGTGCCCTTTTCTGTTTACCTGAAAAACAGATTAGATTTGTGGTACCCATTTGGTGTAGGGTCCTACCAGGTTAGCTGTACCTTTTGGAAACCAAATATGCCTGACAACTCTAATTACTTTAGAGTGGCTGATCTGTCTTCCATAAACATCTACATACACATTTACCACTCTAGGTGCCTTAGCAGTTTCCTGTGTATGAGTGCTAGCCTTGACATGAACATGAGCCTTAGAATTTTTCTTGGGTACATGCCTTTTGTTCCATTGCTTTGGCTTTTGTGCAGCTGGTCTGAATCTTTGTTGACTTGGGTTCAGGAAACCTTTACCCTTAGGAAAGTGGGGTTTAGGTTGCCTGTACTGAAATTGAGGTCTTTCAGTAATCTGAGGACTTGGTCTTTTTAGTTGAGAATGTCTCTGCTGAGTGTTTCTCTTCTGAAAATTCCTCTGCTGGTTCAGTGCAGATCTTTTCAGGTTTGCATTCTTAGCCTGAGGCTTCGAAGTACTTGCCTAAAATTTTCCTACTGAGTGGTCAGGTTTTCTAGCCTTTACCTGAGGTTTGGACTTTCTTACCTGAACATTCAGTTTTTCTGGAACCATAGGTCCTTTTTCCTTGTCTAAAACTTTGGGCATTTCTTCAGTCCGAAGAATGGGTGCCACTTGTTTAACAAAGACAGTCTTCTTGCTACTAGAAGCAGCATTCAGATGACCTTGTGAGGTTCCCCCTGGAATGTATCCCAATCCAGATTTTATAGTGGCAGGTCTCTGATAACTCTGAATTTCATCTATTACTTTAGATGCAGAATTCAATAGAGTTAGCTTTATCTGCGCACTATCCTCACATATTTGTAGAGTTTCATGCTTCTCAGAGAGGTCATTGAACTTAGTTCTGATCAACTGAATCTCCTCAGTGGATTTCTCTAGTTTTCCATTTAGGGTCTCTATCAACTTCTCTTTATCTGAGAGTTGTACTTTCAGAACATCTAGTTCATCAGTAGTTCCCATTAATTGAGAAGTGATCTCAGCATTACTAGAGTCTTTCCACTTAAAATTTTCAGCAATCAGTTCTTTATTCTGCTCTTGAGTTTCATTCAGCAGTTCTTGTAAAACAACATAGTCCTTCATCAGACTCTCAAAAGAATCCATCAGGTCAAATTGACTGTTTACAGTGGAACTTGATAACTCTTGTGCTAGTGTAGGAGCAACAACAGAGATAGAAGAATTTACCTCTCCTACAGCCATGAGACAAATGTCATCACTGTCACTGTCTGAGCACATCTCATCTGAGGAGATGGAACTTTCTTCAGACTCCTTTTCTTCCTTAGCAATCTCAGCAAGTGTATCCCATATTTCCTTTGTATTCTCACAATGAGAGATCTTCCTCATAACACCATCATCAATAGTGCTATATATTGTATCTTTCGCAATATATTCTAGATTGACTAACTTCCTCTCCTCAGGAGTAAGTTGATCATCAGACTTAGGAAATTCAGTCCTAGGATCATTTCTCTCATTTTCTGTAACTCTGGGATTCACCACAGTGAATTGGAATGGTCCTTCAGAGACCACTCTCCACATACG
Source organism: Stenogyne calaminthoides (assembly GCA_037126765.1). Lineage (NCBI taxonomy): Eukaryota > Viridiplantae > Streptophyta > Magnoliopsida > Lamiales > Lamiaceae > Stenogyne > Stenogyne calaminthoides. The sequence continues at coordinate 7,147,556 of JBBCBC010000039.1, read as the reverse complement.
TTCATGTTTAGAATACAGGTGAGCCTGCATTCTCAATCACCACAAATCATATTTATCAACTGAGAACATTGGAAGCTTCTTAGAAGGCATTATGTCTGAGCCTTTGTAAGATTTCAGCAAATAAGATCTGTTCAGAAAACCACGGGAGTCTAAGCAATTTAGACGATGGTCAACAAAGCTAGTGGTTAAGTTGAAGCACTGCAGAGATGGGGTTTTAAAAAAATTGGATCAGTTCAGGTGATCACTTTTGAAATTAGTGATCTTTTGAACTCCCGCTCTGATACCACTTGTTAGTCCCGGTGCAAACGAGTCTTACACGTGTATGGGGGGAGAATACACGTGTTCAGTGATTTTAAAACTTTTCTTTACTGAGGTCAGCTTGGGTTAGGTTGTCCTGAAGATTTGGCCCTGAGAAGCACAAATCGCCCTGAGTCAAAGTCTACCTGAGACAGTGATCCTGAGCTGCTTTCAGAAACCTCAGATAATCCCAACTGAGCCTGTGTTATCAGAGATACTGAGCCTGCTTGAAAAGCTACTCAGATGTGCGGAATGGTTTGCCCTAAGTTTATACTCGTTTTATGCTTTGCTGAAAACCTTCCTTTTAATGGAATAGTGATTAGGCTGTGATTCAGTTAGATGCAACTTCAGTGGATTGATTCCAACTGAATATCAGTGAAAATATGCTTTCGTTTAAAGGTATGCAACAGTTAATCAAAGCAATACAGAAAGCAAATAACACAACAAGTTATAGTGGTTCAGAGACTCAAGCTCCTACGTCCACTCTCTCTAACTCTTCAGATAAATTCCTTAATCACCTCCTAAGGTTTTCTGACTACCTCTATAGTTTACTAACCTTTCCACTTCCTAAGGTTTTCTGACTACCACTGTAGTTTACTAACCTTTCTATTTTGAGCTTTCTGACTACCTCTGTAGTTTACTTACTCAAAACACACACAAGCTTTCTGACTATCCAAGATAGTTTACTCACTTCTTCTCTAGAGTTTTCTGACTACCTCAATGTAGTTTACTAACTCTTTACAACTCCAACTCACCAACAATCACACTCAAACTACCTTACAAAGGGTTTGTGGTTTCTTGTTTGGTTTCCAACTAGGATGAGATATCCTTTAAAATTAAGAACAATGCAAAGGCTAGGATATCTCTACTAAGCTTTGGATATATCTTATCAAGACTAGGCTTAGTGAATGGGCTCTCTTCGATATAAAGCACTTGGGAAATTCTTGGGTTTTCGAGTGCTTCAACTTGCAATAATAAGTTTGAGCTCTTGAGTTGCTTACAAATTTCCCGTAACCTTCAATGTAGATGGTCACAAGTATTTATAGGCATACACCAAGGTCACTCTTGAAAAACTATCCGTTGGAAGAGATAGCTCCATGAGTTTCCTCTTATAGTGTGTGATGAACGACTATATTTAGGGTTTTACACTCCCTAACATGTTTTAGGCAATCTGCTTTTCATGCAGCCAGTCACCACATTTTTTTATGCGGAACATAGTACTCTTGACATGCTTGATGACTGTCGCTTTCGATGTCGATAAAATCAGATCTTTGTCTTTCTTTTGATTGGTTGTTATCTTCAGTTAAGTAGACAAACACAACGGCTCTTTTTGGTCAATATCTCTGAGTGATATAACCTTAACAACACTTTGTTTTAGTTCCTTTTGTCTGCATCTGAATGTTTTGGGCAATATCTATTTTTCTAAGTAATCGCGTTTTTCTCAGTATTGTATCCTTCAGATAGATATTTTCAGTGCCTCGGAACATTCAGGTTTATACTGAGCATTCAGTACATTACTGAGTCTTCAGTAATTACTGTGCCTTCAGTATCCTTTGTCTTGATCTTGATCTTCCGTATCTTCTTGAGTCTTGATTAATACGTCTTCACGGTCTTCCGGATATATCTTGGCCGATATCTTTGAGTCTTCAGTTTCTCAGTTTCTCACTGAGTCTTCAGTTTCTCAGTTTCTCACTGAGTCTTCAGTTTCTCAGTTTCTCCTTTGAGTCTTGATTTCTCGATTTCTCCTTTGAGTCTTGATTTCTCGATTTCTGCTTGAGTCTTGATTTCTCGATTTCATCTTGAAACTTGAAACTTGTTTCATCTTGAAAACTTCGGTTTCTTGAAACTTCTTGAGTCTTGAATCTTGAGAATCTAACTTTGATCTATATCTGTTGATTATACATTGTCGGATAACATCACGAACACTCAAAAACGAATCGACTCAACTATCAAGATTATCTGAACAACATACTCATATCTCTCGGGGGTTTTGGGATCTAATCAAAATCTTCTTTATTAAATTCATCTCCCAACAGTGCCTTAGCAGTACCCTGTGTATGAGTGCTAGCCTTAGCATGAACATGAGCATTAGAGTTCTTCTTTGGTTCAGGCCTCTTGTTCAAATGCCTTGGCTTTGGTGCAGCTGGTCTCTGTCTCTGCTGACTTGGGTTCAGGAAACCTTTACCCTTATGCAAGTGGGGTTTAGGTTATGCATCTTTGAAATTGTGGTCTTTCAATAATCGAGGACTTGGTCTTTTTCAGGTTGAGAATATCTCTGCTTTGAGTGTTTCTCTTCGAAAATTCCTCTGATGGTTCATCTTGATTTCTTCAGGTTGGTATTCTTAGCCTGAGGCTTTGAAGTACTGGCCTGAAAATTTCATACCGAGTGTTCAGGTTTTCTAGCCTTTTCCTGAGGTTTGAGCTTTCTTCACTGAACCTTCAGTTTTTTTGAAACCATAGGTCCTTTACCCCTGTCTAAAACACTGAACTGTTCTTCAGTAAGAAGATTAGTACATGCCACTGGTTTAACAAAGACAGTCTTAGTGCTCTTTGAAGCGACATTCGAAGACCTTGTGAGGTTCCCCCTGGATTATATCCCAATCCAGCCTTTATAGTTGCAGGTCTTTGTAACTCTGAATTTCATCTATTACTTTAGATGCTGAATTCAATAGAGCTAACTTTCTCTGTGCACTATCCTCACTTTTCTTTAGAGTCTCATGTTTCTCAAAGAAGTCTTTGAACTCAGTTCTGATAAGCTGAATCTCCTCAGTGGATTTCTCTAATTTTCCATTCAGGATTTCTATCACTTTCTCTTTTTCTGAGAGTTGTACTTTCAGAACATCTAGTTCATCAGTAGTTCCCATAAATTGAGAAGTGATCTCAGCATTTTTAGAGTCTTTCCACTTCAGATTCTCAGCAGTCAGTTCCTTATTCTGCTCTTGAGTTTCTATGAGCAATTCTTGTAACACAGAATAGTCCTTCATAAGATTCTCAAAAGAATCCATCAGGTCAAAGTTACTGGTTAAAGTTGAACTTGAGAACTCATGTGTTTGTGTAGGAGCAACAACAGAGATAAAAGAATTTACCTCCTCCATAGCAACAAGGCAGACATCATCACTGTCATTATCTGAGAATATCTCATCTGAAGAACTGGATCCTTCTTTAGATTGTTCTTCTTCTTCTGCAATCATAACCTTCTTGCTGGAGATCTTCCTGTCTCTCTTGGCTTGTCTCTCCTTTCTTTCTTTAGCACTCAACTCAGGACAGTCATATTGGAAGTGACATTTCTTCTGGCAGTTGTAGCATCTGTTGGTATCATCATCCTGATCACATTCCTCCTTTGTCTTGGAGTCCTTCTTTCTGGATGAGGAACCTTCAGCTTTGTGGTCCTTCCTTTTCTAAGTGGATCTGTCCTCAGCCTATGAGTTATTCCTGTTCTTGTACCTGTGGTTCCTGTAATATTTCTTATATTTTCCATCAGTACTAGCTTATCCTCTTGCTCATCCTAATTTTTGGCAAGTGAGTTCTCAGACTCTCTAGATTTACAGGATTTCTCTTTGGCTTTAAAGGCCACATTTTCGCTAGATGAGGAGCCATCTTTGCTATCAGATTTCTTAGTTTTCTTATCAATAACAAACTCATAAGCTTTCAGTTCAGAGAAAACTTGTTGGTATGGCATGGAATCAATATTTTTGGTGTTTTCAATCACCACAACATGTATATCCCATTTCTTAGACAATCCTCTAAGAATTTTCAGTGTTACTTCTCTCTGTGGGTATCTTTTCCCAAGAGCATTCAGATCATTCATAATGCTAGTGAATCTGACTTCCAGTTTGTCAATGGATTCACCATCTTCCATTTCAAAGATATCAAACTTTCCAATAGCAACAAAAAGTTTGTTTTCTTTGATATGATCTGTGCCTTGACACATGATAGCAAGTGTGTCCCATATTTCTTTTCCAGTTTCACAGTGAGAAATCATCCCCATAACACCATCATCAATAGTGCTATATAGAGTATCTTTAGCAATGTAGTCTAAATTGACTAACTTTCTCTCAACTGGAGTAAGTTGATCATCAGGTTTAGGAAATTCATCTCTGGGATCATTCCTCTCAGTATCAGTGATTCTGGGATTCACAACAGTGAATTTGAATGGTCCTTCAGAAACCACTCTCCACATTCTCTCATGTTTGGAATACAGATGAGCCTGCATTCTCAGTCTCCATAAATCATAGCTCTCAAAAGAGAACATATGAAGTTTCTTAGAAGGCATGATGAATGAGCCTTATAAGATATCAGCAATAAGATCTATTCAGTAGACCACCAATGTCTTTCAGCAAATAAGACTATGGCTACCAAAGAAAGTGGTAAAAAATGAACCACTGCTCTGATACCACTTGTTGGTCCCTGTGCAAACGAGTCTCACACGTGTATGGGGGGGGGATACACGTGTTCAGTGATTTTTAAAACTTTTTCTTCACTGAGATCAGATGGGTTAGGTTGTCCTGAGAATTTTGCCTTGAGAAGCACAAATCGCCCTGAGTCAAAATCTACTGAGACAGTGATCCTGAGCAGCTTTCAGTAGCTTCAGATTAGCCCAACTGATCCTGAGTTTTATCATAGATCCTGAGAAGTTTGGATCAGATAATTATGTTACTGAATACTCAGTAGAGTTAGTTCAGTTTGGTAACTATCTATTCTAGCTAATCAAGAGTGCGGAATGGTTAACCCTAAGTTTATACTCGTTTTAGCATGCTGAAAATCTCTTCCTTTAATAAAACAGTGGTTATGGTTGTGATCAATTTGATGTAAGTTCAGTGGATTGGTTCCAACTGAATATCAGTAAAATCAGCTTTCATTGAAAATCATGCAACAGATAGTATGCAGTATAGAAAGGAAAAGTACACAACAATTATAGTGGTTCAGAGACTCAAGCTCCTACGTCCACTCTCTCTGATCTTTAGAGAAATTCCTTAACCACTTCCTAAAGCTTTCATGCTGACTCACTGTAGCTTACTCACTTTTTTACCTTGAGTTTTCTGGCTGACTCACTGCAGCTTACTAACTCAACACACACAAGTTTTCAGACTACCACAAGTAGCTTACTAACTTCTCCTCTAGAGTTTTCTGGCTGACTAACCTGCAACTTACTCACTCTTTACAACTCTAACTCACCAACAAAACACACACACAAACTACCTTATCAAAGGGTTTGAGTTTGGGTTGGTTTCCAACTAGGGTGAGATATCCTTTACAATGAGAACAAATGCAAAGGTTAGGATATCTCTACTAAGCTTTGGATATTTATATCAAATCTAGGCTTAGTGAATGAGCTCTCTCCAATGTGAAACACTTGGGAAATTCTAGGGTTTTTGAGTGATTCAATTTGCAAGAATACGAATGAGCTCTTGAGTTGCTTGAAATTTTCCGTAACCTCTCAATGGTGAAGGTCACTGGTATTTATAGGCAACTTCTCCAAGGTCACTCTTTGAAAAACTATATGTTGGAAGAGATAGCATCAATAGTTTCCTCTTCTGGTTATTGATGAACGTCTATTTTTAGGGTTTGAACACTCCCTTGCATGTTTTAGGCAATATGCAACTATGTAGCCAATCACCAATTTTTGCAGTCTGGAACATGGTACTACTGACAAAATTCAGGGTCATGTCGCTTTCAGTGTCAGTAAAGTACAATGTTGTCTTCCTCTGATTGGTTCTTGTCTTCAGTGAATGTAGACAAACAAAACAACTCTTTTAGGTCAATCTCTCTGAATGAGACAACCTTAAACAACACTAAGACTTAGTTCCTTTTGTCTGAACTTGAATGTTTTGGGCAATATCTACTTTACTGAAAATGTGCGTTTTTCTCGATTTGTATGTATTCAGATAGATATTTCTTGATTTCCTGAACATTGGTCTTCCCGAGTCTTCAATAACTTCTTCGAGTCTTGATTCTTCAAGAATCTTCATTCTTGAATAACCGGTAATCTTCCGAGTTCTTCAATTCTTCAGTATCTTCTAAGTCTTGATTCATACATATCTTACGAGTCTTGATTCTTCTTGAGTCTTGAGGTCTTCAATATCTAACCTGATCTTAATATCTCCTGACTATACATGGTGCAGATATCTTCCTGAACAATCTATACTGAAACCTGACTCAGACTATCAAGATTATCCTGAACATGTCATACTCAGGGGTTTTTGGGATCTAATCAAAACTTCTTTATTAAATTCATCTCCCAACAGCCTTGATCATGAGTGTCCAAAATCTCCGACAATATTTTTTTGACCATCAGGTAGAAGTTTTAACCACCATGCCACTGAGACAGATCCTGTTGGGGTTATACTGAAAAGTATGCTTTTACTTTGTATAACCAAACCAAATTTCTTATTTATTTACTGAAATAAATTATTTATAACTGTTCCACTAAATATGAATGAATGTTATATATATTTATTGCAAACCCGTTCGATAAGAAAGTACGTATTACGTTGAAGTTAATTTGGTGATACCAGATCACATATAATCAAATTAACAGTCCTCGTGATTAAGTACAAATTCACAACCCAGATAGAAATGAACAATCCATCATGAAAGGTTGAAGTGTAAGGCTCAGATTGTCTTGTCTTGACCAAGAGAATTACACTAGTGCATGACGATGCATTGAATAGGACCTACAAGAGGATACATTTTTCGGTACTGAATATACAAGAATTTGACCTCAGTGGTGCGTTATTTCTTAATCTCCATTCCTTAAATAAGATCATGTGAGATTAATAACTATTGTTTTGACTTATGATGGAAAGAGAATCATTGCAATTCGATACCTTATATCTTGGGCAATATTATTAGTTACACGACGATCTCTAAGATTTAATACGGAGAATCGTGTGCAAGCACGTCTTGCTTGATTTGTCCCCTTGGTGGGCTCAGAATCTTTATCATACCAAATCTTGCAAGTGGAAATTTATTTTCGGTATGGATAATAATGTTGAGCTGTCTTTACTCCAAGGACAAAAATATTAATTAATATAAAACTTGTTCAGTGGCTTAATTAATTAGTGGACTAAGATAATCTTAAACATGGGAAATATTGATCGGGAGCTATATTATTGTGAAGTCGTAATGTGGGTTAAGATGGATAGTTCAATATTAATTTTATAGTGGAGTAAATTAATATTAATGGGCTTGAATAATATTTTGGCTAAATATTATAGTTTCATAGTCCATTGGAGGTCCAATCTTAATTCTCCTAAAGGCCCCTCAAATAGCCCAAATTAAAGTTCAATTAATGAAAAGGAGAAGAAAATATTATTGCCTATTTTTCCATAATTTTCGAAAATAATTAAATGAAGAAAGAGAAGAGATTTTCTTGGAAAGATTTTATGGAATATGTATTCTTGGAATACAAAGTTATCCCATAAATTCAAGAAAAATTAAAGATCTTATTTCTTCCCTATTTTAGTTGTAATTTTCGAAAACCCCTTAATATTAGGAGGTGGGATTTTTGTGGAATATTTTAATTATGGAGAAAAGAATATATTTGATATATTCAAGATTTCTTGGAGATCAAGAAAAAGATTTTCCCATCTTATTCCTAAGCCAAAATTTCGACCACCCTAGTATTATAAATAGGGGATGGATTTTTCATCCCCAATTGCAATTCCATGTGTTGGAAAAATTAGAAATCCACAAAGGTGGTGGCAAAAATATTTTATTTTTCTCCTTTAAATTAAAATCGTTCGTTGAGAATCCTTCCACCGGATTACGTTCGTGGACGTGGGACATAGTTGGGAAGGCACTTTGGGTTGATCCATCGTCTCAATGGTTGTCTCTACGAGAGGTTAGTATTTACGCAATTCCTAGATTCCGCATGCTTAGGATTTACGTGAATTACTTGTACGCATGTTGCTTAATTGCTTGTTTAATTATTATGTTGAATTGATTTAGGATTAATTCATGCTACTAATTAATTGAGTAATTTAAATATATATTTAAATTCATCTAGAATAGATCCGGGCACCCCTAATTTCCCAACAGATCCTACATCGACCAGACACAACAGGACAATTGCTGAAATGATCCATCGAACTGGGCCAATTAGGAATTACATTCGCACCATGAACGACAATCAAAGCTCAGGTCCTTGCTGATTTTTTGATCGAGCTCACCTTCCCCGAGAATACCCAGGAGACGGCCGATGTCCCCTGGGAGTTATACGTCGATGGCTATTCGACGAGCACCCGAGCTGGGGCTGGAGTGGTCCTGATCAGTCCTGAGCAACAATCCTTCACCACGACCATCAGTTTCGATTTCCGTGCCACCAATAACGAAGCAGAATACGAAGCCTTGATAAATGGTTTAGAGATGGCAATGGCCACTGGTGACCGTAAGTTGAAAGTCTACAGCGATTCCCAACTGGTCACATGTCAGATGTCAGGAGAATATGAGGTGAGGGGAGAACAGATGATCAAATACCAGAAAATAGCCAAATATCTCATGGAAAAATTCGAGCAAGTGTACATCGAGCTAATCCCGCGTATAGACAACACTCAAGCAGATGCACTAGCTCGACTGGCCACATCGGAAGGAGCAGCAGACATGGACAACATCGCCGTCACCAAGCTCAACTCACCCTCAGGAGGTCGCGCCATAATCGACGTCAAAGAAATAGCTTGGACAAATCAAGTAAGACCATCAAACACTTGTCTGGAGGTTTTCCAAGTCGCAACCCTGGAAAACAATTGGATGACTGGAATCAAAGCATATATTGAAAATGGGACGTTGCCAGAAGATAAAGATTTAGCTCGCTGACTACAACTAAGGGCGGCGAGGTACACCATAGTCGACAATCAGCTCTACAAGCGAAGTTTCTCGCTACCCCTGCTGAAGTGTATCACACCGGAAGAAGGTCAGATCATTTTGAAAGAAATTCACGTAGGAGATTGTGGGAATCACATCGTAGGACAATCACTCATTTACAAAACAATCAGACAAGGTTATTTCTGGCTAACTCTGAGAAAAGATACAATAGCATACGCGAGAGTGTGTCACCAATGTCAACTTTTTGCCCCGATCATCAGGCGAGCTCCGGAGGAACTCACCTCTATCTATAGTCCATGGCCTTTTGCAAAGTGGGGGATCGACCTGATTGGTCCTTTCCCAAAGGCTCCGGGTAGTTCGAAAATTGTAGTGGTTGTAGTGGACTATTTTACCAAATGGGCAGAAGCAAAATCGCTGACAACCATCACCCAAGAAAAGATCATCCGCTTCATTTGGAAAAACATCATTTGTTGATTCGGCCTCCCACAGGCGATCATCACAGAAAATGGGAAACGGTTTGACGGATACGAGATAGATGCCTTTTTCGCAAAATGGAAAATTGTGAATTTATTTTCTACCCCTTACCATCCCCAATCAAACGGACAAGTCGAAGTTGTGAACAAGAAAATCAAACACACTTTGAAGACCCAGCACAATGACTCAAAGGGATTATGGGCTCTCAAACTTCCTAACATCCTATGGTCATACCGAACAACATTTCGAAACTCGACAGGCGAAATTCCTTTCGCTTTCGGAGTGGAAGCTGTCATACCTACTGAGGTCGCAGTCCGAAGTCATATGACCTCACAAACAATCACAGAATATAACGATCGAGCTATATCTCTCGGACTCAACCTCCACGAAGAAATAAGGATAGAAGCCAATTTGAAGAATGCGAACTACAAGCAAAAGTTGGAAAAATATTACAACTCAAAGGTCAGAATTTGGAGGTTCAAAGTGGGTGACCTCGTCCTACGAAAAATTCTCGGCATCCAAAAAGGTTTTTCGCCCGACCTGGGAGGGTCCCCTAAGAATTTTGAAGTGTCTACCCAATGGGGCTTACGAGCTCGAAGATACAAAGGTAATTCCTACTCAATACCCATGGAATGCGATCTACCTCAAGAAGTTTTATCAGTAGTTTCAAATCATTGGTCATATATTTTGTTTAAGTCGTCAAATTTAAAAATAAAATCAATTGTATGATTCGTCCATGTATTTGTTGCAACTTTTTTACATTTAAGAACTTGGAGGGCTAGTCCTCGACCTCTGACGAGTTCAATCATAAAATAGGTTCCCAAACGAAAAAATTGAAGTCAAGGGGATTTAGGATAGATGTAGAAAATTCAATTCTAAAGACCAAGGATAGGGGATAAAAGAGGCAATCCTCCCCAAGGAGGTCGCCTCGACAAAATTCCACTTGTCCAAAGTCTTTAGAAATCATCTAAGAAGGTCACATATCATCATCTAAGTCGACCAAGCTAAATACTTCAAAGGCAAGTAGGTCGCATATCATCATCTAAGTCGACCAAGCCAAATACTTCAAAGGCAAGTAGGTCGCATATCATCATCTAAGTCGACCAAGCCAAATATTTCAAAGGCAAGTAGGTCGCATATAATCATCTAAGTCGACCAAGCCAATACTTCAAAGGCAAGTAGGTCGCATATCATCATCTAAGTCGACCAAGCCAAATACTTCAAAGTCAAGTAGGTTGCAAGCAATATCTAGGCCGACTAAGCCAAAAATTCCAAAGGCAGAGAAAGTCGCAAAAGTTACCAGCTAATAGCCCTACTATCGTATCTTATAATTCGGAATCTCAGGAAAATCAACCAACCTTGAAATGTTCAGGCGTACAAGATACATCTCAGAAGAACGCTAAATCATGAGCAACAAGCAAGTATTTAGATGAATAACAGGAAAGTAAAAGAACAAGGCTAGAGAGACCTTCATTAATAAAGCTCGAAGGCAACTAAAGTATAACGCCACGCGGGCAAACACTTACAAACAAAAACCCGAAGGCAAAAGAACTAACTTTGCAAAAGGAAAACCCCGAAGGGAAAACACAATGAAAGCCCGAAGGCCACTAGCAAACTGCTACATAAGACAAGGAAATCAGCTCGGTGAAGCATCCGAGGTCCCCTCATTAGGGTTGGTCGACACATTTTGTTCGACCTCAGGAATCTCAACGCCGGCCTGATTCCTTTCACCACCGACGGCCACACCATCGCCACCACCGTCCTGTTTATTCCCATCTCCTCATTCAACAGTCCGAGGAGTTCCTCGGGATCATAAAGATTTGCATCACAGGGGAGGAAACTGAAATCAACACCGTAGGCAGCGAGGTCCTTGATAAGGAGATCTTCTTTCTCTCTAACGGGATTGTTGCGCATATAGGCGACGAGCAGCTCTTTCATCGCCGTCTGTGCCCCCTCGAGGTCGCCAGCCCGGTGGCACGCCCAAACTACATTAGAAAATGAGTGGATATAGGCCATATTGGAGGCATGATGGCGCTCCAACTTAACAGTGACGGGGTGCTCCTCGACCTCGGCCTCCAAACACCGGCATCGGTCCTCCACCTCGGTAACCTTGTCCATGCTTTCCTTCAACTTCTTATTCCAAAGTTCGAGATCTTTCCTTTGATGGCGGATTGTCTTCCCCATATCATCCCTCTCTCTAACCACCTCCTTGTACCTTTCCTCGGCAGCAACCTTAGCAGAAATGGCGGACTCCCTCTCCTTGGCATGCCTCACCAGATCTTTCCTCATGTTCATGCAGGCCGCCTCAGTCATCTGGGCCTGCATCCTCGCCGTCTCATATTGCTCCCGGCTCTTCTCAAATAAATCCAGCGAACGACAGAGGTGGGTGACCCCGGAGGTCATGTTCTCGAGGAAAGTGTTGAGTCTGGGCCTCCTCATGCAGAGTCCAGGTCCAGGATTTCAGAGCATCATCAGAAATTCGGCGGAGATAGGCAGGTTGGGCATCATTGGCGGCGGGAGCTCACGACCACAAATAGTTGCGAGTGGCCTCACCTCGGAAGACCCCATCGTCCAGTTTATACCTGCAAGGTAACCATGCATAAGTATAAATTTCAATGCCAGACAAGAGAAATGATACATAGGTCAGAGATTACCTTCGATGGAAATCTGGACTCCAGACTAGAAAGGTGTCATTGCCAGCTTTGCGATCTCGGCGGCTGGTAAGCTCAACGATCGTATCGGGGTTCCCCGCGGACCCCTGAGACCACCAACTTCCCGCTTGAGGAGTTCCTCAATGCATCCATGTCCACGGAGGTTCGGGGCTATTTTGGAGAGCTCCCCTGCGCGGGTCTCGGTAACAACCTGTTTCTGACCTCGCCCAAGAGCGGCGACTTTAACTTTAGGTGGCAGGGTCAGTGGCCCTCACCTGTGACCCCCTTTTTTTTTGTACCTTTGGCGCCTAAAGCCCTCGACCTTCTCACCAGATCTCCTCAAAGATTCAAATTTTCCATCGCTTCAAGGACTTTATCGAAAGAGAAATGGATGGGCTCGATGAAAGAGACGGGAAATAAAGAAAACAAGAAAGATATAAGAAAAAGGTTGATAAATGAGCAATGAGACCGAGATAAGTTCACGACGCTTACCAAGGATATTTGCGTCCAACGATGAACGAGGTGGGATGGTCAAACCGGCCGACTCCCAGCACTTCAACCTTTGCAAAACAGTCAGAGATCGCTCGTCGGGGTCAGTCAAGCACACTTGTATTAGCCGAACAAGGAAAGGGAGTGAAAGCTCGGATATTTTGGAATTCTTGGGATCTGTGTTGAAAAGGAAAAGTTAAATCAGTACTATAAGAAAAGGACAAGTTCAAAAAGACTCACGTTTAAAAGTTGCATAGTCGCGAGGTATGTCGCGATATCCGAGGGACCCCAAAGCAAAGACAGGGCTCTGCAACGCTCCCCCCACTATCCACCATTTTTCTTTCCAATCTTGGACCTTGTTCGGAAGATCCTCGATCACTTTCATGTATGTGCGAGCTTTTACATAATAGTAGCTCGGGTCCTCTCCCCACATCACTAGAGAGATCAAAGAGTTCACCTCTTTAACAAACGGAAATTGTAGGTCCCGAACGGGTTAAGTGAGGCGAAGTTAGAGGAGGGGTGAATAGACTTATCTTTTAAGTCTTGGTCGGGTGTGAGCGGATACCGATCAGTCTCGCGAGTGAATCGGTTTGGTCGATAACCAACTTCTTGAACGCCCGAACCGGATCGGTTCGGTAACTATCAGATTAACTGATGTGTGCGGAAGCTTAAGTTTTACCCGTGTGAAAAACCAGTTTGTATAAATCAGATTCCAAGTTTTATCTTTTTAATCGGATGACGAAATATCGGTCCGTCGGATCGAAGCTTGGTGTTTATCGATCTTAACTTAGAATGTATGCGCTTTAAGATTGTGCGATGTGAGAGCGCTTAATCAAAGCAATAAAGGCACACAAAGATTTATAGTGGTTCGGACAAACCCGGTCCCACGTCCACTCTTCCCTTTCACAAGGCACCAACTTAACCGACTTAACCGATCGACTTAGTTTAGTGTGTTAGTCCAACCAAGACACCAACAGATGTTTTAAGAGTTCTCACTCAACCGATCCCGAAATCGATTAGAAACTCTAGATCGAAAATCTTCTTAAACAACTTATCCTAACTTGGGGTTTGGGTAAGATTGTTGAGGTTCCAACTATGAAATCTTTCCTTCGCGCATGAAACTTAAAAAGCTAGATGAAAAGATTTCTTACTAAGAACTTATGGGATGAACACAATATAAAATAAGCTTGTTGTTGTGTTCTTCGTCGGAAATCGACTATAGTTTGAGCTTTTTGATTATGTTGTTTGTCCAAGCATTTCCGTATCTCACTGAAGTGTGATCCCATATTTATAGACCTTGAGATCAAAGAGCCGTTGAGAGCAATTTGAATCTCGAGCTATTTTAAAAGACTTGCAGGGCTTGATGTGGCGTGCTTGAGAACGGCATGGTTGAAAGCGTGAATGTGTATTTTATAGCCGCTTTGAGAGAGCAACGCCGAATCCCGCGAGGTCTGTTCATCGTGTTTCTTCCTTATTGGATGGAAGCTTTGCTGCGGTGTTGTTCCTCCAACTAAGGTTGGTATTCATCTTGTTCGAATCGCGGACGTATGATAAGATGAAACATCGATTTTCATCTTATGAGCTTGATCGTCGATCTGGCGAACGATGGATGGATCTTAAAAGCGCTGTTGACTTAGCTTCAAACTGGCGACTCCGGACGATGTAGGTCTTCTTCCGATCTTAGTCATCCGATCTTCTAGTATTCTAAGTTTGAGCTTCATGACTTCCATTGAGTTATCGACAAGATCGATTCGATCGATCTTCCGCGGTTTAGCATTACCGCTTATTGATATCCTTTTCTCGATTTCTTCGAATCGACCTATACATATTGAGTTCCCCCCTCAATATGTGACCTATCTATTACATCGGTTTTTCTATACAATCATTATCAAGCCGTCTCCTATAGCGATAATGTAAACATCGATCGGTAACAATGTCACTGTCCTATTACATGTGTTTTTGGAACTTTCATCAAAACTATAAATTTCCCAACAATTTCCCCCTTTTGATGAAACCAAAACACCGAGAAACCAAATGAGTTGATAAGTATAGAAACGATTAAAAAGAGTCGGAGAATCGAAGATTTTGTCTTGGGATCGAAAAAATAAACTTTTCATTAGATATGTTGATTACATGTTACATCGAAAAGTTTTGAATTTAAAAGCAATGATCCTCAGACGCGTCTTGATTCTTCACTCCTTGGGCTTGTATCCTTCGGCATTTCTCTTTGGTCTTGTGGAACGTTGAAAATCGATAGAGTTTCCATTTGACATCAGTTATGCGCACTTGATCGGTTATATGCGATTTGCTCAAGATGTCAAAGTAGAATCTCTCAAATGCCGGTCTGTCAAATGAGTCATCCGCCTTCTTCGAGTATACTAACAGATCATACTCTTGGCGAGATATCTTTACATTTATAAGCTTGGCCTCATTTTCCGGATACTTGAAAAGTCCGAAATTTATTACAGAAACCGGTTGAGGAACTCATCATCCGGTGATTCTTCTTTGGAACAAGATCAAGGACAAAGGCATCAAGAAGCCATTCACTTCGATCTTATTCCATTCCTCAAACCTCTTGGCGTGTCGGCGGTTTTTGGTATGATCTCCGATCTTTGGGCTTCTTTGTCGAGGTTCCGTGCGATTTTCCAAATCAATCCTTTCTTAGCCCTTGATTTGAACTTCATTTTAACCCTTCGCCTTTGTGCCCGTTTTTACATCCTTCTTTCTTCTTGATCATCCTCTCTTTGGACAATTTTATGACTAGCTCCTTATCACCAGATCACTAGTTGTCTTCAGTGACTTTCCGATCCGAGTAATCGGTCCAGATTTTGATGTCCCAAACCCTTGGCAGGTCTTTCTTGCAATTGAGCTTTGTCCATGGGCCTTATCTTCTGATGTGTCAGTTGGTTTCTCAGATCCTTCCCCCTTTTTGGTTTGATCAAAAAGCGCATTGAGGTGGGAAGTCAGAGACCCAAAGTTGATCGACAATGCTGATTTAGATCATTAGCGATAAACACGAAGTTTGAGTTTTAGATTACGAGCGGTTATGTCAGCTCTTTCTTGGCGGATTGTAGCGAGAGTGTCCAAATCATTTTGTCAAATTTCTCTTGATAACTTTCGAGCCTTTTCTCGGTGGCGTCGAAAAAAGAAGATTGATTTTGATCCACTTTTGACTTGTCATCAACTGATTTTTGTAAGCTCGGCGAGATATGGTGGTCATGGATTGGGAGAACTCATCTCTCGATTGCTTGATTTGTTTGAGGCGATTGTCTCGTCGATTAAGACTCCTCAATCTCTTCTTTCGGGAGATCTTTGAGACAAATCGATCTCGCAGAAGTTGATCGATGGTGATTTGAGATGTAGGAATTGGATCCATCACTTGATCGAGTTCGGTTGTTTGTGCCTCCGGTGGTTGGTCGAACCTATGACCGGTTCCACTTTCATCGGCGACTCCGGCATTCACCATTCGTCGTCACAGTTACGGCTTAACGAGCTTCTTGGCGATCTCGACTTTTTCTTCTTCCGCAATTCAACTTCAAAGTGGATCGAAGCTTTCCGGTTTATCGAGATATGAGCTCAATTTGGTGATCCCACTTTGGCGGAACTTCCTCATAAGTCAAAATCTGCGAACTCATCCGCCCACCCATCTATTCAACAAGTAAGATAAGATCCGAGAAGTTTTTAATCGAGATCTCTCGGTGAGGATCTCCATGACTTCTTCTCCTGATAGTAGGATGGGCGACCGGTTGTGGATACATCTCATCAATCTCTCGTTCAATTCTTAGTCGACCATTTTTCCGGTGATGGTCTTTGTTGATCTGGATCTGAATTATCTGTCCGGATTACATTGGATGAGATGTGGAAGCTTACGGTTGTCTTTGAGTCGGCGGAAGTTATCTCGATTAGTTCGACTGATGGTTCTCTTGTAGTGGCGGTTATATCTGGTTTCGGGTTCATGGCGGTGAACTAGCATGAGAGACATGCTCGGCGACCTTTAATCCTGACGGTGAATCGATCGAGGTTGAGAAGGAGATTTATCGATTTGTGCTTCTACCTCGGATCGTTCTGGCGAGCCTCCTCGAGGTTGAAAGCTTACTGTCTGGTTCTGTTCTTTGTTGTTTGAACAACGGCTCTTTTTTCTTCTTCTGACTCATCTTCTAGTGCTAGAGTCGGGGTAGGTTCTTTACTTTCTTTGGCCTCTTCTCGGGCCTTCACGATTTTTCGTTTCTTTTTTTTTGGAACAAGCGGGTGTGGATGAGTCAGGCTTCTTTGCTCTTTCCTTTCTTCTTTGTTGGAGTGGGCTCCTTGTCATCGTCTGGTGGCCCATATATAACCTGAAGTTGATGAGAGGAAGGCATTGTAGGACTTGATCCATTACGATTCCATTCGGTAGCTTAGCGGTTTGTCTTTCAATATAAGCTGCAACCTTGTTGAGATTGGCCACTCTCTTTTTTTCGGAAAAGACACTGGATTCATTGACTCAAATTTTTCGTGTTCTTGGAGCAAGATGGCTTTCGGAAGCCGTGCCAATTGATGTTAATCAATTATTCTTTTGCCATCTTTGTACATTTTGGTGATGTGAGAGCATCTGGCTAAATAAAGAAACAATGTCAAACAACGATCTGTACTTTCTTTTGAGCATTGGCTTTGATGAATCCGGTTTATCCGCTCTCTTAAGAGCTCCTCTCGATTTCTTCATCCTCATTCTCCCAGGTGTGCGAGGAGATTAAGCCCTTTTAGTAAGGGAGCATTTGTTTGATATACGCATTTGTCGATCGATTTCTTCTCAGATTGTTCCGGCGACATCGATTCGTCTCTGGGTTTTTCAATCCACACTCCAGTCTGCAAGAATTGAAGTGCTTCATCTTTTGCATCCTTTGGATTGCGATGGAGCGAAAGCAATATGTTTCGATCCGGCCTTCTTCGAAATTTGTTCCACCTCCATGGATTCAAATCCTCGGTGGTTCCAAATCGCAATTTATCCTCAAAGATCTTCGTTGCGATTCCGCATAGTTGCACATGATCTTTCCTAGTCCATGAGTGGCCATCTACAGGTGAGATAGACTCATTAAATTTGTGCATAATCAATATCAATATCATATCGCGAAAAACAAAAGGCAATGAAGCATAAATTCCGAAAAACAACTTTTGAAAACAAAGTTTTTAACGGAAAGAAAGATTCATCATTAAGTTTAAAAGAAAATATTACCAGATTCAAATTTTCAGAGAAGATTTTGAACTCTAAGAAATCGTTTTGAAACGTAGAGAAAATTTGAAGTTTTTTTCAGTGAAAGTAATGCAAGTTTGTGAAGCGAAAAAAACTCGGTAAGGTTTGATGAATCTTATATAGAGGGAGGGTACAATAAGACAAGATTTTGAAGATCAAACGCGTTTGAAAAGATTATGCGCTCAGATTTAGCGGTTTTGATCGTAGGGTCAGGAAAACGCACGTACACAAAACTTTTGGATTTAAAAGCACGATCAAGTAGCAGTTAATACATGTACCCCACGTCCGCATTAAATGATTTGCAGAGTACACGTCACAAGGATAGTGGGTACAGTAAGGCAAATAATATCGACATCGATCCGATAAATAAGTAAAGAACAAGAGAAAAGATCGTGTCTGGTTGGTGATGTTGTGTCGGTCAATAATATTACTTGTCAATGTTGATTCCACTTGTTGATCTTAATCATTCCGCTTAAGCCTTAAGAAATTTCCCAATCGATCCTTTCAACCGATCTTCTCCAACAGATCTGATTTGTTGAAACTTGAAACTTAATTGATCTTTCCTTGAGTACGTCGATTTCCTTTTTGATCCTCCTTGATCGGTTGAAGTTCCCCCTTCAACCGATATTTCGATATAGACGATATATCTCGATTTATTGGAGTTTCAAGCTCGGTGATCTCTCTCATCGATCATGCTTGTAAATGTCGATTTTGGTTGACCTCATCTGATTCTTTTCAGAATAAGCCAATTCTTGGGATAAGTGTTACCGCCAAAACTTAGTCTAGAGTAGTAGCTTCTATTCCCTAAGTAGGCGTGATTGACATGCGTAAATATCGTTTGAATCTCTCGATATGTCAATCAACCGTAAATTTATCCAATTATCAGTCGCGTGATTTCTACACTCTGTCCTTTTGATGCAAATTTCTCGGATAGGCTTCTTGAAATGGAAATTGCATTTGCATCCTTGCTTGGCCTCTATAAATTGGACCAATGTTTTACACAACATCACCCATTCACCATACTTATCTTCTTTGTAAGAATCATGTATCTTGGTGAACCCTTGTTTCCGGTGAGACTTCCCAAAAACACTTTTACACCCTTTTATATGATTTCACCTTCTCAAATCAACCCTTTGCATCCCTTATTCTTTGTTTTTTCTTCATCATCTTCGATTTCACATACGATTCTTTATAAAGCTTCTCTACCACCGTATGGCGGATCTGCTGTTATTTGCAACCGAGAAGACACTTCTCCCGACCGTATGCACCTTGTGTGTCTATCTGGATGATTTAAATCAACCATCGGACTTAGTCTCGGTATAAAATATGTAGCACATGTGCCCATGAGATCGACGACCAACTCTTTTGGCACACGTGCTCCATTTAATGTTGGAGAAACCCTACTACTCCTCCTTTTTAGGGCTCGAGGCTTAAGAATCCTATCAAGGCCTCTGTCGCTCCGGTTTTCTTGATCTTGACTTTTTATAACCGCCTTGGGATTACATTTTTTAAAGCCTCTCTCACCCTTGTTAAGTGGGGAAAATGAGAGTTTAAAATCTCTCTCTTTCCTTCACTTCGGGGTTAGGATGAGGTTTAGGGTTATGGGTTTAGGATTTTGGTTAACATTTATGTCTTGACCTCCGGTCTTCTTGTACTTGTAACTCGTAATGTAACCTCACCTTCGGGTTTTTATCAATGAAAAGTTCTTATTTTTCATCGTTGTATGAAATTCCCTTTCTTATCGCGATTGTTTAGCTCTTAATCTCTGAATCTTGCTTGTTGAATATCGGCTAAAACGAATCACAAGGAAATACTATAACCAAATTGATTTAATCGGATAATCCTTTAAACCGGAGCATTTTCCTTAATCGATAAACCTTGAATCGATCGGTTTTTTAACCGATAGACTTTAAATCGATAAACCTTGAATCGATCGATTCCTTTGGATCTGTAGCGTGTAAAGTCCGATCGTTTTTTGCTTATCGGTCTCTTGAGATCGCTTAAGATACCAAACTCAACCCGATTTCTCTCGATTTGGTTAGTCTCTTAACCACTAGTTCGGAGAACATTCCATCAAACATTTTTGGTGACATTTCTCCAAGATCTAGAAGTCCTAGCTCATTGCATAAATCTCAATCGATCTCGGTGGGTGGCTTGGTTAGAATATCGGCCTTACGTATCAAGATGAATCTTTTCCATTACGATATTCTTCTTTTCAACGTGATCTCTTATAAAGTGGTGTCCTACATCCACATGCTTGCATCTTGTATGTAGAACCGGATTACGAAAGATTGCAATAAAGACTATTATCCGCAGAATATAGAATGCGTTCTTAGCTACAATGTTGTAATCCTCAAATTTCGATCGAGCGAGCGATTAGGAACAACAACCATATAATGCCCATATATTACGCTTCATTGTTGATGTCTTGGCGATGTTTGCTTCTTTGAAAACCACGAGATCGGTTACTTCCTAAGAACCCACATGTTCCTGAGGTTGATTTTTTTCATCGATCTTGCAACCTCCATAATCGTAATCGAAATACCCACTAAGCTCTAGATTATCATCTGATGGGTAGAATAAACCAAGGTTTATTGTTCCTTCAGATATTAAGAATCCGCTTTAGGCGCTTTCTAGGTGGTGATCATTGGATTTGCTTTGAAATCTTGCACATACACCTCTTGCAAAAGTGATATCTGACGGGCGATGTATAATAGAGATCCAATGAGAGCCCTATATTCCTTCGATTTGTTTTTACGCCGGCCTCATCTGGATCCATCTTGAATCCAAATCATCATAGGAATTTTGGCTTCCTTACTATTTTGAATTCCAAACTTAGCCAAAAGATTCCTAGTGTACTTTGCTTGGCGATGAATATCCCTTCCGAACTTTGTTTAACTTGGAGACCTAGAAAAGTAATTCATCCGACCCATCATGGACATCTCAATTTCCTTGCATCGGTTTCTTTGAATCTTTCACATAGGTTTTTGTTAGGAGATCCGAAGATGATGTCGCCCACGTAAATCTGAACCATCGAATATCTTCTCCATCTTCTATTCTTCAATAAGGTTCTGTCACTTTGTTCCTTTAGTGAACCCACTTTCGATCAAGAATCGAGAGTGTATCATACCCGAGAACTGTTTCAGTGAAAGAGCTTTTCTTAAACGATACACTTGGTTGCCCTTTTCAAAGCACGGAGGTTGTTAACATAAACTTCCTCCGCTAGTACCCCGTTTAAGAAAAGCACTCTTTACGTCCATCCGACATACATGAACCCTCGTGGGAAAGCATAAGCGTAAACAAATTAATGGCTTCAAAGTGCGGCAGCGATAAAAAGGTCTCATCGTAATCAATTCCTTCTCGATTGTGAATACCCTTAGCAACAAGTCTTGCCTTATTTACGGTGATAACATTTTTTCTCTCTCTTGTTCTTGAAGATCCATTTAATTGCCAATTCGTCTTGATGACTGGTCATCTCTACTAGTTCCCCATACTTCATTTCTCTCGAACTTCATTCCTCCTCTGCATGGCTAGAATCCATTTTTATGTCTTGTAATCTTCCTCTATTGTAGTTGGTTCCTTCATAGACATATACAATGAATACATGGCACTTTCACCAACTCGATGTCTAGTTTTAATTTTATCGACGACGGGTCTCCAATTATCGATCATTGGATGATCGGTTATCCGTCATTTTACGATTTCGAAAATTGAGAAACATCGTCCGTTTAGATAAAATCTTATTACTAGTGATTGGGAGTGGTGCAGGTTATGGTCCACTTGATAAGAACAAGTCTCACCGTGATGTTGGAATCATCATGTCTTTGATGTCTGTCGTGAGAACTTCAGAGTTCCCCCGAACCGGATGGTTCGATTCTTCTTGCCTCGGTGAATCGGACTTTTTTTCATCGACAGTTGTTCGTGACCTTAGGATCTCGATTGATCCGGTGAATCAACTAGATCCGGAATGTAAATTGATCTGATTTACGATCCTTTTTTCTTGATCGTTAGTGATCCATTTTCCGAATATCGAGGTTACGTAGATCGGTACTTCTTGTTACGAGGCGATTTCTCTTGATCAAGATGCTTCATCAAAGGCTACATGAGGTGTTTCTTCCACAACTAGGGTTCGTTTGTTGTAGACCCCGAAGGCTTTGCTAGATGAGGAATACCCTAGAAATATACCCTCATCGACTTGGCCTCAAAAGTCTTCAACCGACTTTTCCCATTGTTGTGTATGAAACCTTGCAAAAACATGGAAGTAAAAACACGAGGTTTTCTTACTTCCACGCCATAGGGTGTTTTGTAGTGAGCCTTAGTCGAGACATCCGTTTCTGCGATGGCATGCAAAGGTTGATTGCTTATACCTTGAAAGCGGTTTAGTATCGCATGTTCAAATAACATTGTTCGGCGAACTTTTTTTGAGAGTTCTGTTCTCCGCTTCGCCTACTCCATTACTATTGGGCGTCCTCGCATGACAAATCTTTGATACCAAACTTAGAGCAAAAAATCATTAAAAAGAGTTGAAATTACGTACGCTTTATCTCGATCCGATTTTTACTACGGCGACACCCTTCTCATTTTGTAATCTTCTTAGCATTCGGGTATCTTGGTTGTCGCCTCATTCTTCTTATGTAAGAATATAACCCGAGTAAACTTGGAGTAGTCATCCACGATTACAGAGTGTATTTAAGTCGTTGAGAGATTATGCGGTGTCCAATCAGAAACAGATCCATATGAAGCCTGATTGGATCTTTGCCGGGTCCCGAAATTCCTTTGAATGAAGCTTTGACCAAGATCCTTCCGACATGCAAAGACATGTCCGATCCTTTGAGAACACTTCATTCGGAAGTCCTTCCACTAGAGACATCCTAGCTAATTTATTAAGAGTTTTAAAGTTCGATGGCTCATTCTTTTGTGCGAGCCAACCGCTACTTTTGGAACTCTTAACAATCGTGCATGCATTTCTTGGACAAGCTGCTCCAATCACCGTAGATCGTCCCTTTTCTTGAACCAGATTAGCAATATCCGCTGAGTGACTCGATTCTTGATAGTGCATTGATCGATCGAGAACTCAACACCTAATCCGTTGTCGCAGAATTGTAAACCGATAATAGTTGTGCTTCGGACCTTCGACATCTAGACTCCGATTTTGTACATCATCATTCTCTAAGCTTCCGAACCCTTTGGTATAACCAAAGTTATCATCACCGAAAAGTACACGCCTTTTTACATTCTATGTAGGAGCCGAGGAGATGTTTGCTTCGATCATGTGCCTTGAAATCCACTATCGATGTACCCGGATAGTTGTTTGCACACCTCCTTTGTTGGTCAAATCAATCGAGTTTTAGGTACCCCTTCTTGATTGGGTCCTGAGGGTTAGGTTTTGATTTGGGGATCCATACAAACAGAAAGCACTTCTATTGTGATCGGTCGATCGAAGGCCCGATTTGTCTCCCCATACTGTCAACATAATCATACTTATCCTCATATGCTTTCGATTTGTATGATTACTTGTGTGAACCTTGGATGACTTAGAAGACTTATGATTTAACTTTTCGGTTTGTTCTCTTTATCCGAAAAACAAATTTCTCGACTATAGGGTAGGGTACATTTCGCTACCATCAAAAGATTCATATCCTTTTCCCATAGATGGTTTTCAGTTTACTGAAGCATGCTTATTAGGCAAGTGACCTTGATCGGGTCTCGATTAGACTTCCTTTTTGTAGGTTGTCTTTTCGATTCTCGATCCGTTGATCGTTGAGGTCTCTTCGTAATTCCGTTGATTCCTCGGTGATGCTTTACCATTAGGGTCCATTTCGTTCCCTTTCCGTTAGGCACTTGCTTTACCCCTCGCTTCAACCGGTCTCTTACCCTATTAGATACAAGTTTAGCTTTTGGTGTATCTTTTTTCGAAATTAGATGCGATTACACCTTTACGAGATGAATCGATCGGGGCTTTTGAGGATGTGGAGGGTTTCTCATAGCCAAGTCCTCCTTATCAATCTTTACTCAAAATAGGCGTTTATGTCTTTAACGGTTTGAGATGATTTTGAAAAAACATCTATTTTCTTACAATTATCCTCGAGAATTTCGACTTTCATGCATTCAATAGCTCATCGAATTTTGCTTTTGCAAGATTTTTGAAGTCATCGACATAATAATTCCATCGATCTTTGATCTGCTTTTCTGATCGAGAGGCTTTAACTTTGAGAATTTTAAATTCCTCGTTTTCCAAATTGATCTAAGTTCAGAGGCTTTTAAGATCATTTTCTTGACAAAAGTCGATTATTTACGGTCTCGATTATCATTCTCGAATTCCACAATAGCATAAGTTTCTCTTGCAATTTGCTTTCTGGTAGAAATCCAGGTCAATCTCCCCGGCGGTGTGCTAATGATAATAAAGGGGGTTTGAAGGTTACCTCGAATCGTCATCGTCTGACGAGAATATCGGATCTTCATTTTCATAGAAGTCGCTGGACTATAAAATCGTCGATTCTGGCGTGTCGAACCATGGCTCTTACGTCTCTATACCGCTCTCTTTTATTCCTCTTTTCTTCCCTCTCTCTCGTCGTTTAGTGACAGGCTTCTCACATACTATATTTCGATCCACTCTTTCCTTCCGTGAATCAAAGAACTATCGGTGATCCATGATTTCCTTTAAAGATAGTAGTACGAGTTTCTTCTATCGATGGTTATCTCTTCCTTCCTTCCGTCGACTATCTCTTTCCCTTTCATCTCTGTGATCCCTCCGATCATCGAGATCCTAGATCTATTATTCGATCTCCTATCTCGTGATTATGTTGATAGTCCTTATAAAATCTTCGATACTTACCAAGTTGTATATCGACTTCTCAAAAACACTTCTCCTAAGCAACGCCGGCGACCTGATTTTTGACTTAATATATTTCAATGGGTTCATTGGCCTTTGTTCTCACATCGTTGCCTTGAAAAGTAATGATTTTGAAGTCGAGGTTTCAATGAGGACCTCGCCTTCATCGACTCGACCTCTTTCAATCGAAGTCGAACTTCGTGAGCTTTAAGACTCAAGAACAAGCTACTAGGTTTTCATTCTTGAAATGTCCCGCAATCTTTGATTCTGCGACCTTCATGTCCCAATTTCTTGGTGAAGACCTTAGGATCTTATAGTTGATATCTTTATCGACATCTCTCTACCAAGTTCTCGAAAGCTTGTTTATAGACATTGTAATTCTTCCATAGTTCGTTGATGGTTTTATAAAATCTTTCAGTTTCTCGAACTTCACCGGTTAAACTTGAAGACGGTACATCTTTTATCCTGCTCATTTCCTCGCAGATCTCGGCGGTAGTATCCCACATTGCTTTCGCAAGATACTTAATCTTTTCTTTGGTGACCTTATCCATTGTCTTCATGATGATATGTCTTGCAATGGTGTCCAGTATCTTTCTTACCGGTCCATCGTATCGGGCTTTTTCGCATAAGACTTCAAAAGTCCGGATCTCCTCCGATATCGGGATTGTCGTAGTAAATGATGATAGGTCCTCTCGATGACTTCCATCATTCTTTAATTATAGATGGTTGGGATATATATGGCCCCAATCTGCATACTCATCAATTGAGAACTTCATGATCATGATACATCTGGGGACGTGTTATCCATCTTTGAGTGATTTTGGAAAATGAATGAGTTTTTAAAAACGGTTTTTCAAGATCAGTTCAATGACCACAATGACACGAGTCGATGGTCGGAAGAACCAACCGCTCTGATACCACTTGTAGGTCCCGAACGGGTTAAGTGAGGGCGTCAGTCTAGAGGGAGGGTGAATAGACTTAAAAACTTTTCGTCACGGTCGTGTGTGAGCAGACTTTTGACCATCGCGAGTGAATCATTTGGTCTCGATAACCAACTTCTTGAGCGCCGAAAAGACGGTCACCGGTAACTATCGTTAACGATGTGTCGCGGAAGCTTAAGTTTTACCCGTGGAAAAACCGGTTTTTATAAATCGACAAGTTTTATCTTTTTAATCGGATGATGAAATATCGAACATCGAATCGCTTGGTCTTTGTCGATCTTAACTTAGAATGTATGCGCTTTAAGATTGTGCGATGTGAGAGCGATTAATCAAAGCAATAAAAAGCACAAGATTTATAGTGGTTCGGACAAACCGGTCCCCACGCCCACTCTTCCCTTCCCCCACAAGGGGCACCAACTTAACCGATTTAACCGATTGGACTTAGTTTAGTGTGTTAGTCCAACACAAGACACCAACAGATGTTTTAAGAGTTCTCACTCAACCGATCCCAAAAATCGATTAGAAACTCTGGTTTAAATCTTCTAAACAACTTATCCTAACTTGGGGTTTGGGTAAGATTGTTGAGGTTCCAACTATGAAATCTTTCATGCGTACAATGTTCCTAAAAAGCTAGATGAAAAAGATTTCTTGCTAAGAACTTATGGGATGAACACAATATAAAATAAGCTTGTTGTTGTGTTCTTCGTGCGAAATCGACTATAGTTTGAGCTTCTTGATTATGTTGTTTGTCCAAGCATTTCCGTATCTCACTCTTCGGTGTGATCCCATATTTATAGACCTTGAGATCAAAAGAGCCGTTGGAGGCAATTTGAATCTCAGGAGGTGAACTTGCGGCTTGATGTGAAGAACGGCATGGGTGGCGTGAATGTGTATTTTATAGCCGTTTGAGAGAGCAACATCGAATCATGAGTATCGGTGTTTCTTCCTTATTGGATGGAAGCTTTGCTTTGGTGTTGTTCCTCCAACTAAGGTTGGTATTCATCTTGTTCGATCGCAGACGTATGATAAGATGAAACATCGGTTTCATCTTATGAGCTTGATCGTCGATCTGAATCGATCGATCCACGATGGAGTCTTCTGGCGCTGTTGACTTAGCTTCAACCGGGCTGACTCGGCGATGTAGGTCTTCAGTGCGATCTTACGGAAGTCATCCGATCTTCTAATTCTAAGTTTGAGCTTCATGACTTCCGCGATCGACAAGATCGATTCGATCCGATCTTCCGCTCGTTTAGCGATACATGCCTGTGGGATGTCGACTTTCTTCCGATTCTTCAGATCGACCTATACATATTGAGTTCCCCTCAATATGTGACCTATCTATTACATCGTTTTTCTATACAATCATTATCAACGGTCTCTATAGCAAGAATGTAAACATCGATCAATGTGTCCGACCGGGTCCTATTACATGTGTTTTTGGAACTTTCATCAAAACTATAAATTTCCCAACAGAAATGCTCGGGTCTGAATGCGACCAAATAGAGACAAGATACCGATGATAGTGCTCCACCCGTTCAGAGTAATCTAGGTCGGGACCAGGCCCCAAAACCACAATAGCGAACTGATTAAAGGGTGAAGTGGGAACCGGAGCCCCGCCTTCAACGTGTCATAATTCATTGCCACACATCCATCTGGGACCTGGTCGACATAGTCAACCTTGTATTTCAGAACCCAGAAGTGGACGTCGCTAGGAACTTGAAATCTATCCCGCCATAGGAAGAGTTCGACCTCGATCACCAAACTTGTCACATTTTTTCGCAGCGAAGTTACTCTCCTTCCTGACTCGGGTTGGCCTGGGGACCTCGCCCCAAGGATTGCGAGCTACCCACTCTTGAAGTCTTACTTGCGATCGACCTCGTCGTCTTTGATCTGTACGTCGGGGATGACCTCATCCGAAAAGAAGTCGAACTCGGCGGAGTCAATGGACCGCGAGCTCGGAGCACCCTCCCCTTCTCCCGTCTCCTCCAAAATTTAAATTTTAGGCTCGGCGGGAGCATGAATCTGCACCGGAGGCTCATTCACCACACGACGTAGATGACGTCTCTTTGATGTGACCTTCCCTCGAACCGGCATGGGCACCTCACTGACAGTCTCTAAAGAAATGTCCACCATCGACACTTCCTCCCGCCTCGCAAGCGGCCCGTCAAGCCGATTCATAAGATAGGGGGGGAAACTCCGCCACGCCCCAAGTTTTCAATTCCCAAACACCATTTTCCACAGAAGACACAACAAACAAAAGAAAAAATGATTTAAGTTACCTTAGACTGATTCGATCGAGCGGACGCCCGAACGTTTCAAGTGATCGCCGAAAAAAGCTCAAGAAACTAGAGCGCTCGAAAATTCAAAAGAAAGGAAAGTGAAGAAATGAAGAGAGAAGACATATTTATAGAGAGAAATCAGGGCGCGTGACCCCGACCGCGACCTTTCACGTTAACTCCACGCACCATCATTGCCTACCCCCTATAAAAGAATTATGAGACAAGTTACGAGAGGCCCACGTGTATTTATCGCTTTAAAGATCAAGGAAGAGTAGCTCATTTCCTTTTGCGGAAGATTGGGAGGACGACCTAGGGGTTATTGTGAGCATATCACACGGAAATTATATCTGTGATAGAAGGTGGTGGAATTTTACCAAGGCAAACACCTCACTGATTGCCGGAAGGAACATTAAGACCCAAGCTAGAGATGAGTGATCAAAGCGACCTCGAGGGACCTCGACAATTAACTCACGACTTATGTCGACACGGAGAGTAGGTTAGGATTAAAGCGGAAAAGGATGATTATGGTTATCTAAGTACTTAAAACATATTCGAAATCCGGGGAATTATCTTGGGGTCGAAGAAAACCGACTTGCCTCGGGCGAAAAATCACATCAGTCTTGTAGCATTTAATATTTCGCAGAGTAACTTTCGGCTGATTGTACTTGTAACCCGGGAGAGTGAACTCCACTCTCCCAAACACTATAAATAGGGCTCATTTATGACCCAAATGACTAGAGAATTCATACCATACCTAACCCCTTGCAAATTCACTTCTTGCATTAAAGACTAACACTTATTCTCTACTCAATCATGAACAATTAAACACAACTCTTATCTCATAATTACTTGTTTGTGTCACCAAGATCCTAAGCCACATTCAAATCCCTAATCTCGATATTTTGGTGCACAACAATACAAATAACAAACATAAGTTTAAATTTGACAATGTGAGGAATGATAAATCATATATGTAACTATTAACCAAATCATATTATACACATAATGATTGACAAAACATATTTTAAAATGTTCAAATAATTAATTATCGTGATCATTCTAAAATGGAGAAAACTTTGAAATCAATGAGAAAAAAATTGGGCTACTTATAGTGATGCATGGCGTTCTACGCTCTGCAGGGGTGAGACTACATCTCAAGAACTCAGGAATAATCCTGAAAATATATTGTATTAAATAATCAATGGGTGTCTTACAATAAATTATGAGACCCCTATTTATAATGCTAGAACATAAATCCTAACTTGTTCCCAAATCGTATCTCGATAATAGGAAAATATATCTATCATAATTATGGGGACTTATTCTATACTATAAATATAAAAGAAAATCATTAATTACTATATAATATATAGATGAAAACAAAATCTCACGATTTAATCTCCATCATATGAGAAGGCATTATGTGCACCATGTTCACCATAAATCACTATCACTTTATTTGCAAAGTGTTAATTTTTATAAACAATAACAATAGTGGTGTACGGTGAAAATGGTGCATATAATACTATGCCCAATCATACTACCCCTCTTTGACGCGATTCAACCTCGAATAGAAAGAGGGTTTAATCCCCATCACGAAGAAGTTCAAACGTAGAAGCGCCCATCGGGAAGGTTGGCGAATGGATTAATTCTGATATGTGGCGTCGAGAGATAAAGGAGGCGACGAATCGCCGATCCGAGCGTGATGGCGCTGAGGACAATGGGGAGCACTCTGAATGCATGGAGATGTCGTAGTACCAAGTCGGGTTGGGGAGTAATGGAGGTCGACGCGTGGTGGTGGCGCGAATGAATTTAACGCTTTGAGGGGGAAGCAAAAAACGATATTGAGGAGGCCGATGCATGGAGGTGGCGACCACGCTGGGTGATGATGGCCAGAACTAGAGCGCGGAGGCATCGAGGATGACGCAAAGCATTGTCGAGGGTCGGACGACATCGTAGAGTTGAGGTGGGTCGAGGCACGGTGGAGAAAATAATACCTCAAAACTCGGCAATAAAAAAAGAGTGGTGGCGCCTAAAAAGGATGATTCTGATGGGTTCTTTTCGAAAATAAAGCATTGCAACATGGGATTTCACTTGGGCAAGGACATTCCTCAATTTGGACAGGAAGACATCCGAATGGGGATCCATTCTAAGATCGGGCGCGGTCTCCAATACCGTCCGCTCTATGTTCTCCGGGAGACCGTATCTCAAGAACTGAATAATCGGGGAAATCTATTTCTAATGTGTCTTATGAGAATCCTAACTTGTTCTCAAGAACTCAAAAAATAGGAAAATAATCTTTGGAAATCTATTGTATTCAAAAGAAACCATAATCAATAATATGTCTTCTTACAATGAATTATCATATAGTCATTTAAAATGTTACCCATATTTATAATGCTAAAAAGAGTTTTCAAACCTAAAACCGTTGTTCCTCAAGTCGTATCTCAAAAAATAGGGAAAATATATTGATCATAATTATGAAGAGTTATTCTATATTATATATATAAAAGAAAACCATTAATTACTATATAATATATAAAACTAAATCTTACAATTTAATCCCATCATATAGTCATTTAAAATGTTACTTAAAACTTTGCATTCATAATAATACTACATAAGTAGGTGCTATTTAACGAATGAAAATATTGTGCTCCTAATTTTTAAACACACCATACGTGTATCTATGAACCCTTCACATATGCTCCAGATAATGTGAATGCACAATAAATATAGTAGGAATATGTCTAGTGTGAAAATT
Organism: Stenogyne calaminthoides; assembly: GCA_037126765.1. Classification (NCBI taxonomy): domain Eukaryota; kingdom Viridiplantae; phylum Streptophyta; class Magnoliopsida; order Lamiales; family Lamiaceae; genus Stenogyne; species Stenogyne calaminthoides. The sequence continues at coordinate 7,116,779 of JBBCBC010000039.1, read as the reverse complement.
TTAATCTAATTTAAATTATAGTATATCCACTGTGCAATATGCATGCTTTTTGTCCATCTTGATTTTCTAATCTACATTTTCTATCTATCTATTTAATTAATTTATGCAACTTCTTACAATTTTGAATTTTGAAAATAATTTCTATAAAAATAATTTTTGAAATCCATTTTAGCATAAATTGGGACGATAATAAATTGGAGCAAAGTGAACAAAAAAAAAAAAAATAATTCATTATTAAAATAACTCTAAAATGGAGACAACAAAGAAATCAATGAAAAATAAATTGTTTATTAATAAACATAATATCAAACACAATACAAAGAATAATGAATGAATTACGTATCAACTTTAAATTCAAATTTTAATTTATATGAGCTTGAAGGTTGAGGAGAATAGAATGGAAAAAAAGAAAAAAAGATGATGGTTTGCTGTTCAGCGCTGCTAATGGAAGAAAGAAAAAGTTGGGAACAAAAAGAGAAGGTTTTGTGTGAAATATTGCACACTAGTGTTATGTGTAATACATCACAATTAAAGTAATTTGGCTTAACATTCGCGGGTCATCATCGCACGGGTCGGTTAGGGCACAGGCACGGGCGCAGGCAGGGCGTGGGCGGGCAGGGTTGTGGGTTGTGGGTTGGACGAACACATGTATATTTATAGAATGATATCTTTAATAGATATGTGTTGTAGCTTAGTAGTTTAAGTCTGTTGTTAATGTATTTGATCGCAGGTTCAATTCCTGTTGAGCACATAATTTTTAAAAAAATTTTTTTTATGTGTTACTACATGAATAAAATGTGATACTTATAGAAACGAAAAATATATTTTTTATGTGTTACTACATGAATAAAATGTGATACTTATAGAAACGAAATGTGTTACTACGTGAAATAAAAATTACATTATCATTTTTTTAAATACATTATCATATGGTAACACATGAGTATTCATTTAGTATCACGATGACATGTGTACAATGTTACATATTACTAAAAAACATGTGTTACTACATGAACAAAAAATGTTACTCTATGAAGAAAAACGTGTTACCACATGAACAAAAACCAGTACAAGCGCGAAAAGAAATCATCAGTCCAAAATTACAAATTAAAGAACAACTTGATGTGTTACTACATGAACAAAAGAGTGTTACCATATGAACAAATGAGTGTTACTACATGAACAAAAATCAGTACAAACGCGAAAAAAAATCCTCAGTTCAAGATTATAAATTTAAAGAACATCGTGAGAAAAGTACAGAATGACATGTAAATTTGTGAAAAAAAGGAGAAATTGAGAAGAATATGGAAGAGAAAAAAGAAAAAGAAGAACAAGAGAAGAGAAGAAAAAACCTGAAGAAGCAACGTGAAAATCAAAACTGAATAAATCTAGTGGTTGCGCGGACGCGAGGAAGAAGAAGTCCTGTCCGACCCGCGCGTTGCAAGCCTGCGAGAAAAGGAAAAAAAACCTAATTAACCTCTAATTGCACATATGTCTTGTATGCAATATTGCATACAAATTTTTTCCGGAACAAAATGAGTAAAAAAACCTCGGCGGTAAAAAAAATAAGGGTTGGTTCTAAAAAAAAAATTGTTGAAATTGTGCGTCCTATTCCATATCCCATATAAATAGGATTAACGCTTTACCATATTCTTTTTTTTATATATACTTTAAATAAGCATTGACACGTGTTTTTTTTATCAATATTCCATATGTATTAAAAAAAAAATTAAGGAGAAAGACACCCAAACGGCAACGTGTTACTTGCCCTGCACTCCCTACTCGTTAGGCTGAATTGCTAAATTCACATTTTAACGGAATTCTGATGCACACGTTGTCACATGTTGACCGCGACATGGAGGGAGGTTGTCGCATGGTAGACGTGACAAGAAGGAAGGTTGTCGCATGGGCCATGCGACAGAAAGGCGGCGTGTCACATGGCAGGAGCGACATATATTTTTTTTTTAATTAGTTAGAATTAATTTATAAGTTATCAATTATAATGAATTATTTAATTAATTAAATGTATTAATTGATAAAATTAAAAGTATTAATTATTTAGTTATAAAGTATTAGTTGTTTTATTGAAAAGTATTATAGTTGTTTGGTCATATAGTATTAGTTCATAAATTGAAAAGTATTAGTCATTTGGTTATCAACAATATTAGTAGACCAAATGAAAAGTATTAGTTCATCAAATGAAAAGTATTAGTTCATTCATTGAAAATTAATAGTTATTTGTATACAAAGTATTAGTTATTTTGTTATCAACATATTATAGTTCAGTTAATATGTATCAATTATCAATTTATACATGAAAAAATAAATATACACATTACATGAAAAAATAAATATACATTACATGAAAAAATGAAATTTTTTGTAATTTGTAAAAGCTTGTCGTTATAAATATACAATTACAATTACATGAAAAAAGTTGAATTAAAAAATGAATTAAATACTAAATAAAATTATAAAACGGAGGTGGTTGATCGTTATTTCTAGACCTATAATTAGACGCATGTCGTTGTGCATCCAAGTTATGTAATGTACGGTAAAGCTCTATCCTGCTTGCAAATTCTAAATCTAAACCTTCTACAGAAGGATCTTGATGATTTTTCCAGTATGCAGATAAGAATGGTACTGGATGGTCGTCGGTTGCCATATGCAAATTTGAATTACGCTTAAAAAATTATAGTTATAATTCAATAAAAATCATAAATTGAAAACCAATTATAAAATAACATCAACATAGTTTTTCCTTACCAATATCCAATGCGAATTGTTGTGCACGTTCCCCAAGACCAGTGTTCCGTTTGGACGTCGTGGATAAACATCTATTATTGCGGGAAGGCATAAATGTCCGCCGTGTTCACTGAACGACATTACTATAACATTATACGTGGTTTCAACTAGGTACCCATGTTCAGGTAATGAAAACCATTTGTCGATTTTGGCAGGACCTTTGAAGTGACAAAGTGAAACTGCCAAATCTTCCATGGTTGTGTAACCACGTAAAATGTTCTTTATAAATCGTTTTTAATTGCGATCGAAAAAGCTCGATTCGTACCCTTAACCATTGTTCCCGGTTTAAGAGATTGCGAAAAGCAACAACTCGAAATCATGAGCTACCATCTCCACCACGAAATTGTAGGAATGAATATAACCTCTGATATATGGAGGAAAATCGGCCTCCACCTGAGATTTATAAAATGGTGTTGGACGGTTCATATTTGTTTGAGGATGAGGCCTACTTGAACTAGAGGTACTGTTGCGAGGTGGGAAATCGGAAGGTTGGGGCCTCCGGTGCTTTGAAGTTGGAGTTTCGGGGGAATGAGACGGAGGATTTTGGGAAAATCTGTTCCGAGTCTATTCAGAAAAACTCATCGTACACCCTTCAGATATGCTATGTCTACGATCAGCTTGTGGGAGAATATCCTGTTGCACATTAGTTGCGTCCACTCTCCCCTTACCCTTTTTTTTAGTAGACTTGTTCAATCCCAGTGTTTCTTTCAATTTCTCATGCCAAGAAGGTTGACGATCGCTTTTTCCAGTCTTTTTTTTTTTTCAACCTTCGGAGGTGGAACAATGTCTTCCGTGTCATCATCGAATAATTTTCTCCTAGTCTTACCACCACCGCCATCATCTATTTCGGTGGTAGGTACACTAGAAAAATCTATTTCCAATATTTTTCAAAACGAGTCTATACAGTTTAAAGGTATGGGGTAGTTGAACTTAAAGTACTCTGTAAGATCGCAATGACACGGAAGACCATGTGTTCTCTTGAGAAAATGACCGCATTTTTTTTGGCCCAGCTTCCTTCCCGATTCTTTGACAATGAGTTCTAACGCCTTAGACGTGATATTGCGCACTAGTTGGCTGTAGACTACGTTGTCTAACATATCAGTCCTTGTTTTGTGGCCGCTAAACCTGGATTGCTTTTTGATCTCGTAAATTTGCAACTCCATGACCTGGTGAAGCTTTCGGAAGATAATGTCAAAGTGTTGAAGCCCGCCATCCAGGTTTTTTTTCACCCTATGGTGTTCTTGTTCAACCCTACATTAATTATAAAAAAAATATTTAAATGATTGTACTCAATATGTATCGGGCCAACCAATATATATATATTTGACCTGACTCAATACATCGTTCGATTCTGTCAATGTTTTGATAAGAGTGTAATAGTGATTGTTCATCGGTATAAATAAATATAATAGGTAACACGAAAAGTAAAAAGATTGTAGGATTACCTGTTTGTGGTGTAATTCCCGTAGTGCAAGCGATGATCGATATACATCCCTAGAATTTTCTTGCAGTGCGGAATAAGCCACGTTTGTTCGCAATATGTAATTAGACCCTCAAAGATGCTGTACGTTTCCTTTAAAGAATTTCACCTAATGTTACACTACTTAGCATTGGCCGCCTGGATTGCGTAATTCCAATGATATTGAAAACCTTCAGCATACTCACTTTGAAATCCTGGTTGTAAAATAGCCCGGCCTAAAATACATTGCTCGATGTGGTATCTGCATAATTGTGCTTGAGACGTTGGAAAAATTAAATCCACAGCATTCATCATCGCGAAAGCTCTGTCCGTAATAACGACATTTGGTGGATCCTTCTCGTACATTCCCCGAATAAATCGTAGGATGTATTCGAAGTGTTCCTGTGTTTCACGGATCATAAATGCATATGCGATGGTGAATGTCTTGTGAGTGCTTGTTGTCCCAACTGCCTCAAGCAAATGCATACCGTACTTTTCGTGTTGTATGTCGTGTCAATGATTAAGACTTGCGGATAAGTGTTGACCATTACAACCGAACAAGGGTTGCTGAAAACAATGTCCTTGAGTTCTTTGCTATCATCTGCGGTCCTAAATTGGTACCTAATAAAAAAAATCATTTTTTGTGTTTTTATAACTAACACTAAGCAAACTCGGCTTGAAATTTTTTTTGAGTATAAGGTGAGTTTTGCATATCCAATTTGTGAAATGAGTTAATTTATTTTAACATAATATGGACCATTATATGACATTATATGACAAGACATGCATAATAGGTGGTGGAAAGGTCATATAGGTTGCAGAGATAAAGTTGAAAGAAGTGATAAGTCATGCAATAGACTTGCAGGGCGATGTGGGTTACAGATAAAAGCCTGAAGCACCATGTGGTGTGGCAGTTTTGCAATTGGAATATATATATATATATATTATATCATAATATATATATATATATATATATATATATATATATATATATTGGGAGATGAATTTAAATAAAGAGATTTTGATTAGATCCCAAAAAACCCTGAGTATGACATGTTCAGGATAATCTTAATAGACTGAGTCAGGATTCAGTATAGATTATTCAGGAAGTTATCTGCACCATGTATAGTCGGCAGATATAGATCGAAGTTAGATTCTCAAGAAATCAAGACTCAAGAAGTTATCAAGAAATCAAGACTCAAGAAGTAAATCAAGAAATCAAGACTCGGTAAATTGTCAAGAAATCAAGACTCAAGAAGTAATCAAGACATCAAGACTCAAGATGTCATCAAGACTCAAGACTCGGTAATCAAGATATCAAGACTCAAAGATGTCACTAAAGACATCAAGACTCAAAGAAGTAAATCAAGACATCAAGACTCGAGAAGATATCAAGACCCAAAGAGTTAATCGAAGACTAAGTAAGATATCGAATACTCAAGATAACCCTGAATGTTCGTGAGGCACCAATATATCTATCCAAGACTACAAAATCGAGAAAAAACGCAAATATTCGGAAAAGTAGATATTGCCCAAAACATTCATATATGCAGCAAAAAGAACTAAGTCTAAGTGTTGTTTAAGGTTATCTCATTCAGAGATATTGACCAAAAAGAGCCATTATGTTTGTCTACATTTACTGAAGACAAGAACCAATCAGAGGAAGACAACACTGTAATTTACTGACACTGAAAGCGATAGGACTCTGAATCATGTCAGTAGTACTATGTTCCAACTGCAAAAATTGGTGATTGGCTACATGACTGCATATTTCCTAAAACATGCAAGGGAGTATTCAAACCCTAAAAATAGTCGTTCATCAAACACCATAAGAGGTAACTCATGAAGCTATCTCCTCCAACGGATAGTTTTTCAAGAGTGACCTTGGTGAAAATTGCCTATAAATACTAGTGACCCTTTACATTGAGAGGTTACGGGAAATTTGAAAGCAACTCAAGAGCTCATTCGTATTATTGCAAATTGAAGCACTCGAAAAACTTAGAATTTCCCAAGTGTTTTACACTGGAGAGAGCTCATTCACTAAGCCTAGATTGATAAGAAATATCCAAAGCTTAGTAGAGATATCCTAACCTTTACATTGTTCTTAATGTAAAGGATATCTCATCCTAGTTGGAAACCAACCCAAAACCCAAACCCTTTGTTAAGGTAGTTTGTGTGTATTTTGTTGGTGAGTTGGAGTTGTAAAGTGTTAGTAAGCTACAGTGAGTTAGCCAGAAAACTCTAGAGAAGAAGTTAGTAATCTACTTGTGGTAGTCTGAACACTTGTTTGTGTTTGAGTTAGTAAGCTGTAGTGAGTCAGCCAGAAAACTCAAGGTAGAAAAGTGAGTAAGCTACAGTGAGTTAGCCAGAAAGCTTTAGGAAGTGGTTAAGGAATTTCTCTGAAGATCGGAGAGAGTGGACGTAGGAGCTTGAGTCTCTGAACCACTATAATTGTTGTGTCGTTTTGCTTTCTGTACTGCATTATTATTTGTTGCATGTTTTTCACTGAAAGCATAATTCACTAATATTCAGTTAGAACCAATCCACTGAACTTGCATCAACTTGATCACAACTTTAATCACTGTTTTATTAAAGGAAATATTTTCAGCAAAGCTAAAATGAGTATAAATATAGGGCCAACCATTCCGCACACTTGAGTAGCTAGAACAGATAGTTACCAAACTGAATTAACTCTACTGAGGGTCCAGTAAGATAATTATCTGATCAAAGCGCCTCAGATCTCTCGACGAAAACTCAGCTCGGTTGGGCTAACTGGCTTCCGAAAGCAATTTCGGATCATTGTCTCGATGAGACTTTGACTCAGGCAATCTGTGCTTCTCGTAAGGCAAAATCATCGATAACTCGACCCATCCGACCTCGAAGAAAAGAAAAGTTTTAAAAATCACTGAACACTTGTATTCCCCCCCCATACACGTGTGAGACTCGTTAGCACCGGGACCAACAAGTGGTATCAGAGCAGTGGTTCATTTTGGCCACTTGCTTTGGTAACCATAGTCTATTTTGCTTAAAGACTTTGGTGGTCTACTGAATAGATCTGTTTGCTGATATCTTACAAGGCTCAGTCATCATGCCTTCTGAGAAACTTCCTATGTTCTCTGTTGAGAGCTATGGTCTATGGAGATTGAGAATGCAGCTCATCTCAGATTCAAAACATGAAAGAATGTGGAGAGTGGTTTTTTCAAGGACCATTCAAATTCTTTATGTGAAATCCCAGATTCACCGATCATCGAGAGGAATGGTCCCAGAGATGAATTTCCAAAATCTGATGATCAACGTACTCCTGATGAGAGAAAGTTAGTCAATCTGGACTACATTGCTAAAGATACTTTGTATATCACAATTGATGAAGGTGTTATGGGGATGATTTCTCACTGTGAAACTGCAAAAGAAATATGGGACACACTTGCTGTTATGTGTCAAGGCACATATCATATTAAGGAAAACAAACTTTCTGTTGTTATTGGAAAGTTTGATAGCTTTGAAATGAAAGATAGTGAATCCATTGACAAACTTGAGGTCAGATTCACTAGGATCATGAATGATCTGAGTGCTCTTGGGAAAAGATACCCAGAGAGAAGTGGCACTGAAAATTCTTATAGGATTATCTAAGAAATGGGATATACATGCTGTGGTGATTGAAAACACCAAAAATATTGATTCCATGCCATATCAACAAGTTTTCTCTGAACTGAAAGCTTATGAGTTTGTGATTGACAAGAAAACTAAGAAATCCTGACAAAGAAAGATGATTCTTCATCTAGCAAGAATGTGGCTTTCAAAGCCAAAGAGAAATCCTCAGAAAGTCTAGAGAGTTCGAGAACTCACTTGCCAAAAATCGGGATGAGCAAGAGGATAAGCTAGTAATCTTGATGGCAAGGAGGTTTGAAAGACTCAATAGCAGATATGGGAAATATAAGAAATATTACAGGAATCACAGGTACAAGAGAGACTCAGAAGCTGAGGACAGATACACTGAGAAAAGAAAGGACCAGAAAGCTGAAGGATCCTCATCCAAGAAGAAGAACTCCAAAATCAAGGAGGAAAGTGATCAGGATGATGATACCAACAGATGTTACAGTTGTCAGAAGAAAGGTCACTTTCAATATGACTGTCCTGGGCTGAGTGCTAAAGAAAGAAAGGAAAGATAAGCCAAGAGAGACAAGAAGATCTCCAGCAAGAAAGCTATGATTGCTGAGGAAGAAGAACATTCCGAAGAAGGTTCCAGTTCCTCAGATGAGATTTTCTCAGATAGTGACAAAGGATGATATCATCTTATGGCCAGGAGGAGGTAAATTCTTCTATCTCTGTTGTTGCTCCTACACAAGCACATGAGTTCTCAAGTTCAAATGTAAACAGTAACTTTGACTTGATGGATTCGATTGAGAATATTATGAAGGACTATTCTGTGTTACAAGAACTGCTCACTAAAACTCAAGAGCAGAACAAGGAACTGATTGCTGAGAATCTGAAGTGGAAAGACTCTAAAAATGCTGAGATCACTTCTCAATTGATGGGAACTACTGATGAACTGGATGTTCTGAAAGTACAACTCTCAGAAAAAGAGAAGGTGATAGAGATCCTGAATGGAAAATTAGAGAAATCCACTAAAGAGATTCAACTTATCAGAACTGAGTTCAATGACCTCTTTGAGAAGCATGAAACTCTAAAGAAATGTGAGGATAGTGCACGAGAAAAGTTAGCTCTATTGAATTCTCGCATCTAAAGTGATAGATGAAATTCAGAGTTATCAAAGACCAAGAACTATAAAAAGCCGGATTAGGATACATTCCGGGGGAACCTCACAAGGTCTTTTCAATGCTACTTAGTAGCACCAAGAATGTCTTTGTTAAACCAAAAGGGCATCTAATCTTCTTCATCAAGAACCGCCCCAAGTTTTAGACAAGGGTAAAGGACCTATGGTTTCAAAAAAATCAAGGTTCAGGGAAGAAAGCCTGCACCTCGTGAAAAGGCTAGAAAACCTGAACACTCAAGAGGGAAATCTTCGAGCCAAGATTTCAAAGCCTCGTGCTAAGAATACCAACCTAAAGAGATCTCGCAGATTTGAACCATCGAGGAATTTTTCGGAAGAGAAACACTTTCGTGAGAGATATTCTCAATTGAAAAGACCAAGTCCTCGACATCGAAAGATCCCAATTTCAGTACAGGCAACCTAAACCCCACTTGCCTAAGGGTAAAGGTTTCCTGAACCTAAGTCAGCAGAGACAGAGACCAGCTGCACAAAAGCCAAGGCACTTGAACAAAAGGCATGAACCCAAGAAGAACTCTAAGGCTCATGTTCATGCTAAGACTGGCACTCATACACATGATACTGCCAAGGCACCTAGGGTGGTGAATGTGTATGTAGATGTTTATGGGAGACAAATCAGCCACTCTAAAGTAATTAGAGTTGTTAGGCGATTGGGTTCCAAAAAGGTACAACTAACCTGGTAGGACCCTACACCAAATGGGTACCTAAGAACTGATATGTTTTTTAGGTGAGGAAAAAAGCATCGAAATAATGAAAACAACATAAAGACCGATGAGTGGAAATGAATTGGCTCTCGCCAGTATGGTATCCGGATAGTGGATGTTCAAGACATATGACAGGAATAAGCAACTAATCACTGACTATGTTGAGCAAAAAGGCCCTCAAATCACATTTGGAGACAATTCCAAAGGACAAACTGAATGATATGGAACTCTTGAAGTTGACTCTATTCATATCCATGGTGTTTCATATGTGTCTGGTCTAAAGCATAACTTGCTTTCTATCAGTCAATTTTGTGACAAAGGATTCAGTGTTGAATTCTCAAAGAACTTATGTTATGTTAACGACAATACTTCACAGAAAATTTTACTGACTGGTACTAGAAAAGGAAATGTGTATCTTGCTGATTGGAGTTCAACTCCTAAATATATATGTTTGGTTGTAAAAAGTTCCACTGATACCAGTTGGTTGTGGCACAAAAGAATGAATCACTTAAACTTCAAAACCCTGAACAAACTTGCAAGATTAGCACTTGTGTGGGGGTTACCCAATGAAGTATTCAGTAAAGATCATGTATGTGATGCTTGTCAGAAAGGAAAACAAATCACAGCATCTTTTAATAGCAAAGTAGATGTTTCTACTGATAGAATACTACAACTGTTACATATGGATCTCTTTGGTCCAGTAACACCTGTGAGCACTATTGGCAGAAAATACACACTTGTGGTAGTTGATGATTACTTTAGATACACGTGGGTCATATTCTTACTCAGTAAGAAAGAGACTCGCATAAAACCGCCTAACTCATCGAAAAGGCTCAAGATTGAAAAAGAATCTGAGTGTGGTCAAAATCGACGATAAAGGAACTGAGTTTATCAATCATATCATATCTGATTATTGTGTAGAAAATGGAATAGCTCATGAAACATCAGCTGCAAGGACCCCACAATAGAATGGTGTTGCTGAAAGAAGAAATAGGACTCTGAAAGAAGCTGCAAGGACAATGATTGCTGAAGCGGATATTCCTAAGAGATTTTGGGTCAAGTTATCAACACCGCATGCTACTCTCGTAATGCATCCATGCCGACCAAGAACCAAGGAAAAACTCCATATGAGTGCGTGGAATGAAAGGAAGCCTCTTGTTTCTTTCTTTCGTGTGTTTGGTTGCAAGTGTTTCATACACAATAATGGTAAAGATCAGTTGAAAACTTTTAATAGCAAAGCTCATGAAGGGATATTCTTATGATATTCTGAAGTCAGTAAAGCCTTTAGAGTTTACAACTGTAGGACTCTTATTGTGGAAGATACACCTCATGTTGTTTTTGATGAATCTACTTGTGTTCGTAAGAAATGAAACATGACTCAGAGAACCGATCAAGAGAATCACCGACTTAGCCTAAAAAAAAGAATGATAAAACATCCTCTCAACTCGAAAAGAAGAAGTCGGTCACTTTCTATGAATGGAGTGAATCAAACTCGCATAAAGAAGTTCGTGGATGGAAAAACTTCGATGGTGAGACACATGATGGAAATTCTCCATCGAAGGAAAGTCAACACACCTCGGAAGAAGCGACTAATCAACATACACCGCTTCAAACTCGTATGTAATGCCGATGAAGATGTGGTCACAAATTGAGGCAAACTCCGAATCTATCAACCAAAGGGGGAACAAATGTCTCGATAATGTTCTCAATGGAATTTCCCGAAAGATGATTCTCTTTCTCCTTTTTTGTTGTTCCCCGAATTTAATGAACTACCCGAACCTAACATTTCGATGTTGAGGAAACCATCAAGGGGGAACATCCAGAGAAAAATGGTTGATAGTCATCCTAAAAGTCGATTGTGGGTGATCTATCAGATGGTGTCAAAACAAGAAGGTTCCATGGAGAAAGTGCTTTGTTCTGCTGCTTCCTATCAAAAAAAGAACCTACTGAGATTGAAGAAGCTCTACAAGATTCATTACTGCTATGCAAGAAGAGCTGAATCAGTTCTCAAGGAATGACGTTTGGGAGCTAGTGGATAGACCTAAGAGGCACAATGTGATTGGAACTAAGTGGGTGTTCAAGAATAAGAGAGATGAAAACAACAACATTGTGAGAAACAAGGCAAGGCTAGTTGCACAAGGTTATTCCCAAGAAGAAGGCTTGGATTATGATGAAACCTCTTCACCTGTTGCAAGACTAGAAGCCATCGATTGTTTCTTGATATGTTTTTGCCACATGAAATTCACGACCATCGATGGATGTGAAAAGTGCATTTCTGAATGGTGTTCTTAAGGAAGAGGTTTATGTGGAACACCTCCTAGTTTCAGACAGAATGACCAAGTTTACAGGCTCAGGAAAGACTTGTATGGTCTTAAGCAAGCACCCCGAGCATGGTATGATACCCTTTCTCAGTTTCTTCGACCATGGTTTTATCAAAGGAACTGCTTGATAGGACTCGTTCAGATAGAAGATGGGAAAGACATCTTACTTGTTCAGATTTATGTAGATGACATCATATTTGGATCTCCAAATCATCAGCTGTTTGAAAAGTTTTCTACCCTGATGAAAGGAAAGTTTGAGATGTCAATGATGGAGGAGATGAATTTCTTTCTTGGACTTCAGGTGAAACAAACTAAGGAAGGAATTTTCATCAATCAAGCAAAATACACCAGAGATCTGATTGCAAAGTATGGTATACAGACTGCAATGCGCTTAGAATTCCTATGAATACTAACTACAAGATGGATCCTGATCCTGAAGGCAAATCAATAAATCACACTGATTATAGAGGGATCATTGGAACACTCCTATATCTCACAGCAAGTAGGCCTGATATTACATTTGTTGTTGGGATATGTGCAAGATACCATGCTAATCCTAAGGCTAGTCACATGGAGGCTGCCAAAAAGATTCTGAAATATCTTAAAGGCACTGTGAATAGAGGATTATGGTATCCAAATTTATGAGAACCTTGAATTAACCGGGTTATTCAGATGTCGACATGGAGGATGTAGAATTGACAGAAGTCTACCACAAGAACTTGTCAATTTCTTGAAGTAAACCGATATCATGGTTTTCAAAGAAACAAACCTCAAGAGCAAACCAAGATTACTCAAGTTTAATACATAGTCATAGAAGTCACAGCACGCATTCTTTGCTCGTAAAACAATTGAGGGATTATAAGATTATAGCCAATGAAGTACCTATATTTTTGATAATAATAATAATCATTACAAAAATCCGTAAATCGTTGCACACCGATGATGTAAGCATGTTGATATCGCATCACTTCATCGAGATCATGTTGAGAAGAAAGACATCGAATGGAGAAAATTCATACTGATAAATAGAGAGCTGATATCTTGACTAAACCTTTGGCTGAATCAAGATTTCAGGAACTATCAGTTGAATTAGGTATGTCGGATCAAGGTGAAAAAAGCAAATCTGAAAAATTGAAGGTTTTCAGATGCATGAAGTTTTCTCAGGTTTTCACTAAAAAACTCAGGATAAAATTGAGAGTACTGAACACTGAGTCTTGGGAAACTCGATATATCACGAAGATCAAGATTAAGATATTATCTTGACTGTTATCAAGATCAAGACTCAAGATATATCTCGACATTTTATCAAGGTCAAAACTTCGCAAGACCGATGGAGAAAATTAGTCCGAAGAAGTATTGACTCATGCAACACATTTATTGTCTAACCAATCTCAAGAATCATTGGCAATAAATAACAAAACACCTGAAGGAATATTTGGGCGGGACCTTTGAAATCCACGAAGAAAGTCAATGGTCTCCAGGAACAGTAATTAAATGCACTGTTCATTAATCACCAATAGGGATAAATTGGCGGCTTTGTATTTGTGAAATCGTCCTTTCATATACCCGATTTAGTCGGTTTTTAATCTCAACCGTCGATTTTTCTTCATCTATGTGATTTTCATTAAATCAAAATCCTATATCTATTGAAGAATTTCCTTCAAAGCCCCGATTCCAAAAACCTTCATCTTCAAACACTCTGCTTCAAAAACTCTCGATTGCCCAGAAATTTCACCTATCTCAAAACCCTTCCCAAAAAAAAAATTCTCCAAAAATGACATTTTTGGTATACGACAAGCTCGCCATTTCTAATAAACCTTGGTACGAATATGTCGTCTCTCTCGAAATCTCATCCAATGCAACTCATGAGGAGGAGGCGTTGCATATGATTCGATTGACAAAGCTTACTTGCCTAGTCGTGAATCAACTAGAGGCCGAATATGCCAAGGAGGTAATTGAGTTTGTTTCTAATTTGAAGTTAGATGATGAGGATTGTATAGAATCGCAGATTACAGTCTCGCATTTAGAGCATAGCTCAAAATATGTGGATTTTGTTAGGGAATTGTATATTATTCCTAAGAATCTTAATGCCATCTATGAACTAAGCGATAGAGGTGAAGACCCTACGGTATATATGATGGGTAGGGAGCAAGAATATCTGGATAAGATTACAGAGCATCCAGTAAAGTTTGAAGCTACTCTGAATTAAAGGCATTTGAAGCCTAAATATCGAGTATTGCTGGACATTGTAAGTAAATGCATCATGAGTAGGTCTGGCAGCTTTGAACAGATAAGAACGCCTAAGTTGAGGCTAATGGCTGCGATTGAAGATTCACCCACCACGACATTCAACTGGTTACACTATTTAATCAAGGTGGTGAGTGATCAAGCCAAACAAGTTCAGAAGGTAAATGGGTCTGTTGTTGGCAAAGGAAAGATCCTACATGCAACCAAGATTGCATTTATCTTGGAAATGTGCAGAGAAGAGGAGGACATCTTTGCCAATTCCTCATCCTTTCCAAAGTCAAAAATCCTGTTCAAACCAACAACAAAGAAGACTTTGAAAGGAAAGAAAGAGAAAAGCTCTAAGTCTCAGGAGGAGACTGCTGAAGAAGAAGTTGTTGAAGCCAAACAAGCCAGGGGGAAAGCCCTGATGCAAGTGAAAAGAGAAAAAGGAGAGAATCTGAAGAAGAAAACACTGGCTCCTCAGAAACGCAGAAAGCTTCAATCTATTACTGAGGAGGAGGTCAGTGACACTGAGGAAATTCAACCTGAAGGCTAGCAAGGGTTGAAATCCCCTCTGCAGGTTCTTGCTCAGGTTGTGACAATTGCGCAGGATCAAGAAACTGAGGAACAGGTTTTCTCTGAGGTACTCGGAACTTCTCTGAGCTCAGATAAAATTTCTCAGGAAATCTTCAAGGGACCTCAGATTCCTACTGAAGAGATACCTGTTCAGACTTCAGATCAGTTTGAACCTCAGGAACTGCTGAATTTGGATGCGCTCCTAAGTGAACCATTTCTCTATCCATCCGCACCAGAACTCTTACAATCCGATCCTACTGCTCCTGAAAGCCAAAAGTTGAAGAAGTGAGAGGCAGAAGAAACTGAGTGGCACATCAAGGGGGAACGATTCATTCTTGATAGGTACCCTGAGTTGAGCGCATATCCTGCCCTTCAGGATCTTTTCTTCCGACTCAGAACCACGGTATATATCCTGAATCAGACTCTTCCGGAGATGCTGAATATAGCCTCCTTCAGAGGAGAAGATTGGTGGAATGCTGAGACTGCTGTTTTGACAGAGTTCTCTGGATTCAGGAAGACCAAGCTCAGAATGAAAATTGCTGGTTTTGATGAGCTAGTAAAGAGGAAGGTGGCTGAGAGAAGGAAAGCTGATATTGATGCCTCCAGTTCTATAAATCCAGAAGGAGATGAGGATCAAGATAAAGAGGGTGACAAACCAGATGAGGCTGAAAATCAATCTCAGATGGAGAAGGACACTGATGCTGGACAGACTGATATCACACATCCTCAGACTGAAGTTACCACTCTTCAGGTATCTTTTGGCACTATTAAATATTATGCCAAAACTACTGAAGTTCCTATCTTTAAATCTGTTATGTATGATATGCAGACTGAGGCTCAGATGGAGCACCCAGCTCAGGTGGAAAAAGTTGTACAAACTCCAGAAATTGATCTCAGTCCTATCTTGGATAAATTGGAGAAGGTGGTGCCAATGATGGAGAAAGTGACTCAAATTGAAGAAACCTTGGCAAGCCAATCTCAAAAGCTAGAAAATCTGAGTTCATCTTCAGACATGCTGCAACTACAAACATCTCTTGCAGATAAAATGACTACTTTGGAAGGAAAGATCGATGTAGTCAAAGATGTATCAAGAAAGAACTGCCTATCTAGAAGCCAAACTGGTTGAGAAGAATGATCTGATGATCAAGACAGCTGTTGAGGAAATGGGCACTATGCTCATGACCAAGATGACAGAGATGATGCATAATGTCTTCTCAAATCAGTTTTCACCTCTTTTAGAAGAGTTCTCAATGACTAAAAATTACATGAGAAGGCTAGAGGATGAGCATGATCAGTTGGCAGGGGAAGTGCGAAGTTTAAGCAAAGAGCAATACCATATGGATACTGCAATGACTCAACTTCTCCCAAGGTATGGTGCCAAAAAGGGGGAAAGGCCTGGTGGCAAACTAAGTGAGTTGTTGGCACAAACCTTGAAGAGAAAGGCTCAGAAAGAAGCTGAAGAAAAGAAAATTGTTGATGCCTTAAAAGAAGTTGGAGCCACTGAGAAGCTCAAGTTCAAAGAAACTGAGAAACCTATCTACTCTCAAACTTCTGAGCAAACTATTCAGGAAGTAATTTCTGAGAAACTGAGTGATAGAAGGATGATTGAGACAAGCCAAGCCGGTGAAGAACAAGTCAGACCTGGAAAGAGAAAGGCTGTGGCATTTGTAGAACAAGAAAAGAAGAAAAGAGCTAAAGCTTCTAAGTCTACTCAGAGGAAATTGATAATAGATTTTGAAGAATCTGAAGAAGAAGCTGAAAGTCAGAAAGAAGTCTTCAATACCAAGAAAACTCTGAAAACCCTTCAAATTGAAAAAGAGAAGAAGACTGCTGCTTTTGTATCAGGTGTTCCTGTGATCAGGAAAAAGAAAGAAGAAGAGAAGAAAAAAAGAAGTGGTTTTAAGAAGTTTTTGAGCAAAAGGAGGGGCACAGAGAAAACTCAGAAATGGCCGCACATTGACAAATGGATGCCTATTCAGTTCAATGATGCGTGGGAGGAGATCAAGAGAACCTTCAGGTTCTATTATGAGATTCTGAGAGAATGGAGGGGGAGTAGCTCGTATATGAATGAAGCCTTCATTGAGTACTTACTAACATTCTATTCTAAGTACCTGCAAAGTTGGATCAACTTGGCAGATGAAGGAAATACTCAGATAGTAGCCCCTGGTCCATACACTTACCCAGCTCCTATACTTGAAAATGGTTATGTGAATGAAACAACCATTTCTCAGGAGATAGCTCAATATGCCATCCAGCTAGGCCTAACAGGAAACAACCCTGATATCATCAAAGCAAGGGATGAACTGAAGAAGAGATATTATGGGATGTTCAACCTGGAAGTGCCAGAGGATGAAGTACAAGAAGACTGAAGATTTTGTACTTCTATTTTTGTTTTTTATTTTCATTGTAATCTGTAACTCTTATCTTACATCAATGAAAATTTATCTTTATGCTCAAAGATAATATCTCATTATCTTTTTACATGTCTTTTATGTTTGATATGCCTTGTGTTTTGAAATTGTTGGAAAAATTGCCATTTTGGATTGTAATAGACAAACTGAAACCTGAGTATAGGTTAGGTTTTTGTAACAAGATGGTTTTGGCATCATCAAAAAGGGGGAAATTGTTGGGAGATGAATTTAAATAAAGAGATTTTGATTAGATCCCAAAAAACCCTGAGTATGACATGTTCAGGATAATCTTGATAGACTGGGTCAGGATTCAGTATAGATTATTCAGGAAGTTATCTGCACCATGTATAGTCAGCAGATATAGATCAGGTTAGATTCTGAAGAAACTGAAGACTTAGTAAGTTGCTAAAGAAATGTAAGACTCAAGAAGAAATCAAGAAAATCAAGACTCAAAGAAATTGTCAAGAAATCAAGACTCAAGAAAGTAATCAAGACATTTGAACATTCAAGATATGTCATCAAGACATCAAGACTCAAGTAGTAATCAAGACATCAAGACTCAAAGATGTCACTAAAGACATCAAGACTCAAGAAGTAATCAAAGACATCAAGACTCAAGATATCAAGACCCAAAGAGTTATCAAGACTAAGTAAGATACTGAATACTCAGTATAACCTGAATGTTCAGAGGCATTGAATATATCTATCTGAAGACTACAAAACTGAGAAAAACACAAATATTCAGAAAAGTAGATATTGCCCAAAACATTCATATGCAGACAAAAGGAACTAAGTCTAAGTGTTGTTTAAGGTTATCTCATTCAGAGAAATTGACCAAAAAGAGCCATTTTATTTGTCTAGATTCACTGAAGACAAGAACCAATCAGAGAAAGACAACACTATACTTTTATCGACAATCGAAAAACGATAGGACCACTGAATCATGTCGAAGAGTACTAAGTTCCGGATCGCAAAAATTGGTGATTGGCTACATGATTGCATATTTCCTAAAACATGCAAGGGAGTATTCAAACCCTAAATATAGTCGTTCATCAAACACCAGAAGAGGAAACCCTTGATACTATCTCCTCCAACGGATAGTTTTTCAAGAGTGACCTTGGTGAAGTTGCCGATAAATACTAGTTACCCTTTACATTGAGAGGTTACAGAAAATTGATCAGGATGATGATACCAACAGATGCTACAACTGTCAGAAGAAAAGTCACTTTCAATATGACTGTCCTGAGCTGAGTGCTAAAGAAAGAAAGGAGAGACAAGCCAAGAGAGACAGAAAATCTCCAGCAAGAAAGCTATGATTTCAGAAGAGGAAGAACATTCTGAAGAAGGTTCCAGTTCCTCAGATGAAATTTTCTCAGACAGTGACAGTGATGATGTTTGTCTTATGGCTATGGAGGAGGTAAATTCTTCTATCTCTGTTGTTGCTCCTACACAAGCACATGAGTTCTCAAGTTCAACTGTAAACAGTAACTTTGACCTGATGGATTCATTTGAGAATCTTATGAAGGACTATTATGTGTTACAAGAACTACTCATCAAAACTCAAGAGCGTAATAAGAAATCGATCGCTAAGACTCAAGAGGAAAGACTCAAAAAATGCTGAGATCACTTCTCAATTGACGGGAACTACTGATGAACTGGTTGTTCTGAAAGTACAACTTTCAGAAAAAGAGAAGGTGATAGAGATCCTGAATGGAAAATTAGAGAAATCCACTAAAGAGATTCAAATTTTATCGAACCGAATTCAATGACCTCTTTGAGAAGCATGAAACTCTAAAGAAATGTGAGGATAGTCTTGCAGAGAAAAGTTAGCTCTATTGAATTATGCATCTAAAGTGATAGATGAAAATAAAAGTTATCAAAGACACGAACTATAAAAAAAGCCGGATTGGGATACATTCCAGGGGAACCTCACAAGGTCTTCAATCTTCGCTTCTAGTAGCACCAAGATCTGTCTTTTGTTAAACCAAAGGACATCTAATCTTCTTCAAGAAGAAGCGCCTGAGTTTTAGACAAGGGTAAAGGACCTATGGTTTCGAAAAAAATCAAGGTTCAGAAGAAAGCCTGCACCTTAGAAAAATGCTAGAAAACCCGAACACTCAAGAGGAAATTTTCGTGCCAAGACGTCAAAAACCTCAAAGCTAAGAATACCAACCTAAAGAGATCTCAGACCGAACCATCGAGAGAATTTTCAAAGAGAAACACTCACCGAGAGATATTCTCAACCGAAAAGACCAAGTCCTCGACATCGAAAGACCCCAATTTCAAATTGAGCAACCTAAACCCCACTTGCCTAAGGGTAAAGGTTTCTAACCTAAGTCACAGAGACATAGACCACCGCACCAAAAGCTAAGGCACTTGAACAAAAGGCCCGAACCCAAGAAGACCACTAAGACTCATGTTCATGCTAAGGCCGCACTCATGCACAAAGATAACGCCAAGGCTCCTAGGGTGGTGAATGTGTATGTAGATGTTTATGGGAGACAAATCAACCACTTTAAAGTAATTAGAGTTGTTAGGCAGATTTGGGTTCCAAAAGGTACAGCTAACCTGGTAGGACCCTACTCCAAATAGGTACCTAAGAACTGATCTGTTTTTCAAGTGAAGGAAAAGGGCACTGAGCTGAATGAAAACAAAGATAAAGACCGATGAGTGGAAATGAATTGGCTCTGCTGTATGGTATCTCGACAAAGGATGTTCAAAACATATGACAGATATAAGCAACTAATCATTGACTATGTTGAGCAAAAAGGCCCTCGAGATCACATTTGGAGACAATTCCAAGGACAAACCAAAGGATATGGAACTCTTGAAGTTGACTCTGCTCATATCCACGGTGTTTCATATGTGTCCGGGTCTAAAGCATAACTTGCTTTCTATCGCTTAATTCTCAGAACAAAGGATTCAAATGTTGAGTTCTCAAAGAACTTATGTTATGTAAAAGACAATACTTCACAGAAAATTTTACTGACTGGTACTAGAAAAGGAAATGTGTATCTTGCTTATTGGAGTTCAACTCCTAAAGATACATGTTTGGTTGCAAAAAGTTCCACCGATACCAGTTGGTTGTGGCACAAAAGAATGAATCACTTAAACTTCAAAACCCTGAACAAATTTGCAAGATTAGCACTTGTAAGGGGGTTACCCAATGAAGTGTTCAGTAAAGATCATGTATGTGATGCTTGTCGAAAAGAAAAACAAATCGAGCATCTTTCAAAAACAAAGTAGATGTTTCTCTTCGATAGAATACTACAAATCGTTACATATGGATCTCTTTGGTCCAGTAACACCTGTGAGCACTAATGGCAAAAAATACACACTTGTGGTAGTTGATGACTACTCTAGATAAACATGGGTCATATTCTTACTCAGTAAGAAAGAGACTCGGACAAAACTATATGAACTACTGAAAAGGCTAAGTACTGAAAAGAATCTGAGTGTGGTTAAAATCAGATCAGATAAAGGAACTGAGTTTATCAATCATATCATATCTGATTATTGTGCAGCAAATGGAATAGCTCATGAAACAACAACTGCAAGGACCCCACAAATGTAATGGTGTTCTTTGAAAGAAGAAATAGGACTCGAAAAAGAAGGCTCGCAAGGACAATGATTCTTTGAAGTTTATATTCCTAAGAGATTTTGGGTTGAAGCTATCAACATTGCATGCTACTCTTAGAACAGATCCATGCTGACCAAAAACCAAGGAAAATTTCCATATGAGCTGTGGAATGAAAAGAAGCCTCTTGTTTCTTTCTTTTGTGTGTTTGGTTGCAAGTGTATCATACACAATAATGGTAAAGATTAGTTAAAAACTTTTGATAGCAAAGCCGATGAAGGGATATTCATAGGATATTCTGAAGTCAGTAAAGCCTTCAGAGTTTACAACTGTAGGACTCTTATTGTGGAAGAAACACCTCATGTTATTTTTGGTGAATCTACTTGTGTTCAGCAGAAACAAGAACATGACTTCAGAGAACTGATCAAGAGAATCACCAGACTTAGCTCGAAAAAGAATGATAAAACATCCTCCGAACTCCGGTGAAGAAAGTCGGTCACTTTCTATGAATGGAGTGAATCAAGAATCGGACAAAGAAATTCAGGATGGAAAAACTCGGATGGTGAGACTCGGGATGGAAATTCTCCACTGAAGGAAAGCCAACACACTGAAGCTGACCAATCTAAACATACACCAATTTAGACTCGTATATGTAATCACCGAAGAAGATGGTCACAAATGAGGCAAACTCGAATCTATCAACCAATGGGAACAAATGTCTCCGCAATGTTCTCAATGGAATTTCCCCGAGGAAGATTTCTCTTTCTCATTTTCTGAACTAATTTAATGAACTACCCGAACCTAACATTTTTCAGATGTTGAGGATACTACTTTGAAGGGGAACATCCAGAGAAAATGGTTGGATAGTCATCCTACAAGTCGATTGTGGGTGATCTATCGATGGTGTCAAAACAAGAGGGTTCCATGGAGAAAGTGCTTTGTTCTGTTGCTTCCTATCCTAAAAAGAACCTACTGAGAATGAAGAAGCTCTACAAGATTCATTTTGGATTACTGCTATGCAAGAAGAGCTGAATCGGTTCTCAAGGAATGAAGTTTTGGGAGCTAATGGATAGACCTAAGAGGCACAATGTGATTGGAACTAAGTGGGTCGCTCAAGAATAAGAGAGATGAAAACAACAACATTGTGAGAAACATGGCAAGGCTAGTTGCACAAGGTTATTCCCAAGAAGAAGGCTTGGATTATGATGAAACCTTTGCACTGTTGCAAGACTAGAAGCCATCAGATTATTTCTTGCATATCTTTGCCCACATGAAATTCACCATCTATCGATGGATGTGAAAAGTGCATTTCTTCTATGGTGTGCTTAAGGAAGAGGTTTATGTAGAACAACCTCCTGGTTTCAGACAGAATGACCAAGTTTACATGCTCAGGAAAGCCTTGTATGGTCTTAAGCAAGCACCCCGAGCATGGTATGATACCCTTTCTCAGTTTCTTCTCGACCATGGTTTTATCAAAGGAACTGTTGATAGGACTCGTTAGATAGAAGATGGGAAAGACATCTTACTTGTTCAGATTTATGTAGATGACAAAGATATTTGGATCTCCAAATCATCACCGTGGTGAAAAGTTTTCTACCTTGATGAAAGGAAAGTTTGAGATGTCAATGATGGGGGAGATGAATTTCTTTCTTGGACTTCAGGTGAAACAAACTAAGGAAGGAATTTTCATCAATCAAGCAAAATACACCAGAGATCTGATTGCAAAGTATGGTTTACAGAATTTCAATACAGTTAGAATTCCTATGAATACTAACTACAAGATGGATCCTGATCCTGAAGGCAAATCAGTAAATCACACTTATTATAGAGGGATCATTGGATCACTGCTATATCTCACAACAAATAGGCCTGATATAACATTTGTTGTTGGGATATGTGCAACATACCAAACTAATCCTAAGGATAGTCACATGGAGGCTGCCAAAAAGATTCTGAAATATCTTAAAGGCACTGTGAATAGAGGATTATGACTGATGATAACCTTGAATTAACTGGTTATTCAGATGCTGATTATGGAGGATGTAGAATTGAGAGGAAGTCTACCACAGGAACTTGTTAATTTCTTGGAAGTAAACTGATATCATGGTTTTCAAAGAAACAAACCTCAGTAGCAACCAGTACTACTGAAGCTGAATACATGGGTGCAGGAAGCTGTTGTGCACAAATTCTTTGGCTCAAACAACAATTGAGGATTATAAGATTATAGCCAATGAAGTACCTATATTTTGTGATAATAATAGTGCAATTGCTATTACACAAAATCCTGTATTGCACACCAGGTGTAAGCATGTTGATATCAGACATCACTTCATCAGAGATCATGTTGAGAAGAAAGACAACAGGATGGGAAAATTCATACTGATAAATAGAGAGCTGATATCTTGACTAAACATTTGGCTGAATAAAGATTTCAGGAACTATCAGTTGAATTAGGTATGTTGGATCCAGGTGAATAAAGCAAATCTAAAAAATAGAAGGTTTTCAGATGCATGAAGTTTTCTCAGGATAAAATTGAGAGTACTGAACACTGAGTCTTGGGAAACTCAGTTATTATGAAGATCAGTACTCAGTATTATACTGACATTTTATCCTGAAGATCAGTACTCAGTATTATACTGACATTTTATCAAGGTCAAAACACAGTAAGACTGATGGAGAAAATTAGTCTCATGAAGTATTGACTCATGCAACACATTTATTGTCTAACTGAATCTCAGTAATTATTGGCAATAAATGACAAAACACCTGAAGAAATAATTGGGCGGGACCTTTGAAATCCACGAGGAAAGTCAATAGTCTGCTGGAACAGTAATTAAATGCATTGTTCATTAATCACCAATAGGTATAATTTGGCGGCTTAGTATTTGCGAAATCATCCTTTCATATACCCATTTTAGTCGGTTTTTAATCTCAACCGTCAATTTCTTCATCTATGAGATTTTCCATAAATCAGAATCCCATATCCATTGGAAAATTTTCTTTCAAAGCCCTATTCCAAAAAGCCTTCATCTTCACAAACACTCTGCTTTGAAACACTCGATTGCCCAGAAATTTTCACCTATCTCAAAACACTTCACCAGAAATTCTCCAAAAAATGACACTTTCTGTATACGACAAACTCGCCATATAAACCTTGGTACGAATATGTCATTTCTCTAGAAAGCTCATCCAATGCAACTCACGAGGAGGAGGCGTTGCATATGATTCGTTTTTTTAAAAAGCATACATGCACAGTGGTCGCGAATCAACCAGAGGCCGAATATTCGAAAAGGTAATTGAGTTTATCTCTAATATGCAGCTTAGATGATGAGAATTGCATAGAATCTCGACATACCTCGCATTTGGAGCACGGTTCGAAATATGTGGATTTTGTTAGGGAATTATATATTATTCCTAAGAATCTAAATGCCATATATGAGTTAAGTGATAGAGGTGAAGACCCTACGGTAAACATGATGGGTAGGGAACAAGAATATTTGGATAAAATTATCGAGCATCCAAAGAAAGTTTGAAGCTACTCAATAAGAGGCATTTGAAGCCTAAATATCTAGTATTGTTGGATATTGTAAGCAAATGCATCATGAGTAGATCTGGTAGTTTCGAACATATAAGAACGCCTAAGTTAAGGCTAATGGCGGCGATTGAAGATTCACCTTCCACGACATTCAATTGGTTGAACTATTTGATCAAGGTGGTGAGTGATCAAGCCAAACAAATTCAGAAGGTGAATGGCTCTGTAGTTATCAAAGGAAAGATTCTACATGCAACCAAGATTACATTTATCTTGGAAATGTGCAGAGAAGAGGAGGACATCTTTGCCAATTCCACTTCCTTTCCAAAGTCAAAAATCATGTTCAAACCAACAAAGAAGACTTTGAGAGGAAAGAAAGAGAAAACTCCGAGTCTCGGAGGAGATCACCAAGAAGAAATCAAGAAGAAGCTGCACAAGCTAGGGGGAAAGCCCTGATGCAAGTTAAAAGAGAGAAAGGAGAGAAACTGAAGAAGAAAGCACTGGCTCCTCAGAAGCGCAGAAGGCTTCAATCTATTGCTGAGAAGGAGGACAGTGAAACTGAAGAAACTCAACCTGAAGGCCAGCAAGGTTTGAAATCTCCACTTGTGTTCTTGCTCAGTAGTGATAAATATGCAGAGCAAGAAACCGAGGAATGTGTTTTTTCCGAGGTACTCAAACCTCTCTCGAGCTCGATAAAATCTTCAGATATCTTCAAGGGACCTCGGATCCCTCATCAAGAAAGACTGCTCGCACTTCAGATCACCAACCTCGTGAATTGTCAACTTGATACGTTCAAGATGAACCATTTCTAGATCCATCACTCTAGAAGTCATACACTCAATCTCATCGCTTCGAAAGCCCAAGATTGAAGAAGGGAGAAGCCGAAGAGACTGAATGGCAAAGCAAGGGGGAACGGTTCATCTTAGACAGATACCGAAAGCTGAATGCCTATCCTGACCATCAGGATATGTTCTTCAGGCTAAGAACCACAGTGTATATTCTGAATCAAACACTCCCGGAGATGATGAACATTGCTTCATACAGAGGAGAAGAGTGGTGGAATGCGCAGAGACAATTTGCCTAATCAATTCTCGTGTTTCGGAAAAACCAAGCCGAGAATGAAAGTCAAATGATTTTGATGAATTAGTGAAAAAAGAAGCTAGCTTAAAAGAAAAGCTATCAAAGGAGTTGATGCTTCCAACTCCATGATCAAAATAAAGATAAGGATAAGGGAGATGATCTTTGAAAAAGAAATCTGAGAAGGAGAAGGAACCTCAGATAGATATTGAGAAAGAGATGAAAACTGAGAGTCAGATGGGGATAGATACTGATGCTGAATCAACTGATATCAGACAACCTCAGACTGAATTTAGCATTCTTCGTGTACCTTTTCGCATCAAGTACATTATGCCGGTTATTGAAGTACCTAGCTTTAAATCGATGTTTATGATATGCGGATCGAGGCTCGATTGGAGCACCCATTCATTGGAAAATGTTGTAGAAACTCCAGTGGTTGATTTCACACCAATCCCGGATGAGTTAAAGAAGATAGAGCCAAGGATGGAAGAGATACTGGCAGGTCAATCTCAAAAGCTTGAGAATCTAAGCTCTTCATCAAGCATCTTTGCAAACAATTCTCACGCACAAGATGACTCGGATGGAGTTAGTTCGTCGCTCAAAATCGAAAAATGGAGAACTCCGAGTTCATCATCCGACACGCTTCAAACAACTCTAACAAGTAAATTAGCTACATTAGATGGAAAGATTGATGGAGTACATACAGAGCTTAATGCCAACATGAAGCAAATGTATCAAGAAAGAACTGCCTATCTTGAAGCCAAGCTGATTGAGAAGAATGATCTGATGATCAAAACAGATTGTTGAGGAAATGGGCTCTCTCGCTTCATGACCAAGATGACAGAGATGATGCATGATGTCTTCTCAAAAACAGGTTTTCTCTCTTTTCGGATGAGTTCTCAATGGCCAAGAATTACATGATAAGGCTAGAAGATGAGCATAATCGGTTGACAGAGAGAGTCGTGCGCAGATGAGTAAGGAGCAATACTATATGGATATCAAGATCGACTAACTACTCCCAAGGTATGGTGCCAAAAAGGGGGAAAGGCCTGGTGGTAAATTAAGTGAGTTGTTGGCAAAAACCTTGGAGAGAAAGGCTCAAAAAGAAGCTGAAGGAAAGAAAATTGTTGATGCCTTAAAAGAAATTGAAGCCACTGAGAAACTAAAGTTCAAAGAAGCTGAGAAACCTATCTTCACTCAAACATCTGAGCAAACCATTCAGGAAGTAATTTCTGAGAAACTGAGTGATAGAAGGATGATTGAGACAAGCAAAGCCGGTGAAGATCAAGTTAGACCTGAAAAGAGAAAGGTTGTGGCATTTGTGGAACAAGAAAGGAAGAAAAGAGCAAAAAGCTCAAAACCTACTCAGAGGAAGCTGATAATGGAATTCGAAGAATCTGAGGAAAAAATTGAAACCCAGAAAGAAGCCTTCGATACCAAGAAAACTCTCGAAAAGCTCTTGATTGAAAAAAAAAAGAAAATCATTGTCGAAGATCGTGTTCCACTGATTAGGAAGAAGAAAGAAGAAGAGCAGAAAAGAAGAGGTGGTTTTAAAAAGTTCCTAAGCAAAAGGAGAGGTACAGAAAAGACTCAGAAGTGGTCGCACATTGACAAGTGGATGCCTATACTGCTTCAATGATGCATGGAAGAGATCAAGAGAACCTTCGGGTTCTATTATGAGATTCTCGAGAGAATGGAGGGGAGCAAATTTCGGATAAGAATGAAGCCTTTATTGAGTACTTATCGACATTCTATCTAAAGTACCGCAAAAGTTGGATCAACTTGGCGATGATGAAGGAAACACTCGGATAGTAGCTCTGGTCCATACATGTACCCAAAATCCTAGGTTTGAGAATGACTATGTAAATGAGGCACCATTTCTCGGGAAATAGCCCAAGATGCCATCCAGCTAGGCCTAACAGGAAACAACCCTGAAATCATCAAGGCAAGAGATGAACTGAAGAAGAGATACTACAGGATGTTCAACCTGGAAGTGCCAGAGGATGAAGTGGAAGAAGACTGAAGACTTTGTACTTCTTTTTTTTTTCATTGTAATCTGTAACTCTTATCCTACATCAATGAAAATTTTATTTTTATGCTCAAAGATAATATCTCATTATCTTTTTTACATGTCTTGATATGTCAGATTGTTAAAGAACTTGATTGGAGAAATACCATTTTGGTTGTAATAGATAAACTGAAACCTGAGGAGAGGTTAGGTTTTCTTAAATGTAACAAGATGGTTTTGGCATCATCAAAAAAAGGGAAATTGTTGGGAGATGAATTTAATAAACAAGTTTTGATTAGATCACAAAAACCCCGAGTATGACATGTTCAGGATAATCTTAATAGACTGGGTCAGATTTCAGTATAGATTGTTCAGGAAGTTATCTGCACCATGTATAGTCAGCATATATAGATCAGGATAAATTTAGAAGACATCAAGACTCAAGATGTCATCAAGACATCAAGACTCAAGAAGATTTTGAAGACATCAAGACTCAAAGATGTCACCAAGACATCAAGACTTAGTAAGTTGTCAAGACATCAAGACTCAAGATGTCATCAAGACACCAAGACTCCGTAGAGTTATCAAGACATCAAGGCTCAAGATGTCATCAAGACTCAAGATGTCATCAAGACATTGAAGACTCAAGATGTCATCAAGACATCAAGACTCGTAAGATATCAAGACCCAAAGAGTTATCAAGACTCAAGAAGATATCGAATACTCAGTATAACTTGAATGTTCAGAGGCAGTGAATATAATCTATCTGAAGACTACTAAAACTGAGAAAAACTCAAATATTCAGAAAAAATAGATATTGCCCAAAACATTCATATGCAGACAAAAGGAACTAAGTCTAAGTGTTGTTTAAGGTTGTCTCATTCAGAGAAATTGACCAAATGTCTCTAACAATATTCTGAATGGAATTTCCCCTGAGGAAGATCATTCGATTTCTCCTTTTCTGTTGTTCCCTGAATTTAATGAACTACCTGAACCTAACATTTCTGATGTTGAGGATACTACTGAAGGGGGAACATCCAGGAGAAAATGGTTGGATAGTCATCCTACAAGTCAGATTTTGGGTGATCTATCAGATGGTGTCAAAACAAGAAGATTCCATGGAGAAAGTGCTTTGTTCTGCTGCTTCCTATCTGAAAAAGAACCTACTGAGATTGAAGAAGCTCTACAAGATTCTTTTGGATTACTGCTATGCAAGAAGAGCTGAATCAGTTCTCAAGGAATGAAGTTTGGGAGCTAGTGGATAGACCTAAGAGGCACAATGTGATTGGAACTAAGTGGGTGTTCAAGAATAAGAGAGATGAAAACAACAACATTGTGAGAAACAAGGCAAGGCTAGTTGCACAAGGTTATTCCCAAGAAGAAGGCTTGGATTATGATGAAATCTTTGCACCTGTTGCAAGACTAGAAGCCATCAGATTGTTTCTTTCATATACTGCCCACATGAAATTCACAGTCTATCAAATGGATGTGAAAAGTGCATTTCTGAATGGTGTGCTTAAGGAAGAGGTTTATGTGGAACAACCTCCTAGTTTTAGACAGAATGACCAAGTTTACAGGCTCAGGAAAGCCTTGTATGGTCTTAAGCAAGCACCCCGAGCATGGTATGATACCCTTTCTCAGTTTCTTACTGACCATGGTTTTATCAAAGGAACTGTTGATAGGACTCTGTTCAGGATAGAAGATGGGAAAGACATCTTACTTGTTCAGATTTATGTAGATGACATCATATTTGGATCTCCAAATCATCAGCTGTGTGAAAAGTTTTCTACCTTGATGAAAGGAAAGTTTGAGATGTCAAGGATGGGGGAGATGAATTTCTTTCTTGGACTTCAGGTGAAACAAACTAAGGAAGGAATTTTCATCAATCAAGCAAAATACACCAGAGAACTGATTACAAAGTATGGTGTACAAAATTGCAATACAGTAAGAATTCCTATGAATACTAACTACAAGATGGATCCTGATCCTGAAGGTAAATCAGTAAATCACACTGATTATAGAGGGATCATTGGATCACTGCTATATCTCACAGCAAGTAGGCCTGATATAACATTTGTTGTTGGGATATGTGCAAGATACCAAGCTAATCCTAAGGCTAGTCACATGGTGGCTGCCAAAAAGATTCTGAAATATCTTAAAGGCATTGTGAAAAGAGAATTATGGTATCCAGCTGATGATAACCTTGAATTAACTGGTTATTCAGATGCTGATTATGGAATATATAGAATTGAGAGGAAGTCTACCACAAGAACTTGTCAATTTCTTGGAAGTAAATTGATATCATGGTTTTCAAAGAAACAAACCTCAGTAGCAACCAGTACTACTGAAGCTGAATACATGGCTACAAGAAGCTGATTGTGCACAAATTCTTTGGCTCAGACATCAATTGAGGGATTATAAGATTATAGCCAAAGAAGTACCTATATTTTGTGATAATGATAGTGCAATTGCTATTACACAAAATCCTGTATTGCACACCAGATGTAAGCATGTTGATATCAAACGTCACTTCATCAGAGATCATGTTGAGAAGAAAGACATCCGAATTGAGAAAATTCATACTGATAAACAGAAAGCTGATATCTTGACTAAACCTTTGGTTGAATCGAGATTTAAGGAACTATCAGTGAATTAGGTATGTTGGATCCAGGTGAATAAAGCAAATCTGAAAAATTGAAGGTTTTCAGATGCATGAAGTTTTCTCAGGTTTTTACTGAAAAACTCAGGATAAAATTGAGAGTACTGAACACTGAGTCTTTGTAAACTCAGTTATCCTGAAGATCAGTACTCAGTTTTATACTGACATTTTTTCAAGGTCAAAACTCAGTAAGACTGATGGAGAAAATTAGTCTGAAGAAGTATTGACTCATGCAACACATTTATTGTCTAACTGAATCTCAGTAATCATTGGCAATAAATGACAAAACACCTGAAGAAATAAATTGGGCGGGACCTTTGAAATACACGAAGAAAGTCAATGGTCTGCAGGAACAGTAATTAAATGCACTGTTCATTAATCACCAATAGGTATAATTTGGAGGCTTAGTATTTGCGAAATCGTCCTTTCATATACCCGTTTTAGTCGGTTTTTAATCTCAACCGTCGATTTCTTCATCTACGCGATTTTTCATAAATCAAAATCTTATATCCATTGAAAAAATTCTTTAAAATCCCTATTCCAAAAAGCCTTCATCTTCAAACACTCTGCTTAAAAAACACTCGATTGCCCAAAAATTTTCATCTATCTCAAAACCCTTCACCAGAAATTCTCCAAAAAATGACACTTTCTGTATACGATAAGCTCGCCGTTTCCAATAAACCTTGGTACGAATATGTCGTTTCTCTAGAAAGCTCGTCCAATGCAACTCACGAGGAGGAGGCGTTGCATATGATTCGTTTGGCAAAGCTTACATGCCTGGTCGCGAATCAACCAGAGGCCGAATATGCAAAAGAGGTAATTGAGTTTATCTCTAATATGCAGTTAGATGATGACAATTGCATAGATTCTTAGATTACAGAGTCGCATTTGGAGCATGGTTCAAAATATGTGGATTTTGTTAGTGAATTATATATTATTCCTAAGAATCTTAATTCCATATATGAGTTAAGTGATAGAGGTGAAGACCCTACGGTATACATGATGGGTAGGGAACAAGAATATTTGGATAAAATTATCGAAAGCATCCAAAGAAAGTTTGAAGTTACTCAATAAGAGGCATTTGATGCCTAAATATCGAAAGTATTGTTGGATATTGTAAGCAAATGCATCATGAGTAGATCTGGTAGCCGAACATATAAGCACGCCTAAGTTAAGGCTAATGGCAGCGATTGAAGATTCACCTTCCACGGCATTCAACTGGTTACACTATTTGATCAAGGTGGTGAGTGATCAAGCCAAACAAATTCAGAAGGTGAATGGCTCAGTAGTTGTCAAAGGAAAGATTCTACATGCAACCAAGATTGCATTTATCTTGGAAATGTGCAA
Source organism: Stenogyne calaminthoides (assembly GCA_037126765.1). Taxonomy (NCBI): domain Eukaryota; kingdom Viridiplantae; phylum Streptophyta; class Magnoliopsida; order Lamiales; family Lamiaceae; genus Stenogyne; species Stenogyne calaminthoides. The sequence goes on along the minus strand of JBBCBC010000039.1, from coordinate 7,085,288 downwards.
AGAAGAGGAGGACATCTTTGCCAATTCCACTTCCTTTCCAAAGTCAAAAATCATGTTCAAACCACCAACAAAGAAAACTTTGAGAGGCAAGAAAGAGAAACACTCTGAGTCTCAGGAGGAGACTACTGAAGAAGAAACTGCTAAAGAAGCCAGACAAGCCAGGGGGAAAGCCCCGATGCAAGTTAAAAGAGAGAAAGGATAGAAAATGAAAAAGAAAGCACTGGCTCCTCAAAATCGTAGAAGGCTTTAATCTATTGCTGAGAAGGAGGCCAGTGACACTGAAGAAACTCAACCTGAAGGCCAGCAAGGGTTGAAATCTCCACTTCAGGTTCTTGCTCAGGTTGTGACAAATGTGTAAGAGCAAGAAACTGAGGAACAGGTTTTCTCTGAGGTACTCGAAACTTCTTTGAGCTCAGATAAAATCTCTCAGGAAATCTTCAAGGGAACTCAGATCCCCATCAAGAAAGATCACCAAAAGCCAGATCAGTCCGAACCTCGTGAATTGGCAACTTGGATGCACATCTGAATGAACCATTTCTCGATCCATCAGTACTAGAACTTGTACAATCCGAGCCAACTGCTCCTGAAAGCCCAAAATTGAGAAAGGGAGAGACCGATGAAACTGCGTGGCGCAGCAAGGGGGAACTATTCATTCTTGATAGGTACCTGAAATTTTGCATATCCCGACCTTCGTGATCTTTTCTTCCGCCTCGTAACCACGGTCTACATCCTCAATCGACTCTTCCGGAGATGTTTGAATATAGCCTCCTTCGAGAGGAGAATATTGGTGGAATCTTTGATCGCTGCTTTTTTTGTGAGTTCTCTGGGTTTAGGAAGACCAAGCTCAGAATGAAAATTGCTGACTTTGATGAACTAGTAAAGAGAAAGGTGGCTGAGAAAAGGAAAGCTGATGTTGATGCCTCCAGTTCTATGAATCCAGAAGGAGATGAGGATCAAGATAAAGAGGGTGATAAACAAGATGATCTTTGAAAAAAACAATCTGAGGAGGGAGGACCCTCAGCAGATCATCGAGAAAGAAAAAAAGACTGAAAGTCAGATGGAGAAGGACACTGATGATGCATTAAACCGATATCACACATCCTCGATCGAAGTTAAGACTCTTTCGTATCTTTTGGCACTATTATACATTATGCCAAAGCTACTGAAGTTCCTATCTTTAAATTTGTTATGTATGATATGCAGAATGAGGCTCAGTTGGAGCACCCAGCTCAGTTGGAAAATTTTGTATAAACTCCAGTGATTGATTTCAGTCCTATCCTGGATAAATTGGAGAAGGTGGTGCCATTAGTTGAAAAAGTGACTCAAATTGAAGAAACCTTGGCAAGCCAATCTCAAAAGCTGGAAAATCTGAGTTCATCTTCAGACATGCTGCAACTACAAACAACTCTTGCAGATAAAATGACTACTTTGGAAGGAAAGATTGATGTAGTCAAAATTGAGCTCAATGCAGAGATGAAGAAGATGTATCAAGAAAGAACTGCCTATCTTGAAGCCAAGCTGGTTGAGAAGAATGATCTGATGATCAAAATAGCTGTTGAGGAAATGGGCTCTATGCTCATGACCAAGATGACAGAGATGATGCATGATGTCTTCTCAAATCAGTTCGCACCTCTTTCAGATGAGTTCTCAATGGCTAAGAATTACATGAGAAGGCTAGAGGATGAGCATGATCAGTTGGCAGGGGAAGTGCGAAGTATAAGCAAAGAACAATACCATATGGATACTGCACTGACTCAACTACTCCCAAGGTATGGTGCCAAAAGGGGGAAAGGCCTGGTGGCAAATTAAGTGAGTTGTTGGCACAACAAACCTTGGAGAGAAAGGCTAAAAAAGAAGCTGAAAGAAAGAAAATTGCTGAAGCCTTAAGAGAAATTGAAGCCACTGAGAAACTAAAATTCAAAGAAGCTGAGAAACCTACCTTCACTCAGACAAATGATCAGATCACTCAGGAAGTAATTTCTGAGAAACTGAGTGTTAGAAGGATGATTGAGACAAGCAAAGCCGGTGAAGATCAAGTCAGACCTAATAAGAGAAAGGTTGTTGCATTTGTGGAGCAAGAAAAGAAGAAAAGAGCAAAAGCTTCTAAGCCTACTCAGAGGAAATTGATAATGGATTTTGAAGAATCTGAGGAAGAAGCTGAAAAGGAAGAAACTGAAATTCAGAAAGAAGTCTTCAATACCAAGAAAACTCTGAAAACCATTCAAATAGAAAAAGAGAAGAAGACTGCTGCTTCTGTGTCAGGTGTTCCTTTGATCAAGAAAAAGAAAGAAGAAGAGCAGAAAAGAAGAAGTGGTTTTAAAAAGTTTTTGAGCAAAAGGAGGGGTACAGAAAAGACTCAGAAATGGCCGCACATTGATAAATGGATGTCTATTCAGTTCAATGATGCATGGGAGGAGATCAAGAGAACCTTCTGGTTCTATTATGAGATTCTGAGAGAATGGAGGGGGAGCAGCTCGGATATGAATGAAGCCTTCATTGAATACTTACTGACATTCTATCCTAAGTATCTGCAATGTTGGATCAACTTGGCAGATGAAGGAAATACTCAGATAGTAGCCCCTGGTCCATACACTTACCCAGCTCTTAGATTTGAGAATGGCTATGTGAATGAAACAACCATTTCTCAGGAGATTGCTCAATATGCCATCCAGTTAGGCCTAACAGGAAACAACCCTGATATCATCAAAGCAATGGATGAACTGAAGAAGAGATACTATGGGATGTTCAACCTGGAAGTGCCAGAGGATGAAGTTGAATAAGACTGAAGATTTTGTACTTCTGTTTTTTATTTTCATTGTAATCTGTAACTCTGATCTTACATCAATGAAAATTTTATCTTTATGCTCAAAGATAATATCTCATTATCTTTTTACATGTCTTTTATGTTTGATATGTCTTATGTTTTGAAATTGTTGGGAAAATTATCATTTTGGATTGTAATAGACAAACTGAAACCTGAGTATAGGTTAGGTTTTTGTAACAAGATGGTTTTGGCATCATCAAAAATGGGGAAATTGTTAGGAGATGAATTTAATAAATAAGTTTTGATTAGATCCCAAAACCCCTGAGTATGACATGTTCAGGATAATCTTGATAGACTGAGTCAGGTTTCAGTATAGAGTGTTCAGGAAGTTATCTGCACCATGTATAGTCAGCAGATATAGTGAGCAGATATAGGTTTCAATATGCCATCCAGTTAGGCCTAACAGGAAACAACCCTGATATCATCAAAGCAATGGATGAACTGAAGAAGAGATACTATGGGATGTTCAACCTGGAAGTGCCAGAGGATGAAGTGGAAGAAGACTGAAGACTTTGTACTTCTGTTTTTGTTTTTGATTTTCATTGTAATCTGTAACTCTTATCCTACATCAATGAAAAATTTTATCTTTATGCTCAAAGATAATATCTCATTATCTTTTTACATGTCTTTTATGTTTGATATGCCTTATGTTTTGAAATTGTTGGGAGAATTAACATTTTGGATTGTAATAGACAAACTGAAACCTGAGTATAGGTTAGGTTTTCTTAAATGTAACAAGATGGTTTTGGCATCATCAAAAAGGGGGAAATTGTTGGGAGATGAATTTAATAAAGAAGTTTTGATTAGATCCCAAAAACCCGAGTATGACATGTTTAGGATAATCTTGATAGATCGAGTCGATTCAAGATAGATTATTCAGAAGTTATCTCGCACTATGTATAGTCGCAGATATAGATCAAAGTTAGATTCAAGATACTAAAGACTCAAAGAAGTCAAGAAGACATCAAGACTCAAGAAGACATCAAGACACTAAAGATTCAAGATGTCATCAAGATACCAAGGCTCAAGAAGTCATCAAGACATCAAGACTCAAGACTCAAGAAGACAGAAGACCAAAGAAGTCAAGACATCAAGACTCCAGATGTCATCAAGACATCAAGACTCAGATGTCATCAAGACATCAAGACTCATTAAGACATCAAGACTCATCAAGACATCAAGACATCAAGACTCAAGAAGTCACTAAAGACATCAAGACATCAATACAAAGACTCAGATGTCATCAAGACATCAAGACATCAAGACCGCTTAAAGACATCAAGACTCAATGTCATCAAGACACTAAAGACTCAAGATGTCACCGAAATATCAAGACTCAAGAAGTCATCAAGACAAGACAAGAAGTCAAGACACCAAGACACTAAAGAAACAAGACTACTATGTCATCAAGACATCAAGACATGTCAAAGACACTAAAGACTAAAGAAGACAATGTCAAGACATCAAGACTCAATGTCAAGACCGAAGACACTAAAGACTCAAGATGTCATCAAGACATCAAGACTCAAGATGTCAAAGACATCAAGACAATCAAGAAGACATCAAGAAGTCATGTCAATCAAGACACTAAAGACTCAAGATGTCATCAAGAAACCAAGTCTCAAGACACTAAAGACTCAAAGAAGTCAAGACACTAAAGACTCAAAGAAGTTGTCAAGACATCAAGACTCAAGATGTCATCAAGACATCAAGACTCAAAGATAGTCATCAAGACATCAAGACTCAAACACATCAAGACAATGAAGACTCAAGATGTCATCAAGACATCAAGACTCAAGAAGTCACCAAGACACTAAGACTCAAAGTTGGGAAATTTGTATTTAAGTTTTGATGGAAGTTCCAAAACAAAGTAGAATAGGACCAATGTGACAAGTTAATGATCGATGACTTAGAATCGATTAAGATGACCAAATTAAAATGTATAGATAGTGATGTAAAGATAGGTCACATATTGAGGGGGAACCCAATATGTATAGGTCGTGTCGAGATATCGGATGACCGATAAGGTCGATGATCGGAAGGCTAAGAACAAATCGAAGATAAGTAGTCAAGATCGGTGAAGACAGAAGACATCAAACTCGATGAACTCAAGACACAGATAAACCTCAAGACTCGCTTAAACTCAAGACTCGGATGAACTCAAGACTCGATAAACCTCAAGACTCGATGAACCTCAAGACTCAAGAATAAACCCCAAGACTCAAGATGATCAAGACACCGAGGCTCGAGTCCCCTAAAAGATCGAAGACTACCGTAAGACCAAGACCTATATCAAGATAGTTCCGCAAATTGTGTTAAGACAATCTGCATCAGAAGACTCTACAAGGTAGACTGATCAGTTATCTAATCAAGTCAGCTCGCACCTGGCGTCAACCAAAATGGTACACCAGACGAGATGAATATTCTACTAAAGGAATATCAATCGTCTAATGGACAAATTCTGAAGTGTCGTCTCGCGAAGCCAAGGAGAAAGCGACACATGTACAAAAAGAGCTGACAATGCGGGATTCGACGATGCTGGACATAAACGGCGCTAATCATGCCTTCGGCCACGCCGATATTTAGAGCACGTCACAATCATATCCTAAATATAACCCGAAATTCAAATTGCTCTCCAACGGCTCTTTGATTTCGTGGTCTATAAAATGGGATTGCTCGTCAAGTGAAGAGCAGGACAATTGAGCAAAGCGGAACAACAATATTAACGCAAATTATCAAGAAGCAAAAGCTAGCAGAATTTCCGCTCGAAGAACACCAATTTTGAACATTAATTCTTAAGTGTTCTCCCCATTGTTCTTAGAAATAAGTCATATCCTCTAGCATTTGGCTACATAAACACTAGGATAGATTTCCAGTTGGAACCACAACAAACCTTTACCCAAACTCAAATTTAGGTTAAGTTTGTCACCGCAAGATTTCAGACTAGGGTTTCTAGTTTTTTATTTCTGATCGATTGAGTGTGAACTCAATAAACATCTGTTGGGTGTTGGACTAACACATTAAACTAAGTCCAGTTGGTTAAGTTGGTTAAGTTGGTGCCCCTGTGTTAAGGGAAGAGTGGAAGTAAGACGGGTTTCGTCTGAACCACTATAAAAGTCTTGTGTGCATTTACTTGCTCTTTATTGCTTTACACTATTCACACAACTGAGCTTAAAATTGCATACATATTCTAAGTTAACATCAGTCTGCACCAAGCAACTGATCTGATCAGGTTGACACCTTAGTTATCTGATTAAAAACTGACTTGAGAATCAGATTTGATAAAACTGGTTTTTCACACGGGTATTTACAAGCTTCCGCACTATCAGTTAAACTGACAGATATCAAACTGATCTGCCCTCAGGCACTCAGTAAGATTGAACATCAGTCCAAACTGACTCATTAGCACTCTGATCAGGCAAACTGCAATCACACCTGATCTGCACGAAAAGTTTTCAGAAGTCCATTCACCCCTCCCCTCTACACTTCTGCCCTCACAAAACCCATTCAGGACCTACAAGTGGTGTCAGAGTAGTGGTTATACAGACCACTGGCTTTGAGTATCATCGATTCTTGAGGAAGAATCTTTGTGTTCATTTGAACAGATCTTGAAAAACCGTTTACAAAACTCATTCATTTTCAAAATCACTCAGCATGGATAATACCTCTGGTATGTATCATGATTTGCCTAAGTTTTCAATTGATGAGTTGCAGATTGGACAATATACATGTGCAACCATCTAGGATCGATAAGCAGCTGAATGATGGAAGTCATTGAACGAGGACCCATCATCATATATCACGATAATCCAGCTGTTGGAGGAGATCCAGACTTTGCACCTGGAAGCCTTGTTCGAAAAAGTCCAGCCCTGATGGATGCAGAAGAAAGAAAGTTGTATACTCTAGATACAATCGCCAGGCATATAATCATGAAGACGATGGATAAGATCACCAAGGAGAAGATAAAGTATCTCAAAACAGCGAAACAAATGTGGGATACTCTTGCTGAGATGTGAGAAGGAAATGATCAGATCAAAGACAGCCGACTACAAGCTGAACTGGTGAAGTTCGAGAAGCTAAAGATGTTTCCAAACGAAACCATCAACGAGCTCGATGGGAGGATCACCATGTCAGTAAACAAGTTACGAGAACTTGGAAGAGAGATGTCAGACAAAGACATCAATTACAAGATACTGAGATCTCTCACCAAGAAGTGGGACATGAAAGTCACGGTAATTAAGGATTGCCAAGACATTGCCAAGATGAAGCCAAGTAGCTTGTTCCTAAGCCTTAAAGCCCACGAGTTCGATCTAATCGAAAGAGGGCAAGCAGATGAAGAAGAGACGCCTGCTGAAGCCTCAACCTCCACATCTAAATCAGTTGCATTCAAAGCAACCGGCAGCAGCAGATCAAAGGCCACTGAACCTGTTGGAAACATCATAAGCCAATTTGAACAGATCGCTTTACTTACCAGGAAACTTGAAAGATCAAATATTTAACTCGGTAAGTATCGCAGATTCAACAAGGACTATCAAGACAACAGAAGAAACAGGAGGTCAAGTGACAGATCACTAGAAAGAAATAGATCAGATGACCGAAGGGATCACAGAGATGATAAAAGAGATGATCGGTCAGATGAGAGAAGAGATAACAGATCTGACAGAAGGAGTTCAGATTACTATCAGAAAGGAAAGTCACCTGACAGATCCTACAGACGGAGTGACCCACCTGGCAGAGGAAGTTCCATGGATCATGGATCATGCTTCAACTGCTTGAAACCAGGTCACTACAGCTCCGACTACCCAGACCTGACTCCCAGAGAAAGAGAAGAGAAGCGGAACAAAAGAGAGCTACGCTTCAAAGACAGAAAAGCCATGGTTGCTGACACATCAAGAATTGATGATTCCTATCTGCCTTCTGAGGATTCTGGCTACTCATCTGTAGAAGATTTCTGTCTGATAAGCAATGCAAATGATTTCTTCGACCATGAAGATCTGATATTCTCTTCAGATGATGATGAAATCTGCCTGATGGCCAAGGAGGAAGACCAATCTGAGGTAACCTCCAAACCTTCTGCTTTTTCAATTTCCACACCAGCTATTATTAGCACACCTACTGGAGAGATTGACTTGCAGCTCTACTCTGAGCAATTGCTTGATGATCTCTCTGATGCAGTAGACACTTATACAATAGTGGAAGCTGAAAATGATAAGCTAAGGATCAGAAATAATCAGCTTGTCAAAGAGAACGCTGTCAGTAAAGCAGCTGAACTGAAATCAGCTGAAACTGCTCAGAAGGTAACTGAAGAACTTAAAGTTCTAAAAGTTAAATCTTCTGATCAGGAGAAGCAGATTAAAGATCAGCTAGCAATCAACAAACAGCAAGCTGATGATTTCAAAATTCTACAAGCTAAGTTTGATGAGCTATTCCGACTACATGAGAGTCTAAAATCTACTGAGGATAGTTTGCGCAAGAAAATAGAGGTTTTCACGAAGTCATCAAAAACAGTTTAAGATATGAACACCTATTTTCGAACGCCGACTAACAAGAAGGGAATTGGGTATGAGAACCCTTCTACATCCTCAAAAGCCCCGTTTGGTTCACTTCAAAAGGGTGTAATCAAACGAGTCTCTGACAAAGATACACAAAAAGCTAAACATGTATCTGATAAGGGAAAGAAACCTGCTGAGCAAGTAATGCAAGTGCCTAATCGGAAAGGGAACAAAAATGGACCCCAACTGATTAAGCATCAGCCGAGAAATCAACAGAGGAACCCAGTTCTTCTGAAGAGACCTCAACTCGACAAGATTAGGTATCGTAAGAGACAACCCAAAAAAGGAAATCTAATCGAGACTTAATCAAGGTCAGCTGCCTAACAAGCAAGCTATAGGTAAACTGCAAAGACCATCTATGCCAAGAAGATATGAATCTTTTAATGGTAGCAGTCTTACCTACCCTTATAACCAGAGATCTAGGGTCATTTCACTGACCGAGCCCCCCCTCGGGTTAAAAAGAAGACAAAATGTAAAGAAAAATCCCAAGTCTTCGGATTCACTCAAGGCTCGCACGAATAATCATACAAATCAGAAAGCATATAAAGAGATGTATGATTATGTTGATATTTATGGGAGATAAATTAGGTCTTCTAATCTATCTGATTACCATAGAAGTGCCCTGTTTGTGTGGATCCCTAAATCCACCACTAACCCCCCAGGACCCAATTTCAAAGGGGTACCTAAAGCCTGATTCGATTGCAGGTTCGCGTGGGTTTGGCCAACAAAGGAGGTGTACAAGAAACTATTTGGTACATCGATGGTGGATGCTCAAGGCACATGACTGGAAGCAAACATCTCCTTAGCTTTTACAAAGAACAAGAAGGCCCACGTGTACTCTTCGGTGATGATAACTTTGGTTTTACCAAAGGATTCAGAACCTTAGAGAATGATGATGTACAAGTAACTGGAGTCTCGTATGTCGAAGGATTAAAGCACAATCTACTATCAGTATCACAATTCTGCGACAACGGATTCAGCGTTGAGTTCTCGAGTGATAAGTGTACGATTAGGAATTGAGCTACTCAACAAATCTTGCTAACTGGTTCAAGGAAAGGCACGATCTACACAGCAGATTGGAACAGTTGCCCAATAAATGCATGCTTAATTGTTAAGTGTTCCAAGAGTAGAAGTTGGCTCTGGCACAAAAGAATGAGTCATCTGAACTTTAAGACTCTTAACAAGATAGCTAGGATGTCTTTGGTTGAGGGACTTCCGAATGAGGTATTCTCAAAGGATCAGACATGTGCCGCATGTCAGAAAGGAAAACAAGTTAAAGCCTCATTCAAGGGAATACCTGGACCAGCATCCAGTAGAGTACTGCAACTGCTCCATATAGATCGATTCGGACCAGTTACACCAGTCAGTCTCAGTGGACGCAAATATACTCTGGTAATCGTGGATGATTGTTCCAAGTTTACCTGGGTTGTATTCTTACACAAGAAGAATGAGACAATGACAAAGATACCCGAGCTGCTCAAGAAACTACAAAATGAAAAGGGTGTCAGCATAGTAAAAATTAGATCCGATAAAGGTACAGAATTTCTAAACTCTTTTATTACTGATTTTTGCACTGAGTTTGGTATACAGCATGAGATGTCAGTTGCAAGAATGCCACAACAAAATGGAGTAGCAGAACGGAGAAACAGAACTCTCAAGGAAGCTGCTCGCACTATGTTAGCTGAACATGCGACACCAAGCCGTTTCTGGGCAGAAGCCATCAATACTGCATGTCACACTCAGAACAGATGTTCTCTGATAAAGGCTCACTTCAAAACACCCTATGAACTATGGAAGGGCAGAATACCTCGTGTTTCATACTTCCATGTTTTTGGGTGCAAGTGTTTCATACACAACAATTGGAAGAGTTAGTTGAAGACTTTTGAGGCCAAGTCAGATGAGGGTATATTCTTAGGATATTCCTCATCCAGCAAGGCTTTCAGGGTTTACAACAAACGAACCCTAGTTGTGGGAGAAACACCCCATGTGATCTTTGATGAGACATCTTCTGAACAAGAGAAAGCTGCCTCAGAACAAGTAGTACTAGATCAACCCCAGACTGACGATCACGCAAAAAAATGGATCGGCTAAGTATCAAGGAGAAAGAATCAACACGTAATGAAACAGATATCCCGAACTTGATCTTTGCCGATTCACCAGTCAATCATACCCTAAGGTACGCATAACCGCCGCTGTAGAAGCCGGCATGCACCGAGATAAAGATCAACCTAACCATCCGGTTCGGGGGAACTCCCCGGTTCCTACGAATAGACATCATCATATGATGAGTCCAACATCAGCTGAGATATGTTCTTATCAAGTGGATCATAATTCCGCACCACTCCCAATCACTAGTAATGAACTACTATCAGAAGTGGATGATGTTCTCCAAACAGACGCATATCAGAATAGAAGGACCTGGATTACCAGGCATCCAACTGATCTGATTATCGGAGACCCATCCGACAGAGTCAAAACTAGACATCGATTGGTGAAAGTGCCATGTATTGTTGTTATCTCTGCCTTTGAAGGAACCAACTACAAGAGAGGAAGCTCTACACAAGGCGTAAGTCGGATTCTAGCCATCAAGAAGAATCGAACAGTTTGAGAGGAATCAAGTTTGAAAATCGGTGACGTAACCAACTCATCAAGATGTGATTGGCACAAAGTGGGTATTCAAGAACAAGAGAGATGAGAATAATGTCATAACCAGAATAAGGCAAGACTTGTTGCTAAGGGGTATTCACAATCGGAAGGAATTGATTATAATGAGACCTTTTGCGCCCGCCGCTACTTTAGAAGCCATTCGGCTATTTAAGCATATCTTTTTTACCAACAGAGGCTTCATTGTGTATCAGATGGATGTAAAGAGTGCATTCGTAAACGGGGTACTAGCAGATGAAGTTTATGTTGAACAACCTCCAGGCTTTGAAAAAGGCAACCAAGTGTACCGTTTAATGAAAGCTCTTTATGGCCTAAAACAAGCTCCTCGAGCTTGGTATGATACACTCTCTCAGTTCTTGATAGACAGCGGTTTCACTAAAGGAATAGTGGACAGAACCTTATTCAGAATAGAATATGGAGAAGATATTCTGATGGTTCAGATTTACGTGGACGACATCATCTTCGGATCTCCCAACAAGAAGCTATGTGAGAAGTTCCGCAAATTGATGCAAGGAAAGTTCGAGATGTCCATGATGGGTCAGATGAATTACTTTCTGGGTTTACAAGTCAAGCAGAGTACAGAAGGGATATTCATCTGCCAGGCGAAGTACACAAGGAATCTACTGGCCAAGTTTGGAGTTCAACATTGTAAGGAAGCCAGAATTCCTATGATGACCGGGTTCAAGATGGATCCAGATGAGAACGGTCAGAAAACTAATCAGAAAGAATATAGGGCTCTAATTGGATCTCTACTATACCTGACTGCCAGCAGACCAGATATCACTTTTGCAGTAGGTGTATGTGCCAGATTTCAAGCAAATCCAATGCAAAGCCACCTAGAACCAAATGGCCAGGATTCTCAAGTATCTGAAGGGGACGACAAAGAAACCTTGGTTTATTTTATCCATCGATGATAATCTAGAGCTTAGTGGGTATTCGATTACGATTAAGGAGGTTGCGAAATCGACAGAAAGTCAACCTCGTGTTCATGTCGGTTTAAAATAAACCGATCTCTTGGTTTTCGAAGAAGCGGACATCGATTCATGACATCTACTACCGGGCGTAATATATGGTCTGCGGAAGTTGTTGTTCCCAACCGCTTCCGCTGCTAAGCCAATAGGTGAGGATTACAACATCGTAGCTAAGAACATACCTATATTCTCGTGATGATAAATAGTCTTATTGCAATCACTTTCGAAATCTTGTTCTACATACAAGATGCAAGCATGTGGATGTCAGACATCATTTTATCAGAGATCATGTTAAAAAGAAGAATATCAGAATGGAAAAGATCCATACTGACAAGCAGAAAGCTAATATTTTAACCAAGCCGCTAGCAGAGATCAGATTCAGAGAATTATTCAATGAGCTAGGGCTTCTGGATCTTGGAGAAAAAGCACCATAAATATTTGGTGGACGGGTCTCCAGAACCAGTTGGTTAACAGACTAACCAGGTTAAGAGGAATCAGTTGAGTTAGGAATCTCAACTGATCAAATGATCAGACGAGAAGCCGATCTGAAGATCAGACAAGGAGCCTATCTGAAGATCAGAGAAAGAGCCGATCAGTTCAAGATATATCAGATTAAGGGGGAACTGGTCAGATTGGAAGGTTACTTTATAAGTTGATTAAAGCTACGGTCAACAAGCAAGTATAAGTTTAAAGCTACAAATTGCATAAGTCAGAAGAGGCAACACAACAATAAAATAACATAATTTTTCATTGATAAAGACCCGGAGGTCAGATTACAAGCTACAAAGTGGTATTACAAGCTACAAGTACAAGAAGACCCGGAGGTCATTACATAAACCATAAACCATGAACCCTAAGTCAACCCAAGGTAGGAAAGGGGAGAGAGAGATTTTAAGAGCTTGATGCTCTCATTTTTCCCCCCGACCCTAAAAGGGGCTTGAGAGGCCTTAAGGAAAATTCTGAGCCACCCTCAGAGCTTCGGAGTGAGGAGCGAGAGCGGCCTTGAAGGATTTCTGTGCCAGAAGCCCCTAGACCTAAAATCAATGGGCTCTCCAGCTGTTAAATGGGACATAGTGCCACAGGTTTGGTCACAAAGACCATATGGCCACAAGTGTCGCATGCAAATATTGAGTTTGATATACGAAGATCAGCTGTTATTTGATGCAGATCGTATACTCATGTTTTGTTTCAGACTGAGTATGTTGATGCTAATTCCGTCATCTCGATAGGCACACAAGGTGCATACGGTTAGGAGAAGTGCCTTCTCATTTGCTATAGCAGATCCGCCGCCTTGGTGGTAAAGAAGATTTGCATTGATTGTATGTGTAATCTTCGATGACGACAAAAGCAGTAATAAGGAACACATAGGGTTGATTTGAGAAGCTGAATTCATTGGAAAAGGGTTAAAGGTATTTGCCGGGAGTTTCACCGGAAATAAGGAATTCATCGGAAAGCATGGAGTATATGCTAAAGAAGATGAATGGTTTATGTTGTGTTGTTTGCCTAACACCCCAGGCCAATTTATAGAAGAAAATTAGGGGTATAAATGAAAATTTATTTTCTCAGAAGACCTTAAGAGAAATTTGCATCGACAACGTGTAAGGAACACGCGGCTAATGGTTGGATGAGTTGACGGTGTGAGTAATCACAGCGTATCTGTGCCATTATTACGGAATGTCAAATCGCGCCGATTTGGGAAACGAGGCGATTTTTTGACTCCCCGAAGTAAATGTTTTGGCGGGAGTAGACTTAAGTACATCGGAAATACGGAATGAATAGAAGAAGACTGAAGGATGAAGTGTATCAGATAAGTGGATCAAATAAGTGGATCAGATAAGTAACGAAGTGGATCAAGCAGAAATTTGATCAGATGAGTGGAATGTTGTAGGGAAATGCTTAAGGCTACCATCAGTAAGGTCAACAAGTACCAGATCAGATCATAGTGGTAACTGGTTGATTACAATATCAATCAGTCAGATACGTTTCTTATTTATCCCTTTCTGAACATCTTATATGCATTATTTAAATAAATTAGTTTTCACTCTGTTTTCTTAACTTTATGACGCATGCACTGCAAAACATTTAATGCGGACATGGGAATGTGTATTTAATGCATTTTATTGCGAATTTTTGAGTCCGAAATACGAGAAGACTACTTTTCTCAACCGTATGATCAAAACTTTTTCAGCCGACTAATCTCAGCCACTGATTTCAAATCACGGATACTTGAGTACCTTTGGAAAGTTGTGCAAAAGGTTTTTCCTCACATACTTATATCCAAATCTTTCTCAGAAAACTTCTTTCCACTACTTCGTCTTCTCAAAACTCTCAAAAGATCAAAACTTTCAAAATCTTCAGAAATTTACCTTCAAAATCGATTGATTCTATTTTTACGATTTCTCAATCCTACGAATCAATTACTGGTAATTTCTCGTTTAGATATTGTATGATTTCAATTCTCTCTGGTACCTAGGTTTACAAGTCGTGATGTTATGTTTCTGTAATTTATATTCGATCTATACGCTTACTTGCTTAATTGATGTTAAACCAAACTAAACATCAATTTGCATATCATACAGAAATGGCATATCTTGTTCCACGACCGGGCCAAGGGAAAAAGTTCTGCAACTTTGCATCAATGAAGAAAGATATCATTGATGAGAAGTATGTAGTATTCTCAATCACCTCAGATCCTGAATCGCTGGAAATTCTGGAGTGCTTGCGAGCGTGCGGACTTGAACGATATTGCTCTACACATCAGAACTTAGTCCACACACATGAAGCCCTGGAGTTTCTATACAATCTACAGAGGGATGAAGACATTGATGCTGACCTGATTTCTTCCGTTGGTGGACTGGAAGTACGAGTGTCGAATGATGATCTCCAGAGGATCTTCGGTCTACCTCGAGGAAGCATCAACCCGGAGACCTACACGACTGATGTAGGAGAAAAGGAATTTCTTGAAGCCGAGCTATTGAGACCAGCAAACAAGGAGAATACGACGAATGTCAAAGCCTCCTACCTGAAGAGGAAATATCGCCTTCTCCTTGAGATCGTTCAGAAGGTGATTATGTGCTCAACTTACAGTCTTGATGTTGTCACTTTCTATAAGATCAGTGTCATGGCTGCAATCATCAAGAAGGCTTCAGACATGGATTGGTTGGGTATGGTCAAGGCACGACTGCGGAAAGACTCGGGGAAGTTCGAACTGACCCAGAGGAATGAAGTGTGCTTATCTTCCAAGTGCTCTTTCATACACAAAATCTCAATCATTTTGTCAGATAAGCTGCCAAAGAACTATGAATGGAATGAGAATGGAGCGAAGATATATCAAGCAAAGCACAAGGCCATATTGGGCAAGGATGAGCCCCTGCCTGGTCAATCTGATGAGGATCTTACTCCTTATGTGGCCAAACCCAAGGGAGAATAGAAGGGAAAGGAAAAGGCAACTGCATCTTCAGAAGTGCAGGGAACGGCCATTCCAGAGAAGAGGTTCAAGAGGAAGGATCTGGCCAAGAAACCAGATGCTCAGCGGAAACGTCAGAAGAGAGTTACATCTCCTCTGAAGACTGCTCCGAGTTCTGCTCAACAAGTTCACAGAACGAAAGATCTGATTCAGGTGGAATCAGAAAAGGAGATAGCAGTCAGTTCTGAGCACACTGCCAGAGAAGTAAGGGACGAGCAGATGATTGAAGAAGAAGGAGAAAAAGCTGTCAGAGGGACAGAAGTGGAGCACTCTGAGGAAGAATCACCATCTGATTCTCTGCCTCTCACCAAGATCTTCCAGAAAGCAAGATCGCCTACGCCCACTTCCAAATCGCCATCACCCTCTCCTCACAAAACAATCTCACCCTCACCCTCACCCTCACCAATCAGATCACCCAGATCTCCCACTCTCCCAATCATTGAACCTGTTCAGGAAACGAACCACCTCAACAAGCTGAAAACGAACCTAAACCACATATATCCCCATCTCACTCCTAATCTCCAAACAAGTCACAAGAACCTGAGAGATCTGACAAGCGAGTGTCCATCTCTCATAATCCCTTTAATACCAGAACCGTGCTTGCTTCACCTGTTTCAGAAAGCCCGATTATAAGGATAATGAAGCAACAAATCAAGGAGTATCTGCTGGATTTGTGCCCTGAATTGGATCAACATCCTGGCATCCAGCATCAGATTGAAGAAATTGTGTTCTGGAGGGATATCAGACTGAAAAGCATCGAGGTATTTCTGATTCTCATGACAACTCTGGGATCTGATTTCTTCGTAGACTTGGAGATGAAGTGCTTGAACAATGCTGGGATTAAAAGCGCTGTTGAATTGGCCTCTGAAGATGATATCAGATGGTTGATTCATGAAAGGTTTGGAATTGCTGATAACAAGGAGGAAACTGTTCAACCTCCTACAGATCATGAGGGAGCTGCCGATGAACCAAGAATGGGTGATGCATATGAGACCCGACTTGGCAAGGCTTCAACATCTGACCAGACTGCTATGCAGAGCTCCGATAGCCTAGATCTTTATACTGAGAAGATTCAGGATGGGATCAAGGTTGCTATTGAAGACAAATTCGCAGCGCTCACAGCAGATCTGATGAAGCGGTTTGAAGAAGAGCAAGCAAAACTAGTTGACATAGAAAGAAGTCACACAGTTGGGATGCATAATGCCATCCTTTCTGAAGTAATGCAACTAGTCAATCCTCTTGCCGAGAAGCTCAATCTCCAGTCTGATAAACTCAAAGTCCGGACAGATATGCTCAATGAGACACAAGTGTTATTGGAAAATGTCCGGCATCCTTGAGAAAAACCGACAACCACATGAATACGGGTTGGAAACACTTTGTAGCTTCTCTGAAATCCAGCAAAAGACAGACATCGAATTTGCTCTCGACGCTTTTTGACTCCTCGCACCTTCTCACACCGCCGCATCTACTCCTCTTGTTGTTGAGGAACTCAGAGAGGAGATCTCATGGCAATGCATTGCTCGAACCGCAGGCGTCGCCAACCTCTTTGATGAAACCAAAAATGGGGAAGGACAAGAGAAGAAAGAAAAATAGACACAGTTGGTAACAATTACATCTCTACCAAAAACCATCAGATCGACTTGCCGGCCACTCCATCTACTGATCTCGTTGCTGAAGTGAAAGAAACTGTGGAGCAACATAGCAAAGAGATCATCGAAAGGTAAGATTGCTCTTTCAGAGGTTATTGCCAGAGTCGACAAGATTGAAGACTTTTCTTCATTCGTACAGAAAAGAATGGAAACTGATGATTAGGCCAAGAGCCTTGAACTGGCTAAGAAATTAGCAGAAGAAGATGAACGAGATGATCCTGAGCAAACTCTAAAGAGAAAGAAAGGCAAAGGCAAGATGGTGAAAGCTACTGCAGAAGATCAGAGTCAAGGCAAATTATTCTCTACCAAAAGCCAGATGTCTCCTGAACATATTCAAGAGCAAACCAGACAGAGAATAAGAGAGGTTGTCATCAAGAAGCAGAAGTTAGCAGAGGCTAAGGGACTAAACATCGCATACATCCGAAGGAAGAGGAAGAACGAGGCTACAGCAGAGGAGATTGCTTGGGAGAAGAATGCCCTTCCGACACCTGTTAAAGACATCCTCTCTGGCCCGCCAGATCTGCCTTCAACGGGATCAAATCGAGGGAGAATGGTTGTGTGACGTGTACATCCTGGAGAAGATTCCGATTCATCAAGATCGGGCGAAAAATGATGATGAATTTTAATCGTTAGAAATGATGTATCCGCACTTCTACCGCATAAAGATGAAGGAAGGAAAGATCATGTCACTGATACCTGAAGCTCCACCCTTTGAACTACTCCTTCCACCTTTGCGTCCAGACAACAAGCTAGATGCTGTCAAATTCAAGAATGCCTACTATGGATTTGCTGACAAAGGAGGGATCCATAGAAGAGAAGATCTGGACAAGCTGATGCAAAGGATGTACAAGATGTTTGGCATCCACAAAGAACTTCAAATGTTCAAGTACACCTGAGGAAGACAACTTGGAATCAGATGATAGGTGCGTTTTCATGTATTCTATAACGCACACACCTATCTGAATGAAATATTCCATCTCTCTGATTCCTAGACAACATCTCATTGTCTTCTGAAGTATGTACTGTTTTACATTATCTGCATTTTTATTCGTGGTATCTATTTTTCTGATTAAGTGTTTTGGTTCCATCAAAAAGGGGGAAATTGTTGGGAAATTTGTATTTAAGTTTTGATGGAAGTTCCAAAACAGGTTGTAATAGCACCAGTCAGACCTGTTAGCTGACTGATGACTTAGAATCAGATTAAGATGACCAGCTGAAATGTATAGATAGTTGATGTAAAAGATAGGTCACATATTAAGGGGGAACCCAATATGTATAGGTCAGGTCGAGATATCAGATGACCAGATAAGGTCAGATGATCAGAAGGTTAAGAACAAATCAGAAGATAAGAAGTCAGAAGATCAGGTGAAGACAGAAGACACTGAAACTCAGATGAACCTGAAGACACAGGTAAACCTGAAGACTCAGTTAAACCTGCAGACTCAGATGAACCTGAAGACTCAGATAAACCTGAAGACTCAGTAACAAACCTGAAGACTCAGTATGACTGAAGACACTGAGGCTCAAAGTCACCTGAAGATCAGAAGATTACCAGAACGCCTGAAGACCTATATCAGCCGAGTCTGCAAATTGTGCTAAGACAATCTGCATCAGAAGACTCTACAAGGTAGACTGATCAGTTATCTGATCAAGTCAGCTCGCACCTGGCGTCAACCAAAATGGTACACCAGACAAGACGAATATTCTACTAAAGGAATATCAATCGTCTAACGGACAAATTCTGAAGTGCCGTCTCGCGAAGCCAAGGAGAAAGCGACATGTGTACAAAAAGAGCTGACAATGCGGGATTCGACGCTGAGGACATAAACGGCACTAATCATGCCTTTGGCCACGCCGATATTCGGAGCATGTCACAATCATATCCTACAACCTACCTAATATAGCCCGAAATTCAAATTGCTCTCCAACGGCTCTTTGATTTCGTGGTCTATAAAATGGGATTGCTCGTCAAGTGAAGAGTAGGACAATTGAACAAAGCGGAACAACAATATTAACGCAAATTATCAAGAAGCAAAAGCTAGCAGAATTTCCGCTCGAAGAACACCAATTTTGAAGATTAATTCTTAAGTGTTCTCCCCATTGTTCTTAGAAATAAATCCTATCCTCTAGCATTTGGCTACATAAACACTAGGATAGATTTTCAGTTGGAACCACAACAAACCTTTACCCAAACTCAAATTTAGGTTAAGTTTGTCACCGCAAGATTTCAGACTAGGGTTTCTAGTTTTTTATTTCTGATCGGTTGAGTGTGAACTCAATAAACATCTGTAAGGTGTTGGACTAACACATTAAACTAAGTCCAGTTGGTTAAGTTGGTTAAGTTGGTGCCCCTGTGTTAAGGGAAGAGTGGACGTAAGATGGGTTTCGTCTTAACCACTATAAAAGTCTTGTGTGCATTTACTTGCTCTTTATTGCTTTACACTATTCACACAACTGAGCTTAAAATTGCATACATATTCTAAGTTAACATCGGTCCGCACTGCAACCGATCCGATCGTCGACACACCTTAGTCGGTGATTGAAAACCCGACTTGAGAATCTGATTTGATAAAACTGTTTTTTCACACGGGTATTTACAAGCTTCCGCACTATCAGTTAAACTGACAGATATCAAACTGATCTGCCCTCAGGCACTCAGTAAGATTGAACATTAGTCCAAACTGACTCACTAGCACTCTGATCAGGCAAACTGCAATCACACCTGATCTGCACAAAAGTTTTCAGAAGTCCATTCACCCTCCCTCTAGACTTCGCCTCACAAAACCCGCTCGACCTACACTCAAGATGTCATCAAGACACCAAGACTCAAGATGTCATCAAGACATCAAGACTCAAGAAGTCGCCGAAGACATCAAGACTCAAGATGCCATCAAGACATCAAGACTCAAAGTCAGCCAAGACATCAAGACTCAAGATGTCATCAAGACATCAAGACTCAAGATGTCAATGAAGACATCAAGACTCAAGAAGTCATCAAGACATCAAGACTCAAGATGTCATTTAAGACATCAAGACTCAAGATGTCATCAAGACATCAAGACTCGTAAGATATCAAGACCCAAGAAGTTATCAAGACTCAAGAAGATACCGAATACTCAAAGATAACCTCAATGTTCGAGAGGCACCAATAATATCTATCTCAAGACTACAAACCGTAAAAACGCAAATATTCGTAAAAAGTAGATATTGCCCAAAACATTCATATGCGCATAAAAGGAACTAAGTCTTTTGTGTTGTTTAAGGTTATCTCATTCGAGAGATTGACCAAAAAGAGCCGTTTTGTTTGTCTACATTTATCAAGACAAAAAAAACAATCGAGAGGAAGACAACATTGTACTTTAGTGACCTTTGAAAACGATAGGACATTTGAATCATGTCGAGAGTACTATGTTCCGATTACAAAAAATTGGTGATTGGCTACATGACTGCATATTTCCTAAAACATGCAAGGGAGTATTCAAACCCTAAATATAGCCGTTCATCAAACACCATAAGAGGAAACTCATGAAGCTATCTCCTCCAACTGATAGTTTTTCAAGAGTGACCTTGGTGAAGTTGCCTATAAATACTAGTGACCCTTTACATTGAGAGGTCACGGGAAATTTCAAAGTAACTCAAGAGCTCATTCGTATTATTGCAAATTGAAGCACTAGAAAAACCTAGAATTTCCCAAGTGTTTCACATTGGAGAGAGCTCACTATTCTAAGCCTAGAGTGATAGATATATCCAAAGCTTAGAAGAGATATCCTAGCCTTTTGCATTCGTTCTTATTGTAAAGGATATCTCACCCTAGTTGGAAACCAACCCAAAACCCAAACCCTTTGTTAAGGTAGTTTGTGTGTGTTTTTGTTGGTGAGTTGGAGTTGTAAAGAGTTAGCAAGCTACAGTGAGTTAGCTAGAAAACTCTAGAGAAGAAGTTAGTAAGCTACTTGTGGTAGTCTGAACACTTGTGTGTGTTTTGAGTTAGTAAGGCTGCGGTGGAGTCGACCCGAAAAAACTCAAGGTAGAAAAGTGAGTAAGCTACAGTGAGTTAGCCTGAAAGCTTTAGGAAGTGGTTAAGGAATTTCTCTGAAGATCAGAGAGAGTGGACGTAGGAGCTTGAGTCTCTGAACCACTATAATTGTTGTGTTGTTTTGCTTTTTTTTACTGCATTATTATCTGTTGCATGCTTTTCACTGAAAGCATAGTTCACTGATATTCAGTTGGAACCAATCCACTGAACTTGCATCAAATTGATCACAGCCTTAATCAACGTTTTATTGAAGGGAATATTTTCAAAGAAAGCTAAAACAAGTATAAACTTAGGTCAACCATTCCAAGACACTTGAGTAGCTAGAAACGATAGTTACCAAACCGAACTAACTCTCTTGAGGGTTCAAGAAGATAATTATCTCGATCCAAGCGCCTCGAGATCTCCGATAAACTCGAGCTCGGTTGGGCTAATCTGAAGCTTCCGGCGACTCGGGATCATTGTCTCGATGAGACTTTGACTCGAAGGCAATCCGTCTTCTCGTAGGGCAAAATCATCAGGATAACCTGACCCATCTGACCTCAGTGAAAGAAAAGTTTTAAAAATCATTGAACACGTGTATTCCCCCCCCCATACACGTGTGAGACTCGTTAGCACCGAGACCAACATAATAATATTTTAGAATTTCTTAAACATATAAAAGATTCTAGTTTAAGAGATAAAATCATTGAACAATTTCATGATTCTTCTAAGAATGAAGACAATGATAAAACTAGTCTTTCTAAAAAGATTGATGGTAATTATTATAATATGGGTGAATTAGAAAAACTTCTTTGCCTAAAAAATATAAAAAATAATCCAGTGACTATAAATGATTTAGTTCATGAGATTAATAATCTCAAAACTGATGTGAAGATTCTTCAAAAATAGAATACAGATCTTTCTGTTCGTCTTTCTTTTATTGAGAAAGGTAAAGAAAAAATTGAGGATAGTGAAACTAACTATAAAGCTCTTTCACAATACTTTGAAATTGATGACAATGTTAATATTAAGAAAAATCATTTATCTACCATTAATATGATTATATCACAGAAATGGTGTACTAAGATTTCTCTTCTTATAAATAATTCTTATAAGAAAGATTTTATTGCTATGATTGATAGTGGTGCTGATTTAAGTGTCATACAGTTAGGAATAATTCCTACTAAGTTTTTTGAAAATACTACTCATTCACTTTCTCATGAAGGTGGAGGATCTTTAAAGATTAATTATAAGCTTAAAAATGCTTATGTTTGTGTAGATGGTTGTTGTATTTCTAACGACTTTCTTATTGCTGAAGACATCACTAGTCAAATGATTATTGGTCTTCCTTTTATATTTAAAATATATCCTCTTACCTTTGTTGGTGAAAAAGGTATTACATGTACTTATAATGGTAAACCTATTACTTTCAAGTTTATCACTAAACCTATTCATAAGGTTCTTAATTTGATTCAAGATCAAATTAATAATAAAAATTGTCAAATAAATTTTCTTAAAGATGAGCTTAATTTTATTACTATAAGTGATAGATTAAATAATCCTAAACTACAGGATAAAATCAAATTTTTAATAAATAAATTTTCTATTGAAATTTGTAATGATTTTCCCAATGCTTTTTGGGACAGAAAGAAACATATAGTTTCTCTTCCTTATGAAGAAGATTTTAAAGAAAATGAAATTCCGACTAAGTCTAGACCTTGTCAAATGAACTCTGAATACTTAGAGTTATGTAAAAAGAAAATATCTTCCTTATTACAGAAGAAGCTTATAACTCCTTCTAAATCTCCTGGTCGTGTACTGCTTTCTATGTTAATAAACATTCTGAGCAGGAACGCGGAGTTTCTCGATTGGTTATTAATTATAAACCTCTCAATAAGGTTTTAAAATGGATTAGACATCCTATTCCTAATAAAAAAGATATTCTTGACAGATTAGTCAATGCTCTTATTTTCTCTAAATTTGATTTAAAATCAGGTTTTTGGCAAATTCAGATTAATCAACCTGATAGGTATAAAACTGTCTTTAATGTTCCATTTGGTCATTATGAATGGACTTTTATACCTTTTGGTCTTAAAAATGCTTCTTCAGAATTTCAACAAATTATGAATGATATTTTTAATACTTATAGTGATTTTATTATTGTCTATATTGATGACATCCTTGTATTTTCTAAAGATATTGAAATACATTTTAAACATCTTGATATGCTCAAAAACTTAGTCATTAAAAATGCTTTAGTTATTTCAAAACCTAAAATGGTTTTATTCCAGACTAAAGTAAAATTTCTTGGTCATATTATTGATAAAGGTAATATTATTCCAATTCAAAGAAGTATTGAATTTAGTAATAAATTCCCTGATGTTATAACTGATAAAAGTCAGTTACAGAGATTCTTAGGAAGCCTTAATTATGTGTCTTCTTATATTAAGAATCTTGCTGAAGATTCCGCTATCTTATATGATAGACTTAAAAAGAATCCTTCTCCTTGGAATGATGATCATACTAAGGCTGTTATCAGGATAAAAGAAAAGGTTAAAAATATTCCTTGTCTTATGCTAGTTAATCCCTCTTGGGAAAAAATTATTGAAACTGATGCCTCAGATTTGGGGTATGGAGGTATTTTAAAACAAATTAATCCTGATAATAAAAAGGATTATATCATTAGATTTTATTCCGGTAAATGGAATAATAGTCAGAAAAATTATTCTGCTACAGCTAAAGAAATTCTTGTTATTGTCAAATGTGTCCTTAAATTTCAGGATGATTTATATAATCAGAAATTTACTATTAAAACTGATTGCAGGGCTGCTACTTTTATGCTCTTCAAAGATTTTGAACATAATGTTTCTAAACAAATGTTTGCCCGATGGCAATCTCATCTTGCTTATTTTGATTTTGATATTGTTTATAAGCAAGGAAAGATAATCATCTCCCAGATTTTTTAACTCGTGAATTTATTTCTTCATGACAGTTATGAGTCAGTCTGGAAGAAGTTATTCCTCTTATAGAGGAAGGGGAGGCAGAGGATCTCCTATTTTACAACAAGGGAAGAAATCTCTTTACAACCAGAACATTTCTGGTATTGGTTCTTCTTCAAAAGGAGAAAATTTTGATAAGGAATTTCAAGAATTCCTCAAACAACGGAGCAGGAATGTTCAAGTTCAGGACAATCCTTCAAAACCTGATGATGATGAGAGTCATATTCTTGATCATTTCGAAAAAGAATATAAATTATTTGATTCTCCTAAGAGAGAATTGATTCTTGTCATCGAAGATGATGATGAAAAATTCAAAGAGTCCCCATGGATTCTTATGGATAAGTATTTTCCAGCTAATAGTTGGAATATGGAAACTTATAAGACGAGAGGATTTTATAAGAATATCCTCATTAGCCTTGGAAGTGTTGATATTCAACATTTTCCTCCTAAGATTAAAGCGATAAATTACTCTAAATTTATCATTAAAAAAATCATCTCCATCCAAGAATGGGGTACTTCTCCTTTTGCTGAGAGAAGCATGACTAATGAAGTCTCTAAAATAATTTACCAATACAATTATTGGGATTATCTACAAAGTTTTTATAAAACTTTATTTTATCAGAGTGCTAAGCGTTCTCACACTTGGCTGATAAAAATTTGTGATAATATCAGTAGGAATCAAATTCCTAATTGGTTTTTCTCCTGGTGGGGAAATTTTGGTACTATGGCAGATATTTTGCCTGAAGAGATTAAATCTCTATTGGAAGAATATTCTATTAATTTTTCTTCATTAAAAACTCATAATACAAGTAGTAAAACTATTTGTATGTTTTTTGTTGATTTCGGAATCCCATGGGTCTGGAAATGGAGACCAGAGTTCAGTTATACTGAAGATAGTATACCAAGTTTATGGAGGATCCATACTACGAGATTTTGGAATAACTTAAATGTTATTACTCCTGGCTCCCATGAGTCACATTTGCATGAAAATATCAATAGGATTAAATCCAAAATAGAAGAATATAAAAAGTCTTTTGGTGAAAAGACTTCAAATAGTCTTTCTTCATTTTCTGAATATTCTAAGAAATATGTTGGTTTATTTCCCAAGAAAAAAATTATAGATCTTTATATGGATCATATCAAGAAAGATTTATTCAATGATATTGATTTTTCTGATTCAAAATCAGATGTCTCTATGATTTCCGGTTCTGAATTACAAGATGCTCAGGACCCAAATGAAGACTATCAAGACTTTTCTCTTCAAGAAAGTTTTGATCTTTTGAGAAATTCTCGTAAAGAGAAACTTAAAGAAAGAAAGTGTTAATGGAAGATTTGAGATTATATCTAAATAGCTCCAAACTAATGCCAGTTTCTAATATTTGGAAGGTTCATTTTCATGTTATTTTTTATGAAAATAATAATGAAATTCGAGATAAAAGTTATCTCAAAAATCTGAAGAAGAAAATTAAGATTCTTGAAATATGTATTCTTGTACTGGAAAAAATGAGATACAGGAATGATATTGATGAAGGAAGACATTATCCTCGTTCCTTAAAAGTATTTAAGAAGACTCTAATTCTTCTTAAGAAACAAGCTTCACTAATGGCGATTTAGAGAAGACTTTGATTTAGCACATTCCAGCAAAATGTGGCTACAGTATCAGACAAAATCAAATTTCGTCATTGCTTGCATCAGCAGACAAAGTACTGTTCATGAATAGTAATTACTATTCAAACTTTTTTTTTGTCGTTTTGTGGCTTTGTTTTTTCTTCACTATTTCTTTTTTATTTTGAAATCCGGGGTTTGATGTCCGGCTCTTTCATCTATAAATAGGTTTGTATTTTCTTTTCAGAGGCATGCTCGAGTTTAGACTCGCCCCCTCTTTCTCTCTCTAAATTCCTCTCTTGTGTGCAACCTTGTAACCTTGTAATATTATTGTTCATAAACTGGTTTTTGCTTGTGGCTTTTTAAAGGTATATTGTTATTTAAATTCTGTATTTTAAATTTTTATTTCTGATGATTGCAGCCTCAATGGTCGGCTAAATTACTTGTATTGAATCATGACCTGACTTAACTATACTCTACTATCATGTGCATTTGGAATTATATTCCTATATTGATCTGTAATTTGATATATCAAAGGTAGAGTTGGTTTAACCGTTAGGTTTGAGCTTTCCAGTGATATTCATGAGTTAACCATGTGGGCTAGCCCTTTTTTGCCGTTTTGCCGATGAATAGGCTCAGGCGTTTTTGGGTGTAAAAGCTTTTTTCAAGTTAATTCATGGACTATGGAATTTCTCAGTAATTTCCTATCTGTGTTTGTAAAAGATCCACAGGATATTATTGATATAGATCTTTGCACGATCCTTACTCCTATGGATGTTCTTAAAGAAGAACAGAAAAACTTTTTCAATAATTATTATTCTGGAAAAGGTATTTATGAATGGAATATTGATGGTGGAAGTGATAATCATATTTTCACTCAATGTCATCGCATGCTTATGTATAGTTCTGCTTGTCAAACTTGTGGTAATAGTGATATTAGTACTGCACAAGCTATTACTGCTGGTTTTATTGGTCAACTTAAATGTTGGTGGGATAATTATTTGACTCCCCAAAATAGAATGGAAATTTTTAATTCTAGTAAAATTGAAAATGTTGAGACTAAAACCAATGTGGTTTACTCTTTCATTCTTACTATTTTGGATCATTTTACTGGTCAGTATACCAATAAATATGAAAATACCAGAACTCTTCTTTTAAATATGAAGTGTAAAACTCTTACTGATTTCAAATGGTAAAAAGATACTTTTTTGTCTCGTATTTATGAGATTCCTGATTGTAATCAGGATATTTGAAAGAATAAATTTGTAGATGGTCTTCCTAATCTATTTGCTGAAAGAGTTAAGAAAACTCTTAGAAAGGATTCTGATTCAATCCATTATAGGTCTTATACGTTTGGTCAAATCATTAGTGTTTGTGTTCAGGAATGATTAAATCTTTGTAATGAACTCAAATTAAAAAAATCAAATTAAAAAGGATAATCTTATGGAAAGAAAACAATTAGGTCAATTTTGTGATCAATTTGGATTAGATAATCCTAATTCTAAAAATAAAAATAATTTGACTAAAAAATAAAAATAATTCGCCAACCTGTCTCAAATTGATAAAGTAGACGAACAACCAATATCAGGGAAATTGCAGTGAGGTACACAAAATAAACCCCCTCTAGCAAGGGGGTACAATCCACTTTAAAAAAAGCAATGAGGTACAAAAAATTGACTATAATACCCTCCAAAATAAATTATATTTACATTCTATTAAAAAAAATCGCACGCCTCCCAATATATTTCTTCTGTAACAACCCGAATCCATTTTTGGACTTATTTGTTTATTTTTCCTAATATGTTTAAATGTTATACTTGTTTTAATGATATGTGTATAAGTTTCTAAAATTTTCAGGTGAAAGACGAGCCTTTCGAGCCGAAAAACCCTACTGTCACTTTTTGAGTTTTTATCCGTAAAACAGGCCCGTTGATAATGTCAAAATTTAAATAATTCAAAATGAGAAAGGAGAACTTCAAATGGAATTCTAAAAATCGTGCAAATTTAACGGAACGTTTAAAATAATTTTCGGAACCAAAAATCGAACAAAAAAATACAGAAAATACACCGACGGAACCCAAATTGCATCTAGGATCAAGCTACCATAATTGGAAGCCCACAAGCTACAGAAAATCCCCCATTTTCGTCCAAAATCTGAAAGGCAATCAACCAAAACCATCAAGTGGTATTACCCCCATTTAATGATAACACTATTTGAGTCATGCTTTCTCTTGACATTTTACTAACTCCCATCATTGCTTTCCTCTCCTTTCTTGCCACCTTGACCGCCCCCTCCCCTCTTCTCTCCCTATTTATTTCACCTTCATTCCATTAGAGCAAGCTTGGTTCTTTTTGTTCTCATAGAAAGAAAAGTTGAGAGAGTTTGAGAGTTTGAAGGAAGGAGCTTTCCCCTCTTTTCTTGCTCTTGGCCGATCATCACCACCCCAAGGAGGAGTCCTTCCTCCACCATCTTGAAGCTAGGAAGGTGTTAGAAGTAGGAGTTTCCATCAAGAGCCCTCAATCCCCCTCCCAAAGAAAGAAATTATAAGGGTGAGCACCCATGAGACCTTTAATCTTGATGTTATGATCATAATTTGTGTGAGCATGAAAACCCTTAGAAACGACATGCTAAGGACCTCCCCTAAGCTTTTTTAATTTGTGAAAATCATGTATGAAGTTTTTATTGGTGATATCTTGTGCATTTGAGCATGTTTAACCATATATGTGAAAGTTCAAAAATGTGTATGAAACTTCGGAAATGCTACTGCCTCATTTTTTGGAAAACCGATTTCGATGCTTTAATGATATTTTAAAATCGTGGAAAAATTCATAGATGTATTATTTGAAGTAAATAACAACTATACTAAAAATTTGTGTTCATCTTATTTGTCTCCAAGGAGAATAAATTCGTGGAAATTTGTGTATCTGAGACTATGTGAAACTGGGAGCAGTGACTCTTTCGTATTGTTTTACTTATTTACAAAGATGAAAAATCTTTAGAAAAATTTTAGAATGTTCCTCTTGTTTTATTTTAAATTATATCCAAAAATCATAGTATTTTGTTTAGAAAATCATGAGATATGCCTATTTAAAAATTATGTGACAAATGATTGATAAAGGTTAAAACTGTGAGTTCAACAATTTATTTATCCTTGTTTCCTTAACATAAAAATATTTAGAAAAACTTTTATGTTCTTTTACGTGAGTCTATAATGGCATATTAAAGTTTGGTGAATTTTAGTTTAGTTTTCAGTGGGTTACGAATTTTCATATGAAGCATGTACTGTATGACGTACACTGTTACAAACCTGTTTTTACTCAAAAACCTGGTACCGATCCTTAGCTCAAATGTCTTAGTTTTCTAAATAAAAGTTTCTTATTTTTAAGTTTTTTATAACATATTTTACTTTCGTAATTTTTAGATATTTTTCCAGTGAGTTATGATTTTTAGTTTAAAGTGTGCACTGTTTTGATGAACCTTTCAATACTCTGCCTTAAATCGCAAATGTACTTTGTTTCCTTAGCTCAAACGAATTTGTGCCATTGATGAACTCTGTTCCTTTTCAAAATATGTATAACATACTAAAAATTCCTATTTTTCCTAAAAGTCTAAGTGCTCTTTTCAATTTATGCATGATTACATGTCTTTATGCCAAATGAGTAGTACTAGGGAGAAGGAATGGTAATACTTTTAAAACCAAGCATGTTTTAGGTTGTTGAATGGTTCATGTTTTCTTTTATGAATATATGTTTGGATGTTTTACTTGTATTATTAAGTTTTTTAGTAAACCCGACCCCGATCTGTGAACCCTTTCACAAAATAGGGAAATTGTATCAACCCAATAATCGAGTTTCGATGCCCATGTCGAACTCGAAATGAACTATTATAACTTTTAACTACTAAATGCCCTTTTAATCGAAGAGCCCTTAATTCGATGCAAAATTGTTTATTAAATAAAAGAATGAACGATGACTAAACGAACGGACTGTGATAGGTCCTTGGGATTAGCTCGGAAACTTGGAAGTTGTGCCGTGTTCAAAAGCTTTCAAGAAGTTAAAACTTTTACTTGAAAAGTTGTCAGGTGGGTGACACTATCTGTATAGCTAGATAATATTATATGGATTATTGACAGTTTTCAAAGCAAACTAAATAAGCACTGTTAAAAGATATGTTTTTGAAACTTGTGGATTTGGTAAACAATGCACTGAAAATCATGTGAGTACGAATATGAGTTTTGTGAATATTGAAACATGAACTATATGTGTCGTTTATATGTTGGGCCTCGTGCCGATGATTTTGGGGATGAGTTCCGTGTGGAGGAATTGGTGGTTTTGCGGGGAGATAAGGAAGTGATGATATAAGGAAGCAAGGGGATATAAGGAAGCTATCGGGGGTTGGACGCGGTAGGGCGCCTACCGGTGCCACCCCATTTTGTGTGAATGTTGCGGGATTGGACGTGGTAGACGCTACCAGTGCCACCCATACGTGTGATTGTTGAATGATATGATTGATGTTATAAATGTTGGATATTGTATGAACTATTAACAAGAAGTCGTGAGTAAGTTCTTGTGTTATAAAGAGAATGAGTAAAAGCTTCTACTATTTTGGATTCCTGTCAATCTGTATAACAGCGTACAGGTTGTCCGCTGAGATTTTTATATCAGTTTTTATAAATATCAATAATAATATAGAACTTACTTACTTAAATCTAAAAAAACTAATATACTTGTATATCTTATTAAAAGATGAGTGGAAAAAAAATAATATCCGGAAATGTCAACACTGTTGATAACAAGGAAAGACCTCCCCCATTGATGTGGTTGGACAAAGATGGGAGGTAATCTATTTTTTTTAAATAATATCCTGTTTCAAGTTTTTATATAACTAATAGCGTTCTTAATATGTACAAACTACTTGAACACAACAGTTTCATCGCACGGTTTGGATTATGTGCTAATAATGTGGTACGGAGCATATGCTGCAAGTACCTTGACCCAAAATGGACAAACTGGGCTATGGTACCTTCCGAGTGCCGGGAACAAATGTGGATTATATTCGAAGTAAGTTTAACCATGTGTACATTTACATCTTTTAATATTTTGTAAAACTATATATCATAATAACAACCTTTATATTTTTTATTACAGGGAAAATTCAAGATTAATGGAGATCCAGCTGATTTCAGAATCGCATTCTTCAAGATTTGTGCAACATTCATGCGTCAAGGATGGAGAAACCCCCGATTATTTTTTGACGGTGCTGGAGGGTCAGTGATACAAAAGAGGGAACGCTTGGATTGGGGAAAAGACATTTAAATCTCATGTATTTTTCTTTTTATTTTATTAATTGAGGTTGTATCAAATTGGTGATTAATTTTTGTTAAATATTAATGAAATCATGTTAAATATATTTTTTAAAATTAATAACTTTTTAATAAAAATAAATGTATTAATTTAACATCTGAATCCCCCGTAATCATGAACATCTCCATCCCCATGCTATAGTGAAGGCTTACAGCATGGGGAAGGAGATGTTCATGATTACGGGGGATTTAGATGCTAAATTAATACATTTATTTTTATTAAAAATTTATTAATTTAAAAAAATATATTTATGATAAATTAAGAGTAAATAGTTTAACTTATAATAGCTCTGTGAATCAAGTTAAGCTTTACACCTTTGACTTTTTGTCCATGATTGAATCGACTTTTTATTTGTCGATTCTATCCTTTAGCTTTGGGTGGAGATAAATAGCACTGCCTTGGGCACTTACTGTGAACTTTTTTAGTGACAATTGGTCAAGTCTTTGACTACAGCTATTTGCCATGGGCTGAGCTAGAGAAATACTGAAAAGTCCACAAGACCCGGAAGTTCATCAAGGTTATCACCCCTATAATTGTACAGGACTTTTCTCGTCATTTCACGGAGATCTTGTATCACAGTAATCTTTAACAAAGTTGTGCTCTATCAACTCGTAAAAATTGTTGTCTCTCCCATTTTTCATCAAATTACAGTTAAAAATGAGATTTCTACCCTACTCAAGATACGCCTCCTTATAGCTTTGGGAGTCTCCATCTTTAAAAACTTTGAACGGACAAGATTTAAAATTTTGAAAACTACTTTCACATGGTGTTGATAGAGTGTTCCAGATAGAACCACCTTTCTTGCAGGTACAACAACAGTTCTTGCAACTGGATATTTTGCATTAACACTCTTAAGAAAACTGATTATCATGAATGTTTTACCAGAATCAGGATCGTATGCCATTATACAACCACTAGGATTATCTGTCACTAAATTGCTTATAAGGAAATTAAATCCCTCAACTTGATGTGAGATAAAATACTCATAAACAACCAAATACCAGAATAAATAGAATGACAATACACTTATAAAAAATTCGTGAATACACTTACAAAAAATTAACCTTTTCGAAAAAAAAAATATATGTTGCATAGTCAACGCGACATATGCCTTCTCTGTCGCGTTGACCATGTGACAGTAGCCCACTTTGTCGTGGTCAACGTGCGACGGGTACCAGTCATTTCAAATCGGTTAAAATGTGGATATAGTCCCACTCCTGGTTAGGGCACCTTGCAGGGAATATGTTCCCCCTGTTTTATCTCTTTTCGTTTGTCTCGTACTTGTTTATTCATTTTTATAAATGACAACAAAGTAACTACACCATTTCAACTATCCTCTCTCAAAATCTTAATATTACATCTCATGTCATTACTTTTACTCAAAAAATTATCTACTTTAATAATAAAGTAGAAATGATTACAATACCAAAAACTATTTTATCCCTTTAAATACTAATAAATAACTCTCACATTAAAACCTTTGACGAAAGCAAATGGGCAAACAAGAATAGAACGGAGGGAGTAATATTTAATGAAAGATACTCTAAACTTAACATAATGATTCAACACTTATCTTCATCATTTAATGCATATCTAGAATTCGACTCTCAAATTTTCTGAATTTAAGACACGTGAACACGGCAAGAAAATGATTTGAAATTGTAATACGAGTGTGAGGATACGTTTGATCAAATTATATTTATTATATTTTACTTTTTTAAAAAAAAATTACACACAATTTGACCACATATGTTGCAGGATTTTAGGCGTGGAACCAAAAAGATTAAATTAATTCAATATTTTTATAGGCTGGGTAAGTAGGAGAAGAGGAAACGATTGAAGTGTGAAACTAAAATTAAATGTGGCTCTAGCTTCTAAGAAAGTGGAGAAAACGATTTTTTTAAAATAGTTTTAAAATTTTAAATAGGAGAGAGAAAAAGGTAAGAAATTTCAAATTGAAACTAAACTTAAATCTCTTTAGAGTTCAGATGAGATAATCCCGCTTTCATCACTTCATCTCTTTAGAGTTCAGATGATATAATCCCGCTTTCATCACTTCATCCATCTATTTCATTGTTCAATATCTTTTTTTCTGTCTTTCATATTGCAATTTGAAACACATGGGGTTTAATCAATGGATACTCCTTCTCTAACTGTTGTCAAGGAAAGACACTTAATAGTTGCAAAATATTTTATTGATAAAAATGATGTACGGATTCAATAAATGCACTCAATTACATTGCATTGGGCCATTCGATGTGGCAAATCCGATATGATATGTTGTGAATAAAAACTCTTGAAGATAATTTATTGATGAGAAAATGGAGTTTACCCAAATTGTTGATGAAGAAGAAACGGATGCAGAGGTTGTTTCAGTGTTTGGGACACCTTTGCAATGTGTTACAGTTTTTGGGAACTCAATATTATGAAGTTTTTTATACGTCTTCAGGCTAATGTAAGTGAAACATACATCATTTCTTAATTTACTCACTTTCATTAATCACTTTAAAAATGTATTCTCTTGTTTTAAAACGACGGACTTGATGGCTTCACACCACTAAGGCGAACTTGTTGGCTTCACACCACTTTTTAGCGTAGTTGTCTCTTGTTGGGGAATAAGTTGCACAGATCTATTCGGGATGAATATTTAAATACAAATTTAATTTTTATAATTATTACTAGCATGAATTAATCCTATATTAATTCAAATAATAATCCAACAACATATCATGCATATAATAATTCACGTAAAACCTACGCATGCGGAATTCTACGAGTTTACATGAACGTACCTCTTGGGATGGCAGTGATCTGGCAGATTAGACTAACCAAAAGAATTTCCCAAGTATTCCCTTAGCCCTCGTTCGACTATCCGGTGGAAGGACTCTTGTGAACGATTTAACAAAAGGAAAATAAATTATGTTGCACCACCTTTGTGGATTTACTAATTTTTCCAGCACATGGAATTGTACTTGGGAATGAAAGAATCATCCCCTATTTATAGAGTCCAAGGTTGTCGAATTTTTAGGTTAAAATAATGTGGGAAAATCTTTTCTTGATCTCCAAAAAATCTTGAATATATCTCCTATATTCTTTCTCCCATAATTATAATATTCCACAAAATCCCACCTTCTCTATTTTATGGTAATTTTCGAAATATAGGGTGTGCAAGATTTCAAGATTTGGATCTTCTTGAATTTATGAGATATTCTTGTATTTCAAGAAATACATATCTTCCATAATATCTTTTCAAGAAAATCAAGAAAATCTTTCTTGCCCACTATATTTCAAATTTTTAAAAAAATAAATTGTTTATTATAGATAACCAAGTGGGAGATTTCTTGAATTTAATGAGATAATCTTGTATTCCAAGAATACATATCTTCATTCCATAACAAAATTCAAATAAAATCTTTCTCCCAACTTATCTATAAATTTTGAAATTAATTGGAAAAATAAGCAACAATATTTATTTTATTTTAATCACCTTTTTCAGTTATTGGACTATATGTTGGGCTACTTAGGGGGCATTTAGGAGAGTTAAGATTGGACCTTCTAATGGACCTTGAATATCTAATATTGAGCCACAATATTATTCAAGCCCATAAATATTAATTAATCCCACTACATAATTAATATTGCACTATCCATCTTAACCCGTATTACGATCAATATGGCTCCGGTTTATTATTTCCGTGTTTAAGATTATCTAGCCCATTAATTAATTCAAGCCCTTTGAAAATAGCTTTCCATTAATTAATATCTTTTTATCCTTGGTCAAGAAAGATATTATGTTCAACATTATTATCCATCTTGAACCATATTTTCAAACTAATTCCCTTGTAAGATTTGGTATGATAAAACATATTCAACCTCCCAAGAACCAAATCAAACAAAGCGTAATTGCATACCGATTCTTAAGTATTAAATCTTAGCAATCACATGTGAATAATAATATTGCCCAAGATAAAAAGTATTGAATCTCGTTGATTAATTTACCCATGATAAGTCAAAAGCAATAGTTATCAATCCCGTGATCTATTTAAGGGGCGAAGATTAAGAAATAACGAACCCTTTATTAGGTCTAATTCTTCCTTGTTAATTTGTATTTAAATATTCACCTAATAGGTTAACCTATTGCGAAGAATTTATCCTCTTGCCAGGTCTATTCGATTTATCGGTCATGCACTAGTGTAATCTCTTGGTCAAGACAAGCCAATATGAGCCTTACACTTCAACCTTTCACGATGGGTTGTTCATTTTCATCTAAATGAATGGCGTACTTTTTTTTCAACTTTGAGTCCAATTACAAGGGACTATTAATTTAATCTTACGTGATGCGGTATCACTAAATTAACTACAATGTAACAATCGTCGACTTATTGAACAATTATTGATAAATATATGTAACATTAGATAATATTTAAAAGCATCGATGATAAACAATTTATTTGATAAATAAGTCTTGGGTTTGATTATACAAAGTAAATGCATACTTTCTAGTATAATCTCAACAATCTCCCACTTATACTCAAAAAAAAGTCCGCTTTTAAGTATACTACAACATGTCTCGTGTATCATCGTGACATCTAATGTCACCTACACGAAACATTAATAATTTCTCCCATTATACTCAAAAGCAGATATTTTGAATCATTTGACACCCATTCCTTCCACATGTCTCTCGAATGTATATATTTCTTGAGATTATTTTGGGTTTGACTCTTTGTGAATGGATCTCGCTAGGTTGTCCTCGGACACTATCTTTGCCACATCTATTTCTCCTCTCTAACGATATCTCGTAATCGATAAGATGGTATTTCCTTTCAATGTGTTTGTTGGCTTTGTGGGCTCTTGGTTCCCTTTGAATTTGTAAATTTCGCATTGTCAAATAAATGAATCTGTTTTGTTGGGATTATCTTTTGAAAAGTATGCTTTTTACTTTGTATAATCGAAACCTTTTTATTTTTTCAAATTATTTAAAGGAAATAAATTGTTTATCATTGCTTTAAATATGATTGAATGTTACATATATTTCTTTGCGATAACTATTCAATAATTCGTGACGTGT
The DNA here is from genome assembly GCA_037126765.1 of Stenogyne calaminthoides. Classification (NCBI taxonomy): domain Eukaryota; kingdom Viridiplantae; phylum Streptophyta; class Magnoliopsida; order Lamiales; family Lamiaceae; genus Stenogyne; species Stenogyne calaminthoides. The sequence continues at coordinate 7,049,111 of JBBCBC010000039.1, read as the reverse complement.
TACATTGTAGTTAATTTAGTGATACCGCATCACGTAAGATTAAATTAATAAATCCCTTGTAACTAAAAAGTACGCCATTCACTTAGATGGAAATGAACAACCCATCACCAAAGGTTGAGGTGTAAGGCTCAAATTGGTTTGTCTTGACCAAGAGTTTACACTAGTGCATGATCGATGTCTTTGAATAGGACCTCACAGAGGATAAATTGATAAATTCTCTTTTAACCCAACATGGAAGAATTAGACCTCCGTTTTGATTTATTGGTTCGTTGTTTCTTAACCTTCGTCCCTTAAATAGGATCACGGGGATTGGTAACTATTGCTTTGACTTATCATGGGTAGCTTAATCGAGAGATTCAATACTTTTTATCTTGGGCAATATTATTGGTCACATGTGATTGCTAAGATTTAATACGAAGAATCGTGGTAAGCACGCTTGCTTGATTTGCCCCTCGAGGTTCATAAGTTTTATCATACCAAATCTTGCAAGTGGAATTAGTTTCCTGTATGGATAATAATGTTGAACCGTTCTCGACCAAGGACAAAAGATATTAATTAACTTTAAAGCTATTTCGTGGGCTTGAATTAATTAATGGGCTAGATAATCTTAAACACGGAAATAATGACCGATCCATATTGACCGTAATATGGGTTAAGATGGATAAAAGGTAATATTAATTATGTAGTGATTAATTAATATTTATGGGCTTGAATTATATTGTGCAATATTAGATATTCAAGGTCCATTAGAAGGTCCAATCTTAATTCTCCTAAAGGCCCCCCGAGTAGCCCAATTAACCTAAAAAAATTTGTGATTAAAATAAAATAAATATTGTTGCTTAATTTTTTTCCTAATATTTTCAAATTTATGGATAAAAAAGAGGAGAAAGATTTTCTTTTGAATTTTGTTATGGAATGAAGATATGTATTCTTGAATACAAGATTATCTCATTAAATTCAAGAAATCTCCCACTTGGTTATTCATGAGGAAATTTTGAAATTTTTTTTAATATAATGGGCAAGAAAGATTTTCTTGATTTTCTTGAAAAGATATTATGGAAGATATGTATTTCTTGAAATACAAGAATATCTCATAAATTCAAGAAGATCCAAATCTTGGAATCTTGAACCATATTTTCGAAAATTACCATAGCAAATAGAAAGGTGGGATTTTGTGGAATATTATAATTATGGGAAAAAAGAATATAAAGAGATATATTCAAGATTTCTTGGTGATCAAGAAAAGTCTTTTCCCACATTGTTTTTCCACTAGAAATTTCACCACCTCCCCTTTATAAATAGGGGATGATTGTTTAATTCCCAAGTACAATTCCATGTCTTTGGAAAAATTAGCAAATCCACAAAACATAATGATAAAGAATCTTGTTGGGAGTGCAACAAAGTTTATTTTTTTCTTTTGTTAATTGTTCGACAAGTGTCCTTCCACCGGATAGTTGAGCAAGGGCTAAGGGAATACTTGAGAAGTCCTTTTGGTTAGTCCGTCCGACCGAAGTCACTGTCATCCCGAGAGGTACGTTCACGTAAACCCGTAAATTTCGCATGTGTAGGTTTTACGTGGCTTTTTATATGCATGATATGTTGTGGCAATTATTATTTGAATTAATATAGGATTAATTCATGCTAGTAATAATTAATGAATTAAATTTGTATTTAAATATTCACCCCGAATAGATCTGTGCAACTCATTGCCCAACAACTGGTATCAGAGCAACGGTTTCGGGCCCTGAATTTTTTAAATTGTAATTTAATTTGTGGACATTAAATTTGAAATTGGATAGTAGAATTGTTAGATCTGTTTTGCAGGTATCCAATTGTCATGGATTTTAATGTGTTTATTTATGCATGCATATAAATTGTGGTTTTAATTCGATTCGTTCGGATTTATTTTGCCTCGTGAGAAAATCCACGAGTAGACTAAGATTTGTTTGATTTATTTTGACCTTTCGAGATGAAGTATTTTTTTCTAGACGAACGAGTGGGAGAAATTCGAGACATGTTTCTTCAAGATCAAGCCAAGAAAAATCAAACCATGACAATTGGATAATTTTGTGCCCAACATCGTTCCCGATGATCAGAATGTCGTCTACGTATAGTACTAAGAATACCAATGCAGTTCCGATAAGCTTTTTATACACACAACTTTCGAACTCGTTTTTGATCGAACCCATAAGACTTTATAACATGATCAAAACATTGGTTCCAAGCTCTGGATGCCTGTTTGAGTCCGTAAATGGACTTCTTGAGCTTACAAACAAGGTGTTCTTGGCCTGTTTCAATGAAGCCTTGGGGTTGTTGCATATAGATCTCTTCATCAAGACTTCCGTTAAGGAAAGCTGTCTTGACATCCATTTGCCAAATTTCAAAGTCGAAATGCACAGCAATCGATAAGAGAATACGGATGGACTTAAGCATGGCCACTGACGAAAAAGTTTCCTCATAATCGATCCCTTCTTTCTGAGTATAACCTTTCGCCATTAGTCTTGCTTTGAAGGTTTCAACCTTCCCGTCCGATCCTCTTTTTCTCTTGTACACCCACTTGCAACCAATGGGTTTGACCTCATTAAGTGGTTCGACTAGCTCACACACTCTGTTATGAAACATAGAACCCATTTAGAAAAATATCTTTCATTCTTTGTTTTTGCCAAGAATCTGCATCCTTGTCTTGGAGTGCCTCGTCATATGTCCATGGGTCTGATTCGTCTTGGCTGGGAATCAAGTCCAAGGACTCTCCTATTCCCATGAATCTCTCGGGATGTCTAACAACCCTCCCACTACGACGAGGCTCCGGTTGTGAAAGTGTGTCGTTTGGTATATCATCTAGTCCAGTTGGCATTGAGGTTTGCCCTCTAAGCTCATTTAAGGTAATCTCACTAAACGGTTTTTTTTTACCTCATATAGTCTTCTTCCAAAAATCTAAAGTGGGTGTTGCCGACCACCTTTTGATCTTAGGGACCATAGAACATATACCCTTTTTGTTCCTCGGGGTAACCTACAAACAACCTTAATTAACTGAGAGAGATCGAGGATCCAATTCTACCTTCCTTTTCCAACACGTGGGCCGGACACCCCAAATTCTCATGTGTCTCATACTAGGCTTGCGCCCGGTCCACAATTCTTTGGGAGTTTTGGGAACCGATTTGGATGGCACCAAGTTCAGAATGTAAGCTGCCATTTCCAAGGCATGACCCCAGAACGACTTGGGAAGATCCAGCGATAACTCATCATAGATCTAACCATTTCCAAAAGAGTTTTGTTTTTTTAACTCTGCAACCCCATTTTGTTGAGGGTTAAAAATGAAAGTCCGTAGTAGTGAGGATGCAATCCTTCATCGATAAGTAGTTCAAAAACTCATCGCTGAGGTATTCACCTCCACGATCAAATCGTAGAGACTTGATACGTTTTTCCCTATGATTCTCTGCTTGAGCCTTAAATTCTTTGAATTTCTCAAAGGTCTCAGATTTATGCTTCATAAGGAAAATGTAATTGTACCTTGAGTAATCATCAATAAAAGTGACAAAATACTCATAACCTCCTCTTGCTTTGGTTGACATTGGACCACATACATCTGTGTGAACGATCTCTAACACTTCTTTGGCCCTATTCCCCTTGGCTCCAAATGCCCTCTTGGTCATTTTACCCTCCAAACATGATTCACAGGTTGGAATTGGTTCAACTTGGAGAAGCTCCAGTGAACCGTCTTTCATCAACCTTTAGATCCTCTTTGGATTTATATGACTCAATCTTAGATGCCAAAGAAGTGTCTCGTTCACGTCTGATGAACGTTTTTCTTTTTCTCGGAACTTGTTGATGTGTTATAGGATGCATTTATGTGAGTGGTGGTGTGCACATTAATTGTATAGAGATTATTCGACAACGTTCCATGACAGATAAATTTATCAAAAAGAGAAATGGTAACAACTTTATTAAAAGTAACTGAATATCCATCATGAAAAAGTTTAGAAACTGAAATTAAATTCTTTCTAACACTTGGAACGTAAAGAACATCTCTTAGAATTAAAACTTTGTCTTCAAAAGACAGATGCACTTCTCCCACTGCTTCAGCAGCCACTCTCGTAGCATCGCCCAGTGTGATGAGGATCTCACTTCCACTTAGTTGCCGGGTCCGCTTGAACCCCTGTAATGTGAAACAAACATGATCAGTGGATCCCGTATCCACCACCCATAAATGGGAGGCATACTCCTCTAAACAAGTTTCAACAACTAGTGCGTGAGAATTATCTTTCTTTCCTTTCCTTTTAGGATTGGAACAGGCTGACCTCCAATGTCCTTTCTCCCCGCAATTAAAACATATTCCTTTTGGTCCTTTCTTGACACCCAACCAGCTAACCGTCTTTTTCTCACTTTTCTTAATGATGAGTTTGCTTTGGTTCTGACCACTTTCCTTTTCTTGAGACTTGCCTTCCACTGGCCTATATCTCGAGAAAATACTTTTGGTCACCAATGCTTCGTCTTTCTTTCCTAAATGCTTCTCTACTTTCTCCAAGGCTTCTTGTAGATCATCCATAGTAAACATGTGAACACTCATCACAAAACTACAGTAAAATCCATCGAAGCTCCTTGGCAGAGTAAGCAACAGAAATTCGATTTGGGCCTCATCACAATACTTAGTTCCGAGATAAGCCAGTTGTTGAAAATGGTGTTTAACTCTGAGAACATGCTCCCTTACAGGTGTTCCCTCAGCCATCTTTAGCCTAGCCACGTCGTCATTTTTAAACTGATTGATCATGCGGTCTTTTGTTAAAAATGTTCCTTCAAGACTTTGCATAATTTCCGCAGCAAAATCAACACCTTCATGAATGTGTCTCAAATCATCAGACAGTGAAGTCAAGATTACACGTTTCATGGGTTCATTGGCCTGCTCCCAAATATTATACTCATGTCTTTCCGCATTAGGTGATTCATCAATAGGCTTACGTGGCTTGGGTACATCAAGAATCCAATAATGTTTTTGTGCAGGTAGGACAAAGCTCATATTTCGTTTCCAAACAATATAGTTTTCGCCAGTTAATTGGTGTTCTTTGAGTGTATACAACAGTGGATTAAAAAGTTACGACATGATGAATTGAAATAAATAATAATATGCATAAGCACAAATATATCACAAGGTTTGATCACATGTATCATATTAAAATCTCAAAAAAAATATGAACATGCATTAGCCAACATCTCAAAACAGTTTAAATAAGCCACGTGGGGTGGGTCATTATTTAAACACATTCAAGCATGTTACAAACAAGAACAGTTACAAACCTTTAATATTCAGATTAATAGTTGGCTCCCACTTGACCAATATAAAATTGACAGGGACTTCGGGGAAGTATATGCATATCAATTTTATACCTAAGTAATAATCATGATTAAATACAGGATTATTATTTTGTATTGAACGAGCCTCGTGGGGAGGGTCATCGTCGCCACTAGTAATAACCCACAATCATCTGTTTGGAATTTATTCATGTGAAAACTATCTTTTGACCGTCCCGTGGGGGGAATTTCTCCAAAAGAATTCACAAATAAATAAATCATGGAGGTCAAAATTAATTCAATTTTATTATCCGGAATAAAATTGTCAATTAATTATTTAAACATACTTAGTAATTTTGAAGGTGAGATTTTTCATTGGGCAACTCTCATGCAAACACATTTAAACAAATTAAATAAAGCATAAGATAGCACAATAATAAATCAAGCAAAACAGAAAAATAAACATATTGGGCACAAATTATCCAATTGTTATGGTTTGATTTTTCTTGGCTTGATCTTGAAGAAACACCGTCTTGAATTTCTCCCACTCGATCGTCTCGAAAAAATACTCAGTCTCGAAACGCCACGCCAAGCAGCTCGCAGCCGGGATGCACGCATAATTTATATGCATGCATAAATAAACACATTAAATTCCATGACAATTAGATACCTGCAAAACAGATCTAGCAATTCTACTATCCAATTTCAAATTTAATGTCAACGAATTAAATTACAATTTAAATAATTCAGAGCCCGAAACCGTGGCTCTGATACCAGTTGTTGGGGAATAAGTTGCACAGATCTATTCGGGGTGAATATTTAAATACAAATTTAATTCTTATAATTATTACTAGCATGAATTAATCCTATATTAATTCAAATAATAATCCAACAACATATCATGCATATAATAATTCACGTAAAACCTACGCATGCGGAATTCTACGAGTTTACATGAACGTACATCTTGGGATGGCAGTGATCTGGCAGATTAGACTAACTAAAAGAACTTCTCAAGTATTCCCTTAGCCCTCGTTCGACTATCCGGTGGAAGGACTCTTGTGAACGATTTAACAAAAGGAAAATAAATTATGTTGCACCACCTTTGTGGATTTACTAATTTTTCCAGCACATGGAATTGTACTTGGGAATGAAAGAATCATCCCCTATTTATAGAGTCCAAGGTTGTCGAATTTTTAGGTTAAAATAATGTGGGAAAATCTTTTCTTGATCTCCAAGAAATCTTGAATATATCGCCTATATTCTTTCTCCCATAATTATAATATTCCACAAAATCTAACCTTCTCTATTTTATGGTAATTTTCGAAATATAGGGTGTGCAAGATTTCAAGATTTGGATCTTCTTGAATTTATGAGAAATTCTTGTATTTCAAGAAATACATATCTTCCATAATATCTTTTCAAGAAAATCAAGAAAATCTTTCTTGCCCACTATATTTCAAATTTTCGAAAATCTTATTATAGATAACCAAGTGGGAGATTTCTTGAATTTAATGAGATAATCTTGTATTCCAAGAATACATATCTTCATTCCATAACAAAATTCAAAGAAAATCTTTCTCCCAACTTATCTATAAATTTCGAAATTAATTGGAAAAATAAACAGCAATATTTATTTTATTTTAATCACCTTTTTCAGTTATTGGACTATATGTTGGGCTACTTAGGGGGCCTTTAGGAGAATTAAGATTGGACCTTCTAATGGACCTTGAATATCTAATATTGAGCCACAATATTATTCAAGCCCATAAATATTAATTAATCCCACTACATAATTAATATTGCACTATCCATCTTAACCCATATTACAGTCAATATGGCTCCCGGTTATTACTTCCTGTGTTTAAGATTATCTAGCCCATTAATTAATTCAAGCCACTGAAATAGCTTTCCATTAATTAATATCTTTTATCATTGGTCAAGGAACGGTTCAACATTATTATCCATACCGGAAACTAATTCCACTTGCAAGATTTGGTATGATAAAGCTTATGAACCTCCCAAGGGGGCAAATCAAACAAGCGTACTTGCACACGATTCTTCGTATTAAATCTTAGCAATCACATGTGACTAATAATATTGCCCAAGATAAAAAGTATTGAATCTCGTTGATTCGCTACCCATGATAAGTCAAAGTAATAGTTATCAATCCCATGTGATCCTATTTAAGGGACGAAGATTAAGAAATAACAAACCACTGAGGTCTAATTCTTCCTTGTTGAGGTCTTCTTCCTTGTTCTGGCTTAATTTATCTTCCTGTAGGTCCTATTCAGTGCATCAGTCATGCACTAGTGTAATCTCTTGGTCAAGACAAGTCAATCTGAGCCTTACACTTCAACCATTCACGATGGGTTGTTCATTTCCATCTAGGTCGTGAATGGCATACTTTTTAGTTACAAGGGATCTAAATTTAATCTTCTGTGATTCGGGTTGTTACAGAAGAAATATATTGGGAGGCATGCAATTTTTTTTAATAGAATGTAAATATAATTTATTTTGGAGGGTATTATAGTCAATTTTTTGTACCTCATTTTTTTTTTTTTTGAAGTGGATTGTACTCCCTTGCTAGAGGGGGTTTGTTTTGTGTACCTCACTGCAATTTCCCTGATATTGGTTGTTCGTCTACTTTATCAATTTGAGACAGGTTGGCGAAATTGCCCATCCGTGAGATATGAGAGCAAAACACCTAAACCTCCCATTGGGTCTGCACTTGGCGCAAAATTGGATTTTTCATTAGACGTTTAGGAACCCTTACCGTAGGGTCCCACTCTGATAAAGAAACTTAATCCCTTTTAAATTTCAGCAATTAGAATTGTATGTCGCAGTATAGGCTTGGGAATTATTTGCTGTAGAAATTAAGATTTCTGTGAAAATTCCTTATTTGCCTATTATTACTGATCTTTGCGCTGATTGTTTCCTTGAAATTTGTTGAATTTGAACTACATATGAAAGTTTATATCAAATTTTTCTTATGGACAATTGTAGTAAAAAAAATTATTTTTGTATTACTAAAGGGAAATCTATCAAGCTTGCTTTTAAATGTAATTACTTATTGATTTGAGCTTTCTACGTTGAGATTCATTTTGCTATACCTGTTTTGAGTGAAAACAATATAAGTTGTACCGGAAAACTTTTAAATTAGAATTGAATCCTTATTTATGAGCATAATTGAATACCATTGTACTAGTTTGCCCGAAGCAAATATGAACATTGAAAATAATGATTCTTGAATGATGTACTAATTTACCTGAAGTAAATTTATTCAAATTATGACATGAGCAGTTCAAAATATGATAAGTCGGATTTTAACTAATTCTATTTTACATAGTATGTCAAATAACATAATCTCTTATACAAATTAATTTATTTGTGGGGTTTGTGCAAAGAAAAAAAATTATAATACTACATTCTCGTACTAAAGTTAGAATTGTATCTTTTATTTTTCTTGAACGAAGTCATGAAGATACTTGTGGACTGATATAATTTGTCTGATGCAAATTTATTGCCAAAATGATTGAACTTAAATTTTTTGGATTATCCAATAAATCCATTTGAATGGTTAATGTCGATAAAATTCACATTGATGATTATTATATGACATTGAGAAATAAAGTTGAGCATTCAGTCTCTTGCGTCCATATCTAAAATTGTTCAGCTGAATCACTAATAGACTTCAACAAATTAATTATTTGACCATTATTACAGAATTCCAACTTACTTATTTCATGTTGGGGGCATGAAATTTTACATGGTGCTAATCTTATTCAAATCCGACCCACTGCATATTATGATTGTTCCCCTTTAATAACTAGTGCTTAAGAACTAAACATTTCCCATCTGCAAATATTTGAGTGTGCAATATTTGTTTATATATATGTTGGGATTATACGTGAAAGTATGTTTTTACTTTGTATAACCTATGTATTAAATACTTATTTACTGAAATAAATTATTTATCATTGTTGCTTTAAATATGATTGAATGTTATATATATATATTGTAAACCGTTCATAGCACGCGTTACATTGTAGTTAACGTGGTGATACTAGATCACAGAAGATCACGTTAACAGTGCCTTGTAAACGAGTGTGTGTTTCACAACTTAGATAGATCCGAACAATCTATTGGTAGAAGTTGATGTGTAAGGCTCAGATTGGCTTGTCTTGACCAAGAGATTACACTAGTGCATTCGATGATCTGAAGCGGACCTGCAGAGAGGATAAACTCATTCGCAATGACTTAAGGGATGAAGAGTTAGACCTCGGTGGTTGTTGATTTCTTAATTTCTGTCACTTAAGGTGTTAATCACGATTTAAGGTGGGATTTTTACTTGCTTTGTTATTTTTGAATATTCATGTGAATTTAATTGCTGTTTGCTACATGATTTACGTGGAAATGTTATGGTGAATTATTTGGTTACTCGATGGAAAAGATCGTTGTAACTTGCGGAAGGATGGAAAAGATCCTTGGGGACCACTCCACCGTATACAGATTGGCCAATTTGACTCAGGATGGAAATGATCCTTGACTCGTTATTATGATTATGATGCATGTTATGTGAGTTGATGGTTTTATTTATGTGTTATATTTGATTATAACATTGTGAGGGAATCCCATTGAGCTAGTTATTTTGCTCATCCCAATCTTTAACATTTTGTAGAGTGAATACGGAGTGCGGTGGAGGGCCGGTGGATTGCCTCGAGACATCATTTATCATTTTCTTAAGCACGTTATTTCATTGCATAACTCTTATTTCATTTTAACATTGAGGATTTAGTTTGACGTTATTTAGTAGTATTGGGATACTTTATTTTATTTTGAAGGTCCATATTTAGCACTGAGACAGCTTATCAGATTTTCTAATGGTTAAATTATCTTCTTTGAAAATGTTTTGAATTTAATTGCTTTCGCTGCAAACTTTGGAAAATTTAAAGTGCATTATTTTTATTTAGTCATGAAAATTTTGAATTCTTGTCTACTTAAAATGCCTTTAAAAGCTTATGAAAAATTGGGATGTGACATGCACAAAATAATAAGAATACTATAATTGTGGAACGACAAGGTCAAAATATTATAGGAAATGATAAAGATCTGGTTGATATAAAAAATAGAAATTTATATGATTTTATAAATACAGGAGAAATGTACTAATGTTGTCGACAACTTATTCACCGCCAAAATTGCTCTTACTATTAAAAATCTGGATCCAGTACCCAAAAGTCAATAGTTGAGCCGGAAGCGCTTTGACTGGGTAAAATAGGAAGAAGCAATTGAGGCAGAGCCTGACTCGCTAATATTTTTGGCTTTATCGTACATACACCCAGAAATGTTATCCCTGTTGGATATAAATGTGTATTTGTACGAAAAGAAAATAAGAATAATGATGTAATTTTTTGGCTTTATCGTACATACACCCAGAAACGTTATCCCTATTGGATATAAATGTGTATTTGTACGAAAAGAAAATAAGAATAACGATGTAATGAGGTACAAAGCGAGATTAGTAGCTCATGGGTTTTTGAAGAGACCCGATATTGTTATTATCAAATATATACTCCTGTTATGTATGAAATAAAATTCTGCTACCAAATATCTCTGGCAGTAAGTAAACTAAATGTAGAAATGCAGTTGATAGACGTTGTAACCGCATGCTTATATTGATCAATAGATATCAATATATATATGAAGATCCCTGATGGATATAAAATTCCTCAGATAAAGAATGATGATAATTGTACTATGTACAATATTAAGCTACATAGATCATTATAGAACATAAACAATTAAGTCGAATATTCCACGATCGACTCAGTTAATTCCTCTTGAAGAATGAATAAATAAACATTGAAATATTTCCTTGCGTGTTTACAAAGAAATTATTTTTGTGGTGTTTGTATTATCTTAGTTTATAGTGATGAACTAAATATTGTTGGAATGAGTAAGGAAATTGAAGAAAGCTAGTTTAATCTTAAAGACATAATTTGAAATAAAAACCTTAGTAAAATAAGGTATTTCCTCGCCTTGTTAGGAAAATAAATTTTATATACCAGCGAACCTACTTCAAGAAGGTATTGGAGACATCTCATATGGATAAATTTCATCTACTTAATACATCAATAGTTGTTCAATATGTTGATGTGGATAGGAACAAAAGTTATAACAAAGAAAGATACATAATATATGATAGGACCAGAAGATCCTTATTTGGGTGGCGTTGATGTATTACTTTATTTTGAAAATTGCTTCAACTGGATAATGCATTTGCAAAGAGTTTGCTTGCAAGATTTAATGATTCTTCTACAAGAAACATTGTAAAGATATTAGACATATTTTCTGTATGTCCAAAGTACACAAGATTTTGATTTAAATACATTTATGATTCATGTGATAATGATATATCTCATATCATCCATTATGAGAAAAATGCAACTTTTGTTGTCCATATGAATAATAGGAATGCTAAAGGGAACTTGACAAAACATATATCCCCTAAATCCTTTTACCTGCATAAACTCCAGAAGAGTGGTGAAATTATTATACAAAGGCTTGGAAGACTGTTGTCTTCGGGGGGAGTGACAACTTCAAAACCATCTTGAAGATTGATTCTCGAAGATCATTAGTTATATCTTTCTTATTTTATTAAGTTTCTTTTTCTAAATTAATATAACGATGTTTTACTTAGTCATGAGCATCACATTGTAATGTCCAAGGGGGAGTGTCGTAAATATAATAATATTAGTGGACAATACATAGTGATGGGCTTAGTGTTTAGGGCCTTAAGGGCTAAAGCTCAATTCCTAGTATATATAGGTATGTTCTATTGTACCGTCTTTTACACACAGATGTGAGAAAAAATGAAAACCCTCCTGGCTTGGTCGCCCCCGGATGTAGTCCTTCCTGACGAACTGGATAAACAAATCCGTGTTCTTGCATTCTCCTTTATCATTATTCTCATATTTTACAACAGGTTTCACCCCTCGTTTTAGCACAATCTCTTCCAACTCAATTGAATGTGTGAGTATGTTATTGGTTGTACACCATTGACATTATTCTTCATGCAAATATAATATCCCTCTATATACTAATAGAGAGTTTTTTTTCCATAATGTGTCAACTCCATGTTAATTTAACATATGCGTCATTCAATGAGAAATTTGAGTACACATGTCATTTTTCTATTTGGTTCTTTATATAAATGAATCCTATGTGTCATGAAACTTAAATTTTTTGTGTATAATTAATTTCTAATTATTTAGGTATTTAAAATATGTGTGAATGTTATAAAATGTGTAATTCATATTTATTACTTTATGTTTTATTTAACTATATTATATTATTCATTTATCTTTCTTTCGGTAATTTTTTTTTGACTTAATTTAAGATAAATAAAATATTCATTCTAAATGTATTTTATCTTAGTGTGAATTATATTCAATTATTAACTTCTTAAATAAATAATTTTATTTTCTAGAAAGAAAATAAATTATTTTATTTTATAATTGCTCTTATGTACTCCCTCCGTCCCATAAAAGAGTGCACGTTTTCTTTTTTGGGACGTCCCAAAGAAACGTGCATGTCCCTAAAATGGTAAAAACACTCAAAAATTTATACCCTCACTAAATTGTTATAATTGCTAAAATGCCACTCCACTAAATTACTAACACCACCAATTAACACACCCTAATTATAACTAACCTAATCTAACAACACTAATTAACACATTCTCATTATAACAACCCCTCCCCCCAAAAAAAAACAATAAACCCACCCCCACCGATTCACATTCTCATCATTCATCATGTTTCTATATTCTCTTTTCTTCCTCTCCAAACCCTAGCCCACCCCCACCGATTCACAAGCAAAACTCTCTCACATTTGTAACTCTTCTTCTTCCTCTCCAAACCCTAGCCCTCTCTATCATGATTCGTCGGGACCGATTGGGTTCAAGTCGATTCAACTTCAAAAATTGGCAACATAGTCGATCTCTAGCTCCATCTGAGCTCGATTTGCTTCAATCGTGCTCGGTGGTGGCCGATTCCATCACCGATCTCCTTCCTCATACGGTGATGTGCAATTTTGAGTCCGAACCTACGATAATCTTGTCGGTGGTGGCCGATTCTGAGCCCGACCTTATTCCTCTCTCAATGGTCTGCGATTCTGAGCCCGAGCTTGTTTCTCTGTCGGTGGTCTGCGATTCTGAGCCCAAGCTTGTTCCTCTGTCGGTGGTCTGCGAAACTGAGCCCGATATTGAAATTTCCAGTATGATTGTGCCCGATTCAGAGCCTGAGTCGGATTGTGAGCCCGATTGTGTGCTGGATAGTTTGGAAATGGAAAGTGAAGAACATGTGTACTACGGTCCCTACAATCCGAGTCACTTTGCCCCTGCTTACAACCCAATCTATTATGGGCCCTGCTTAGACACCATTTATGAGTGGTCTGATGAAAAGGACAGATACTTCAATGACCTTCTATGTAGATATTTCCCATGCCTGAGGTAATCTGATGCTCAGTTTAAGCTTTATTTATTGCATACAATTCGAATATTTGAATGGAGTCTGATGAATTTGAGTGTAAACGATGCATATATTGAGTGTAAACAATGTGATTCATGCCCTATATTGTCTATATTGTCATATATATTGTGAAACCATTGTATGATACTCAATATATGTATGAATTGTGGTTGTTTGTGGGTTGTTATGTCTATGATGAAATTGCTCTGAGGCATTTATGGGTACTATGTTGCATTGGGGTGAATTAGTGACTGTAAAGGGTGTATTTGACTTGAATGTTGTCTATCTTGTGTAAACAATGCATATATTGAGTGTAAACAATGTGATTCATGCCCTATATTGTCACATATATTGTGAAACCATTGTATGATACTCAATATATGCATGAATTGTGGTTGTTTGTGGGTTGTTATGTCTATGATGAAACTGCTCTGAGGCATTTTTGGGTACTATGTTGCATTGGGGGTGAATTAGTGACTGCAAAGGGTATATTTGACTTGAATGTTCTCTGATCTAGAGTAAACAATATGATTCATATATTATCTTGTCTATATTGTCACATATATTGTGAAACCATTGTATGATACTCAATATATTCATGAATTGTGGTTGTTTGTGGGTTGTTATATCTATGATGAAACTGCTCTGAGGCATTTGTGGTTACTATGTTGCATTGGGGGTGAAATAGTGACTGTAAAGGGTGTATTTGACTTGAATGTTCTCTGATCTAGTGTAAACAATGTGATTCATGCCCTATATTGTCTATATTGTCACATATATTGTGAAACCATTGTATGATACTCAATATATGCATGAATTGTGGTTGTTTGAGGGTTGTTATATCTATGATGAAACTGCTCTGAGGCATTTGTGGTTACTATGTTGCATTGGGGGTGAATTTGTGACTATAAAGGGTGTATTTGACTTGAATGTTCTTTGATCTAGTGTAAACAATGCATATATTGAGTGTAAACAATGTGATTCATGCCCTATATTGTCTATATTGTCATATATATTGTGAGACCATTGTATGATACTCAATATATGCATGAATTGTGGTTGTTTGTGGGTTGTTATTTCTATGATGAAACTGCTCTGAGGCATTTGTGGTTACTATGTTGCATTGGGGGTGAATTTGTAACTGTAAAGGGTGTATTTGACTTGAATGTTCTCTGATTGAGTGTAAACAATGCATATATTGAGTGTAAACAATGTGATTCATGCCCTATATTGTCTATATTGTCACATATATTGTGAAACCATTGTATGATACTCAATATATTATCAAAATGACTTGGATTTCATTAATTCAAAATACATAAGCTACTGTTTACAGCATAAACAACTCCTAGAGTCAAAAAGACTTGATGGTCCTATGTTTAAGTTGTAAACTATCAAAATGCAAAACACTTTCCACATCAATTGTAACCTAAATCTGTCATTAGTCCACTTAGACTATATGCGAGTCCATTAGCCTGACTTGCTTCAACCAAATAGTCAATGCATTCCCTTACCAGTTCTTCAGAAACTTCTAAACACAATGGTAATTTGCCCTCTCTCTCAAGTCTGTCTTTACCCATATGTGGTATTTTGAATTGGTTGTGGCCCTTACACTTCAGCATCTCAATCATACAACTCTGTAGAGTTAAGAAAACTTTGTTTAGTGTGTATGGCTTCAACTCTTCATATGAATCAGCCACATTCTTCACTAATTCATCAACTGTATATGAAGATGTGTCAATCTGTAAAGCCTGAATTGAGTTGAACCACCCCAAATCATTGATATTACAGTCTGGTGAATTAGGTGGTTGGTTAACAATTTGGATGTTAAATCCATCTGAGCTTCCAGCTGCCCTGAAATTTGGATCATTGTTGCTTAAATGTGGTTTTGCATTATCCTGTTGAATGACTATGTTCTTGGTTGCATGCACTAGCCATTTTTGATTGATATCTGGTATGATTTGACAAATTAGAGGAATTTGTTAAATTACAGTCACCCATAGGAGATTAAAACATGTTTAGGAGACTTAATTTAACAACACTGAATGTTGACAATATAATCTGACAGTGTACAAAGAATATAAACCTTACCTGATTCAAAATACAATTTTTGATGACCTCTTTGTTGATAGAGTCTATAGGCTTGGTCACCATTGTACCCCTCTCTCTATTTCTTGAATTCCTTTGTGTTGGTTCATTGATTGTGAAAGAATAAAGTCCTATTTTACCATCAAAAGCTAGTTGGCCATCATCACAATATAGTGGCCTACTCACTGCACACATGAACATGATTTTTAGAATGAATTTCTTACTTTTGCATGTCATATAGTATTCATGTTCTTCTGGCAGCCTGTAGCACTTCTCAACAGTCTGTGTCATGTAAAACCATTTCTCATCTATGTGTATTACATGATGCATGCTATTAAACTGAATTTTGTTGGTAGCCCAATTCACAACTAAAGCATTTAAACTGAAATTCAGCCTTTGTAACATGTTTTCTTCTGTAAGTTGAGGCTTAATAGCATTTGAGTGATGTTTGATCAGTCCTTCTTTCACAACTCTGCCAACATAACTCTTGTTGATGTTTAACTCCCTAGCAAGTCTCCTAATAGTGCATCTTTTCTCAAATGGTATGCCTTTCATTCTCTTTGTATCTAGAATCACACAATTTTTATGTGTTTGCCTATCTTATTGGATTTTAAATGAATTGGAACACCTTCACTTACTTGTTTTTGTGCAGAGACCCAAACATTCTGAATTGTCCTCCTAGAGACCCCAAATGATGCAGAAGCCTCTTTGATTTTACCACTGATGACTTTGACATTCTTGTTGTTCTGCAACAAAAACTGGGCAATTGTGTTCTTCACATCAAATTGGGACATCACGTTTTTAGTTAGACATTTATGAGGGTTTAAGGTGTGCAAATTTTTAGCATTCAACGTATAAGCATTAAAGGTTGATGGGGTATTTATTTAGTTTCAAATTAGGGGGAAGTTTCAGTTTGAATTAGCTAAAATTTTTGTAAACCTCAATGGAGGGAAATTCTGAAAATTTAGTTTAATGTATGATTAGACATGTGTACTTTTGGACTTGATGGTTTGTATCTTTAATTAGGTTTTTGTTGCAAATTTTGATGAAATAATTCTGTAAATATCTGCAGATTTTTGTTTACCGAAATTTTCATTTTATTTTAATTCAATTTTTTTCCCCCCAAAAATATTTTGGAGGGAACAATTAACATTCAATTACTTTTGCTAATCAATAAAGGACAGAATCCTGCAGCCCTATTAACACCAAAAATACCCCTGAAAAGGGGTGTTGAAAAGTCAATAAAGTAAGTTTTCTTATTTTGAGTGCCCGACTAGGGGTGCACGTTTCTTTGGGACGGAGGGAATATATTTTAACATATTTTATGTGGCAAAAGTATTTTATATTATAATTCATTCACTTTAATTTTTTTTCATTATTACATATTAATTAATTTATTAATATTTTCTTAGTCGATTTATTTTATTTTAATTTGTAGGTTTCAACTTCATATTAAAATAGATAAATAATATTTGACACAATAATCTTATTCCAAGGGTTAAGAAAATTTACTAATATACACCTTAAATAATTATTAATTCACATTTAATGCATTTATGCACATATTTATATTTTTAATTATTAAGTATATTATTTATTGAAAATGTTGCAATTTTTTATTAGAAAACTGTGTAACACGCGAGCACTAAACTAGTGTATAATATGAGTGAGTTTCATGCGCATCCAGGTGCACCGTACACTCATAGTGCATTCTAGAATCGTGCAACTTGTTATACTGAAAGATGCAATGTTTACACTAAAGCGTGCAACTATAATATATAAAAATAATTGCACGTTTTAGTATAAACAAGTTGCATCTTTCAGTATATATAACAAGTTGTATAGTTCTAAAATGCACTCATACCAGACTTAGCCATATAATATATATTATGTTCATTTCAGGTAAAAAGTGAGCAGATCCAAACAAGAGGGTACATGATATGAGTCCTTTTTAACCTATGCAGCAAATAAAGGAAATCGGGATGCATTGAGCATTTGATTGCACCAAATGCAGATGTGAATTCAATTTGCTTGATAAATTGAGTTACTTATCTTTTACCCTATTAGTGTTTAGTCACTTTCAAGTTTCAATATCAAGAAAGTAGATTAATCTCATTCTATCTCAGATAACTAGAGAAAATGTTTAAAGTTTGAACCACTCTATACAATTCAATATGTAAGTTATTTAATTATTCATTTTTTGAATAAATTTATGATATCTTGCATATAATCAAATTATGATCTTGTAAACTCGTCCTCTGTTAAAGGAGGGGTGAAGTCATCAAGTTAGAAATCAAATTTAGGAGGGGTGAAGTCATCAAGTTAGAAATCAAATTTAGGAGGGGTGAAGTCATCAAGTTAGAAATCAAATTTGGCTACAAAACAAGTGAATGCATATGAAAATTAATCCCAATTCATTAAAGTAAGTAATGAAAGATGAATAAATTAAGAAATGGTGCATTTTTTATCTACATGAGCCTTGAGAACTTCATATTTTTTGTACTCCCAAAAGTTGCAGCACTCCCCAACATTAAATCAACCTCTATATCTACCTCATTTTTACGTGCTACCCTTCATGTTCTCTGAAATTAATTATAGAAAGCAAGCAAGAGGTTACGCCTTTTCGGATCACAATTTGGGGTGGATACAAACCTAATTATCCAACAATAATCTCTGACCAACAAAAAAAAAGTTATTTGTGACATAATTTTATTAAAATATAAATACTTTAATTCACATTTATTCTTTTAGCCGGTGCTTTAGATCCTTAATTTTATAAAAGTCCTATATAAAAGCATTTTAGGCCCAATAAACCGACCTAATTAAAAAAAATACAATTATATTAATAAAAATTATATAACTAATAATATGAAACATATGAATCAACATATTCTAATAAAACAACACAACTTACAATAACCCTAAATCTCATTAAAAATACAATACAGACAAGTCTTAAAATCACCACATTAGAATAATTACTCTTAAAAACATTTCCAGATCCAATTCATTTATTAAAAATGTCAGACATGAACTACTAAATACCTATTATAGGTAACAGTCCCGACTTGAGCATAACAACAAACTATCTCAGACTTTTCTAGTAGAAGTCCGGCTCGACTCAGCCAATTCCCACACCCTAGCCACAATCCTAGAAGAAAATCAAATCTAGAGACTAATTCAGGACAAAAGTAAAATTTTCTTCACATGAAAATCGATGTGTCATACTTGTCCTCGTACTTTTCAATAGAACAAGTGCACAAAAGCATTTATACATTGAAATAATTTTATTTTGGACCCAAACACCCAACAAGAAATTGCTTAAAGTCATTACAACACCACATGGATGCAAACATTACACAATATTTGACGAGTTCAAGAATTTACGTGGTCGTGAAATTAGGTTGATGCGTGATCGAGGTTCATCAAACATCCAGCTATCATCATCTAGGGACTTCACCTCTTTATCGAGTTTGGCCATCAACTCGGACTTGATAACTATTGAAGAAAAAAAAAACAAAAAATACACATCTATCATCCTTGAATATAGAGGAAAATAAAAACAAGCAATCCAATAGTGTCGATGTCATTTCAAATTAAAACATGAATTGACCTACTTATGAATGTAGCTTTAGCTTTGCTGGAATTAGTTGTGTAATTCTTATAATTTCATCAAACCCCATAGAATTTAATTCCGAAGTTCTAATGAATAATCTTCACTTTCCAATTAGCTCATGCTTCTTTCAGTTTCAGAACTAAAAAATTTCAGAGGAAAATCGTCGAACTATCGAACTATGTAATTTAAGTAACTAGCAGTCAGTTTCTACACCAGAAAACATTGTGATTTCAGGTGCTGCAGAGCTCGTTTTAGCAGGAGTTCATAGACTTTTCTAATGTTCTTAGCTACTGTTTCATCCATTTTCCGTGAGTATAATTTATCATCTATGTTTGTGACATAACATAGTATATAAACCCTCATCAACTATGTTCCTTCCTTTCTTGAAAAATCACTAGCTCCAATTTTATTATTTAATTATGTGGGATACAAAAGAGTTGCTTAGTTGTTCAATACTGGAAATAAGTATAAAAATGCCTATAATTTCAATGCTTTGTGTACGCCATAGCACCTCTTGTTTCATTCAACACAAAGATGGGAAAACCAGCAATTTATCTAATCTACCAAATTTTGAAAATTTTAGATCTCATCAATCATCATAACCCCACTTTTTCCCCCAGCCACAAAGCTCCCAACATTTCCTCCCAAAAAATTTCAATGCCACAACATCCACCATGTATATATGGGTATTTATATGATTACACATTACATGATAACCTTTATGTACACAAGTAATTTTGAACATATATTTCAATGTATCAAATGGGTATAACTGACCTAGGAAGGTTTGATCTTTGCGATCTTGAATGGAGATTGCATTGGCGTCTGTCAACATCAATTCATCTGCCGTTGAAGATAGGGCAGCCGCTGACAAGCTCCCGCTGCTCATACTTTTATTTTCAATAGACGACAAAGATCCCCAGATGCTTTAAGGGCACAAAAAGGCAGACACTTAGCTTAAGTATATAATTCTCATACAATTGAAACATGATGAACACTGTGAGATCATATTCTAAACACCAATAAAAACATATACCAATACATATAATGGAAAACACACGAGTATAAACATAATGATCCTGTTTTCTGTGTTCTGTTATTCATGCTGTTCTGGATACTGAATTCTTGTCTCCTATTGTTAGCTAAAATTTTAGCAGCACTCTTGGATTTGGATCCCATTTTAGTGGGTTCATCATGCCCTAATTTTTTTTTTGTTAATAACATTGTGGTTAAAGGCGAGAGAAAACGTGAAAAGGATAGGAAAAAACTATCGGAAAGTACAGCGAGAGCGCAGCGACGGATTCGAAAAGTGGAATACGATGGGCAATTGAAATTCAGAGAAAGGATTGACCCAAAAATAAGAACAAAAAGTACCTGGGAGAGCAGGACAGCACGGGGGGGATGACGGCGGCTGTCGGGTGGAGACGCGGCGGAGGTCGGCAGACACGGCGTCCGAGAGGAAGAAAGATTGTAGGAGTCTGAAATTCAAAGTTGAAAAAATTCGATTTTAAATGCTTCACCAAAAGTAACAATGAACCTAATCCAAAACGCTCTTATTAAGGAAAAATTAATATATTTTTTTTCGACCAATAACATGACTATAATTTAAATTTATCATATACAATAATTAAATAAAGTATATAAAATAATATAATTACCCAAATTACATGAATAAAATAATTAATGAAGATATCATAACTATACAGTGAAAACCCTTGTAGGAATATTCTGAATATAGGAATAAACTCTTTATCATTTTAAATATTAATAAACAACTCGCCATTAAAAAACGAAATAAAAACAAAATGATGAAAATTTAAAAACAAGACGGAGGGATTTATAAAAAAAAGAAATCATTACAATAAATTTAAGATACCTAAAATATTTAGAGTAACACTCATGTGAACCAGGTTCACACATGAACTCTATCACTGTTATGTGTAAAAACTATCACTGTTATGCACAAAAACTTTCACTGTTTAAAAATATAAAATATTTTCTAAACAGTGATTATTTTTGTTCATAATAGTGATAGTTTTTATATATAACTGTGAGAGTTTTTGTATGTAACTGTGATACTTATATAACCGAGTTCATAGCATGAATCAAGTCTATACAAGTTTTTGTCAAATATTTATCTACTGTTGAATATGACAAAATCTTAATTTTTTTTGTATGTCACTACATCCTTCAACTTGTGTGTATGTAATAATTTTTTCGCACACACACCTTCTTGTTGAAATCAAAACGATTCCAACTTATCAAGCATGCTTAAAGCTTCTTGTTATGAAACATTTACACTATCATCCTCCAAATTATCTCCCTCTACTTCTTGCCTAAAAGATGCATGTATTATATTAAATATTATTTTTTCTAAAAAAATATTTTTCTATATAAAACTCTATTTAGAAATATAGGAAAATCTTCTCATAGTAATATAGTTGTATAGAGTTTTTACTGTATAGTATATATAAATATTAAATGGGTGGCAGGCCGACCCTAACCCATTGGGCGTTTGATTTTATAGGACACCAAGCTAAATTGATTGTCTCAAAACTTTAGAAAAAAGTAATTTTTTCGTTTTAATATTTTTTTAGTAAACAATAAATTAGACGTGTTGCTGAATAACCCGTCACCCCAAAATTAAAGGCAGAGATTTTTTTCACCATCCATTTTTTTATAAACTAGATTTTTAGCGCGTGCGTTGCACGTTATACACATGTAGTTAGTAAGAAATGGTAGTAAAATAATTTATATCAAACCTCATTTTATACCCTTAAAATCATTTCAAGTTTACATGTTTGTTCTTTTTACATCCCTATTTTTTTTTTAGCTTTTTCATGATATATTTTTTCTTTTGTAGTCCATTTTCATCATATTAAACATCTTGGATTTATGGTATATAATAATAGGAGTTATTTTCATGAAGGCATGTCAATCCAAAAGCACGTGAAATTGAACCCAACTTGACAAAGAAGATCAACGGAAAGCATGCTTGTTTTGGTATCCAAGAAACGTAGATCAATCTTCTGTTCATGTAGATGTCATCTTTGTTCCAATAATTTTAGAGCTACATACATTAAATTCACAGGGAGAAAAGTTGAGAATGATAACGAAAGAACCGCAATCTCTGCTTCCTTGAAAGTTAGGAATGCATTTTGAGATTGTTAATATCTCCCTAAAGACAATGTGAAGAAATAATATATATTCAAAAATCACATATCGAAATATATACAATCTAAAAATCTATGGTCAAAACATTTTCATTTCAACATAGTGTGTTTTGAAATGCTAAAATAACTTCTAAAAACACTTATTTTCAAAGTTATCTCTCTCAACTTTTGAAAATAAGTGCTTTTAAAAGTTGTTTAAAATATTTCAAAACACACTCATATTCAATGACAATCACTACTAGAAAAATGTTAAACAACAATGCAGAATAGACAACGGATATTTTGAAATCCGTTGTCTATTAGGCATAGTACGTTGTCTATTTGACTCATCGTTGTCTATTATCGAGAATTCTCGCTAATAGAAAACGGATATAGGCCTACGTTGTCTTTTGACGTTGTCTTTTAGCTAGAATTATCGCTGATAGACAACAGTTAATGCTGCCGTTGTCTTTTTGCGTTGTCTTTTAGCTAGAATCCTCGTTGATAGACAACGGATGATGCTGCCGTTGTCTTTTGGCGTTGTCTTTTAGCTATAATTTTTGCTAATAGACAACGGTTGATGCTGCCATTGTCATATCCCGTTGTCTAATAAAATTAAGGTATATTTTTATTTTTAAAATTTTATTTATATTTAATAAAATTAATTATTCTAGTCCTTTTTATTATTAATTTACCCTTAAGTATATATATACTAATACTTAGAAGTATTATACTTCTTAATTTATTATACCTCAGTACTAGAAAAAGGCTAAACAACAACATAGAATAGACAATGGATAATTTGAAATCCGTTGTCCATAGAATGAAATACGTAGTCAATTTAGCTAATCGTGCCTACTAGCGAGAATTCGCAATTATAGACAGCGGATATAGGTGTATGTTGTCTTTTAGTGTGAAATCTTGTAATAGACAATGAGCACAGATTTCCGTTGTCTTACTTCGATGTCTAAATAGATCAATAATATATTTTAAATTTAAATTTAATAAAATTAATTTGCTTAAACACAATGCATACATGTGCCGCTTTTTAATAGCGAACCCTATTTTCTTCTCACGCTTCTTGCTGTCGATCTGTTCACCGCTGCTGCCTCCGATGCCGCCTCTGCCCTGCCCATATATGCTTCTTGTCGTGGCTTTGACCCCTTTCTCGGTTGCTGTTATTTCCTCGATGATTCTGATTTCCTGTTTACCGAAGATCCAATCCAAAAATTGCACTTATTTCTGCTGAAACTCGATGCTGTCTCGATCCGAAAAAGCACAATCGTGTCATCCCCTTTGCTCTTGTTGTGAAAAAGGTAATGTATCTTCTCATAAGCCCTAATTTTGGAGTGGTAATTTGATTGAACCCCTAATTCGAAAATTCCCTAATTTAGATGCCTTTGAGAAAGGTGACGTAGAGAATTTATTGAATTTAATCATATTTTTGCAAGTAGGATCAACCAGATTGTGTTAATATGCTCTTTGGGAATGCCTTCAGTGTCCAGGAACATGTATTAGGGTGTAAAGAAGCATTCAAATTTGGTGGATTATTTTCCAATTAACTTAGAGCATAAAAAGATTAGTATTTTTGTTGCTGATTTATACTTTAGATTAGTACTTGGTAGGACTGGGAGTGTGATGTGATACTTATTTTTACTATGTGATGGAAGTAATTCAGTAGCTGGTTCTTTGAATGTGGAACATATGTTTTGTCCAAGGAAACAAGTATTTATATCCTCTGCCTTGTTTTTATTTCAATTTTAGGGTGGGTCTATTTTTGTTGGTCAATTACAAGTTTTGAGATGGAGAAGTTATTTCGCTGCGTGGGAGGTGGATACGCTGAAAGCAGAGAGACGAGAGCAGAGGAAAATCTCACTTAAATTAAGCTCTTTAATCTTCAATTTTAGTGATTATTTTGAGAAAACTTCTTGACTTGCAAAATTTTATTTTACGACTCTGCAAATGAGTCATTTAGAATAAAAATTAGAGAAACCCATTAGTCATTTGACTTGCAACAACGAATATCAGATTCCTTGAGTAAATTAAACTATAATTATCATTAACTCATATCTAATGCTTGTGACTACATCTTTTAAGTTTTAACATTTCTATTTGTCACAGTTGCTGAATTTCTATGAACATAGCTAAAGAGAAACATTACAAGTTTGAATATCAGTGTCAAGCAAGCCCCCTTATGGAAGAAGGTATGTTCCTTAAAAATTATATGTCGCTTGTATTAGAAGAACCCTTATCTTATATGTCAAACAACCTAAGTGTGTTGTGCACTATGATATAGCCCCCTCTTCGCAATGTTTGTTTCTCTCTTCACCCATTTCTTTTCTGGACCTTTCTTAATGCTACAGATCCTTTGTTAGTCGAATAGGGAGGACTTTTATTAGACACCATTTGAAAGGTATGCAGGTTAGTTATTTTCAAAGAATGTTATTCAATTTGGGAACATTTGAAACTTAATCTTACTTTTGAGTCTATAACGTTTTATTTTCATCCTAATCTATGGATATCCTTTATTTTCAGAATATATGAAGACTAGCCTGGAGCCGCATTTATAACTGGTAAAGTTCATATTCATCTTTTTGCTTCAAGTTAGGCTTAATTTGCCATGACTTGCAATGAAAAGTCACAGTTAATCATGTTATTTATGATCGAGTTCTAAGACCTGATGTTTCAAGGCTTCCCTTTTCATCTTTTTCAATGGATGTTGTTCATGCTGGTGGAGCTATGCATTGTTGGCCATCTCCTTGAGATCCAGTAAGTTACACCTGCCAAGGGCTGAAATAACTTTTCTTTTCTTTCTTTTATTACTTTGTTTACTCTTCTTTTCATATCTTTTGTTGGGATATGGATTTCATAATACTCTGCAGGCCTCTGTTTGTTGATGATTATTTGCTAGCATGATTTTCTCATGTACCTTATTCAATGAAATAAGCATCCTCTTTTTCCTGGAAAAATTCAATAATAGATTGTAATAATATCATTTTTAGTCCTGTAAGTTTTGACAATTCCATTTTTAGTCCTGTAACTTTTACTTTTTTAATTTTAGTCCTGAATGTATCAATTGCAGTCTTTTTTGGTCGGAAATTTTTAAATTTCGCCGGAATCTCGCCGGAATAAGCATGTGCACTTCACATGATACTTCAAAATTGAACCTTTTTTTTGGTTACATGATAGTCCAACTGTAAAGGTCGCCGAAAAATTAAAAAAATCTCTATTTTGAAGTGTCATGTGAAGTGCGCATGCTTATTCCGCCAAGATTCCGGCGAAATTTTAAAATTTCCGACAAGGACTGAAATTGATACATTCAGGACTAAAATTGAAAAAGTAAAAAAGTTACAGAACTAAAAATGGAATCGTCCAAACTTACAGGACTAAAAATGATATTATCTCTTCTCTTATTAGATAAACAGTTTTTAAGCATTTCGTAACTCATAAGTGTATTTTTTTCAGTTTTTTTCAGTTCCAGAATTCACCTTTACTATGTGTGTGTCTCGACCCTCGATTAACTTATTGTAGTTTGATATGGAGTTTGCAATCTTCGAGGAGTTCTCCCAAATAATGATATGAATGTTGTTTTTTCTGTAGGAATTGTTTGGCCAAAGAAATGATGATGGAAGATGGACGAGTTGTTGGTATTAGTAATTAGGTTTTTGTGTTTTTGTTTCATTTTTATCAGTAATGTATTCGAACGAATTATTGAATTATTTATGTATGGATATGAGAAATTATTGGAATATTTTATGCATGAGAAATTATGCTTAAAGTAACAATTATAGCTTGTACGTTTATGCTTTTCTTTTAATTTAGTATTTAGTTTTTTTATTGAGATTTTATATTATAATAACATATATATTAGGATTAAAAAAACCCTAAAAGAAAATGGATATTATTCATTGTAAAATACACTAAACAACGCTTGATACTATCCGTTGTAAAATAGACTAAAATGTGTTAGATAGATTAAATAGACAACACATATTATCAGTTGTAAGATAAACTAAAATGTATTGTGATAGATGAAATAAACAACACATATTTTCCATTGTAAAATAGGCTAAAACTGCGTTGTGATAGATGAAATAGACAACATATATTATTTGTTGTCTATCAATGTCGTGGTAGATCAAATTGACAACGGATATTAAACGCT
Organism: Stenogyne calaminthoides; assembly: GCA_037126765.1. Taxonomy (NCBI): domain Eukaryota; kingdom Viridiplantae; phylum Streptophyta; class Magnoliopsida; order Lamiales; family Lamiaceae; genus Stenogyne; species Stenogyne calaminthoides. Next base: position 7,022,270 of record JBBCBC010000039.1, on the reverse strand, counting down.
GTCTTAATGTGTGATCCGTTGTTTGTTCACGCAATAGACAACGGATAATATCTGTTGTTAAAGAGGAAGGGTCTTTAACTACACTTTAATACACAAAGGATGTTTAAGCTAATAGACAACAGATATTATCAATTGTCAATTAACATTTTTCTAGTAGTGAATGGAGAATGAAAAGAAGTAATGACTCAAATGCAACTTTTATCTGTTAGCAATGCATCTGTGCTCTGCATCATTCTCCAAGAAAATGAATTCTGAAAAATATCATCCTAGTAAATGCTTCAAAAAATTAATACCAGAGTAAAACGACATAAACAAAGAACATAGAAAATATTATCTTAAATACAATACGATGTGTACTTAAATTAGTGTTATGCATGCAAATTTCTCCAATCCAGTACGAAACATTGATGAGTTCCCCACATTGCTCCCCCATTCTCCAATAACTGCAACCCAAAATTCCTAATTGATTAGAGAATAAGATAATTCAAACAGAGACCAGGTCTGAGAATCTTGAATTGTTGTGACAACCTTCAATCAACAAAATGCCTTTAATTAAATCTATCACCCCAAAAAATACTAAAAGAACCCTCCAAAAATTCTCTGGAAACATACTTAACAAATATATAAATGTAATTACAAATGCCAACACATAAATACTTAACTAATTCATGCTTCTAATGCTTATGGGACAAATTGGAATTTAGACTAAACCTTGATTTCATTTATAAAAAAAAATTGTAAAACACAAGAAACTTTTTAATAACTTGGCAAAAGAAAATCAAAGTTTCATTTTCTTATTAGTTCCATATTTTCACGAATTAAGTTACAAACTTTAAACAACTTTAACTTCACTTATGAAAAACATCTGAAAAATATTCTACCTATGAAGCAAAGCAAAATCAAGTCAACTAATAAATGGAATTAAAGGGCATGGGATGAATACATGCCTACTTTTTGTATTTTCAGAAGAATTTTTTTTCCCAGTTCTCATAAGTTCGTCATCATCAGGACCTTTCTCATTAGAAGTCATGAACAAAATATCAGATTCTTCGCCAAATTAAAGAAAAAAAAATGAATAAGCTGAAATTAAATAAAATTTAGTAGAACTTTTTCTAATACAAAAATAAATCAAATTCAGTATAAAATTTTAACCACTTGACATTTATATGTTGGATGCATTTTATTCATAATGCATTTTCTTCTCAAAGCTACCAAGTAGATGTTTAGATCTATAAAAATCATCTGACAAAGGATCTCTGGGACTAACAGATAGAAAATACCTGAGACGGAAGATTTAGAAGAGACTCGACCTAATTAGCATGTACCCTTAGAAACAAAAAAACATTGGAAGATCTCCAGCCTTTATTGTTATATAGGGATGCCTAGTTTTCCTTATTGAAACTGTCATGCATCCTTCTACCTGACATCAGAAAAATCATCTAATGAATAATCAAACACAATCAAGAAGAGTGTACATTGTTATCTCTCTCCTTGCATATATGCAACTTCGACATAATAATAACCTCCTGGGAGCCTTACCTCATTACATTTAGAATGAGATTCAACTTGGAGGTGAAGAGGATATCTATGTCGGTAGGTACTTCACAACATAGCTTCTTCTGCAGAACAAAATCTTTAATAACAACAAGTAGCTAAAAAAAAATTGCATGAATCCATAAATATGCTTATGAAAACTGGGTCAGAAAATATTGCATGAGAAAATAAAAGTTTCATAAAAAAATACATGAAAAGAAAATTGTAATTGAGTACACAATATGAGATTTAAAACCATATTATGATATTTACCTAAGTTGATGGGCAAAATCAATGAAGCATAAATATGGACTGAATTATCAGTCAAGGCATTTTTTGGACTATCAACCACAGAAAATTCACACAGTATTAATTAAAGAGAAAAATACATGTGTCTTATCCTTGCAAGAACAATCCATAGAGAAAATGATTATGATTAGATTCTTCACTGAGCCATTCTAAGCATAGGATTACATAAAATTTCATGCTCAATTGTTTCATTTGCAAAGCACAAATTTGGAAAAAAAAATCTAATAATATTCACAAATGCATTTGTAACTCATAATGAACATGGCAACAGAAATTGGGTGGTGGGATGGGATGAGGTGAAAAGAGAGATAGGATATTCAAATGAAGGTTGCCCCTCTACTCTTGCCAATGATTTCACTCTTCTTCAGAAATATTAGTTTACCTCTTATAAGAATTTATACCTGGTTTCCACAGATTTATTAGTTTACCTCTTCCAAAGAATTTATATATATATATATATATATATATATATCTTTTCCCACTTAAAATTCATCACACTCGATGCATTCATTTTCCAGAAGAGGCTCTTACAGATTTCCAGAAAGAAATCCACAGCCAGCAGCCAATGTTGATTTAACATATTCCTTCAGTACCTTTTCAGTCATGGGAGAAGAACACGTGGGCAAAAATAAATGAGTTCTATAGTTTAGCCACTTAAAGGAAAATGAATAGGAAATGAACTAAAACCTGTTGTCCTTAGTAAGACGATCTTTCCTCCAAAAATTCTCACAGTTCTGCAACCAATGCTGCACATTTTTAAAGATAATCAGTTGAGGAAAAGTCAGAACATTCTTAAAGAGATTAAAATATTATTTCAGAAGAAATTATCTAGCAAAGGCTAAACCATCTTTCGTAAAGTATATACAAATTTAGCCAAAAACAACAACACATACACATAATATATGCAACAATTTTTCAACGATACAACATTTCTCTCGAACATCAGAGGAAAAACTCTACAAAAAACACACCATCATCGGATACAAATTTAACTACACTAATTTGAAAACATATTAAGATTTTTATTGTATCTACTTCTGAGAACAAACATCAAGATTAACAGGGGACTGAAAACTTTAAACCTTTGTCAATAGGATTCTTCCAAAAACAACAAGAGAATGTAAACAATTGAAATAGCAGACCATATCCTCCGTAAAACAACTATTTTAAAAAAATCACAAATAAAATAATAGAAAGAAATTAATAGGGGACTAAAAACTTTAAACCTTTATTCAACAGGTTTTTTCAAAAACAATAAGAGAAAGTAAACAATTGAAATCACATAAAATTCACAAATAAAATAATACAAAGTAAACATAAAAAGTTAGAACAATTACTCTGAGGAATGACCTGATTTATTGGCTCATTCTTTCTTAATTTATAGCCCCTACAGCGTGTTCGTCTCCCTCGGTCATGACCTACAGCAAACAACATAATATGAAATTGACTATTCATCTATAAATACACAAAATTTGTGCAATGTCCATAAAAAATCGCCTCATGTTTCATAAATGAATGAGTGTCTACCTTAACAGAGATATATCCACTAGATTAAATAAAGAAAAATCTGTAAAAGTGAAAATTTTAGGGTCGTACAGAGCTATAGCATAAAGTTCCATCAAAAGCACCACCTTGGCAACTTCACTTCAGTCTCCACAAATATATTTAAGTTATTGTGCTCTTTCAGCGATCTGCTTGGAAATAATGAGAGTTTCCCAATATTAAAGTTGGATGACGACAAAATTGCAAGATGAATAGACACAAAACTTACAAATGAATTTGAAATACACATCCAATAATCGATTCACAGAATGAAAAAAGGATAATTTGTCTATCCCCTACACAGTTTTTACAATCGATTTACAGAGGGATAATCGGCGTCAAAGTAAACCTAAATCTATAATAACAAAAAAATTAAAAATAAAATCACCATTCAAAGAGGATACCGGTAATGGTTACAGAGGATGGGAACTGAAAAATAAAATCAGTAATACACCATGAATTGGACATATAGAGGATGTTGAATATATGATATACACACCTTTTTAAATATGGTATCGGTCAGAGGCATTCACAGATCTGCAGCAGTCTCCGCGCCCGTGCACCTCCCTTCGTCGTTTTCCGACCCCTCCCTCCCCCCCCCCCTCGAGCCATCGTTGTCCGTTCCTATTATAGATGAATAGTTATATTCCCTCCAGCGACCGTTCTCGCCGTCTCAACGTCTCACCGATGCCGCTCCCTCGTCATCTCGTCTGATTGTTTTGAGATTTAGCGGCTGTCTATTGAGTTTGCTCTAAGGTTTCTCATCAAATAATCAACAGTCCGATTGTTTAGACTTTAGAGATAGAGATTAGAGATCTAATGGGTGTTAATTTGCACACTTGAAAGTATTAGAGGGGTAGAATAGTCTAAAATTGTTTCTCAGTGTTAAGTCACTTTTTAAGTAGAAGATAATAATACATAGTCTTTGAATACGCATCGATTGCACCATACAATTAATACACAATTAATGTTATTCCAAAAAATAATTGATACATTCAAAATTTTACCTGAATTACACTGTATATCTAATAATTTGTTCACGATTCAATTTCTTGCCTGTTCTTTAAATTTTTCGTTAAATATATGAAAAATAAACCCCTTAAACTCAAATTTAATCACCCCTAATTTAAAGTTAAGATTTAATATAAGTTTGTACTCACCTTACGGACATAGGATTAAATTCATAAATATATAAATATATATATATTTTTTTTTTTTTTTTTTCTAATTTGTAATGCAAAAATCATTCCTGGAGTAATATATTTTAAACGTCTGTCAAAAAAAAAAGTTTCATTAAACCCCAGATTCTTGCCTTCACCGTATTTCATATACCCAGTTCCGCCGTGTCTGCGCGCGCCTGTGCGAAACTTCCGATTTCGGTAAGTAGTAATTCAGTTTTCACATTTTTCATAAGTTTGTTTTGTAAATGCTTTATTCCATTTCAGATTAATCAGAAAATTGTTCCTTGATAAAAAAAAATGGGAAACGATATTGGAGCTATGAATTGTTAATTTATTTATTTATTTATAGATTCTATATGTATTGGGCTCTCTTAATCAGTATTTTGGGGATATGCATGTTAATTTTATGTTTATTTTGGAGAGATTCACTTATTCAGTTTATTAAATCCTTCTGTGGTTATTTTGGGGATATGGACTTCTCTAATTCAGTTCATATGCAAGCACCCCAATTCGAAACAGTGAACATAATAATGGATATTAGTTTCTTCAATTTGTGAGATAGGCAAGCATTGGGTTCATTTCAGATTTATTTCAGATTTATGGATATTGATAGCTTCGATTCTTCTCTAATAAGTTATCTTATTATCAACATACATACTATTGACATTGTTTTCGCTTTCTATGGAACTTTGAAGTTGAGAGAAGTGCAGGATAACACAGGGTTGTTTCTCTAATATTTATTTTTCTCATAAATTATATTTTTGCCCATGTTCGAGAGGCTCTCTAGAAGGCCCGTGGTGCCTCTAAAAACTATGGAATTAAATAAAATGCAGCCAATGGTAGTCTGATATGAGAATTGCCTGCTAATTTTATGGCAACTCGAAAATCCAAATTTGTGTAGTCTATACATTCCGTCTTTGAAAAATTTGAACATTTCCGATTTTTTGGCTCTAACCATCATATTTATGTGTAGTATCATTGAGATGCTCTGATGATTAAAATGTAAGGCTTTTATATTTTAGAATATTATTAGGAACTGCTTCTTTTCTCAAATTTTGTTTCCTATTAAAATGCTCCACTCTATACTTTCTGGTAGATATTTGCAGCAAAGATTAAGGGCCCGCTTGGTTGGGGGTAATGGAAGTGGGTAATGAGAATTAATTCTATTGATGTTGCTTGGTAAGTTTGATACATTGGTAATGGGAATAGAAGTAAGCAATTGATTGCCCTCACCTACTCAACTCACCTCACATAATACCCATTGTTGATGTTGTGTAACCAATCAATAATAATGCAATCGATAACTCTTAATGATTGACCCCTCAATGATACCCATTACCATTACCATTCCCTAGTCATACCAAGCGGGCCCTAACTTGTGTGCAAGGTGTTATGTTAATTTATTCTGGCTGATACTTCTATTTTTTTGTGCTACTCCAGCTGTCCATCAATTTTAAGTTGGATACAGTGCTGCAGTATATTTTCACCATGGATGCAAAGTTAAATGGAACAGAAGGCTCATTGATTTTGATCAAGCAAGGTGCCGAAGCTGTAAGTTGAATTTTGTCCACTGTGCAGTCTATAGAGCATTATAAGTTATAACTACTAAATATTATCATTGATATCTCTATTTTTCTTGGATTTATGAGCACAAACAAATTGTTTAAAGAAAACTTCTTAGTAGTAGTTTTATAATCACTAGTTATTAATTGTCTACCAAATTAATTATTTCCCTATTATCATCTGGCAATTTTATATATTCTTTTACCCAGAGAGTGTTTGAGTCGGCTTTTGTTGGTAGAAGATCTATTGTTAAGGAGCGGTTTTCAAAAAAATATCGCCATCCATCATTGGACTCGAAGCTTACTCTCAAACGTCTGAATGCGGTTAGGCTTTTAATATGAGATTACTATCTGCCCTCAAATACTTTTCCGCCTGCTTGACTTTCTCTAAATGCTGGAACAGGAAGCAAGATGCACGACAAAAGCTAGAAAGCTTGGGGTTTCAACTCCAGTGCTTTACGCTGTTGATCCTGTGCAGCATTCTTTAACTTTTGAGTATGTTGAAGGACCTGCTGTGAAAGACGTATTGCTTGAATTTGGTTTGAATGGTATTGTTGAAGAACGATTAGATGATATTGCAACACAGATTGGTAATGCCATTGGCAAAATGCATGATGGTGGGCTGATCCATGGTGATTTGACTACATCCAATATGTTAATCCGGAATGGTACCGATAAGCTGGTAGGTTCTCAATATTATTGGCAAATACTTATATGCACCAGTTGCACCATGCAACTCAAGTACATTTCAAAATGGTATTAGTTGTCGGTATTAGCTGTTTTCACCAAACAGTATTAGTTGTGCATTATTTGTGTGGTGCAACTGGTGCACCCGAGTGTCATGTGTATTGTTCAATCTATTTACTTTTATCAACATTCTTTCTCGAGGAAATGTAGTTGATATTATGTTTTCATTTTTTCAAAGGTGCTCATTGATTTTGGTCTAAGCTTCACTTCAACCCTTCCGGAAGATAAAGCTGTCGATCTCTATGTTCTTGAACGGGCATTGCTATCTATGCACTCCTCATGTGGGAATGTGGTAAGCAGTCACTGTTTGCAACTTCAGGATGCCTATTGGTTGTTAAAAATATACGAAAAGTATGATAATGCTCTTGGTAATTATTAATTTAGATCTTCCATTAATTGGTCATTTGTTGCTAATATTGTTTTAGGAGGGGGGACAAAGCTGCTATTATATGGAGACGTAAATATTAAGTTTTTGTGAAAAGTTGGTATAGATGGGAAGCTATAACTAGGAAAATGTTTATGGTGCTGATTTGTATTCGTTTATCTACTGTAGATGGACAAAATCCTTGATGCATACAGGAAATCATCAAAGCAGTGGTGCTCAACCTTGAACAAGCTAGCTCAAGGTACCTCTTCTTTAATACTTGGGGTGTTAATGTATTGTTTACTTTTCCAAAAATCAAAATCAATTGCGGCTTATACTTTGTTATAATTTTTTCTTCTGTCCTGTTTTTTGGTTGTTTTGATGGCAAATTTTAGTGCGCCAAAGAGGAAGAAAGCGCACAATGATTGGGTGAGCTCTTCAATCATCTACCCATTGCCAAAGGTAAGACTAGTAAAAACTACTTTGATAACGACTTTTGCTTCTTTTTAAAAATCTGTATCACCAATGAATTTTTGTGTATTTTATCTATATTCTTAAATCAAATTTCAATTTCCCCCGACTCTTGATCTCTTGTGGAGTATTTTGGTATATATGCTTGGATTTGAATTTTATGCTTGTGGACAGAGGATTAAGAAAATTCTCATCTTTGTTAATATCATTAATTGGTTTAAACTTTCAAATATAAGGATGAAATCTTAATATTTATAAATTAATTAATCTCCTCACTCAAGTGGGGTTCCAAAGTCATAAAGCAACAGTATAACTTGGTACCCTGCATTTTCACGATTGCATTGTATACGATCTTTTAATGCAAAGCAAACATTTAGATCCAGTTCTTTTTTCTTTTCTTTTTTTTGTACAGAAGTGTCGAACCCGTAGGTAAGTCGAAAGGGATTGAAGAAGCAATGCGAGCTCGTTGATACTTCTTGTACCTTTCTGTTTGACTTGCAATGTTTTAAATTAGGCAAAGTTTTATGTAAGCCAGTTTCACTGTGCAATTAGTTTGCAATTTGTGTATTTTTAAATAGTATTAGTTGTTTCATTAAAAAGTATTAGTTTGTCAGTACTAGTTATTTCATACAAAAATATTAGTTATACTATGAAATGATAGTTACAAGCTAGTTGTGTGGTAAATGGCGATTGGAACCTATGATCTCACGGTCTAGGTAATGGTGCTCTGACCACTTGAACTCTTCCACTTCGTCGAAGTTGGATGAGATTTTGACGAACTCTTAAAATTAAAGGCAAACCTCCATCACATTATCGTGAATTAGCTAATTCTTATTGAAATTGGGTGAGATTTTGTTGTTTCAGTAGCAGCTACGATTTGAAATTAGTCGACTTGACTATCTTCTCCTTGCCTCGTTTCTCTTGGCTTTACGGATCAAAAGATATGCTCCCTCCCCCGACATTTATCCTTTGTAGTTTGCTTCTTCAACTCAATATTTCCAGTTCAGCTGGTCCCCTATGTTGCAAAGTGGTCCTGGAATTAATAATTTCTCTTGATTCATCACTTTCCTCTTGTGTCTACTTTAGCCCCTATTCACATCTCATCCTGACACCAATTTACACTTCCATCTTCCGCTGGATTTGTTCTGTTGTCCTTGCTCTGTTCTATCATCCACTCAACTGATTTTCAGGACCCCTTTCTCCGGGTTAAAAGTCATAAAGCACCTCCATGTTTGATAAAATACGCCCAAAACACCTCTGTGTTTTATTAAATGTATAAAACCCCTTCGTGTTTGATAAACATATGCACAAAACCCCCTCATGTTTGATTAAATGTATAAAATTCACTTGTTATTTTTCATTTAATTTCATGTTTTTATCACTTAATTTTGGCTAATTACACTTGACTTGGAGAAAGGCCGTGCTTTGTTATTTTTATAGGAAAATTGAGCATTTTTAGATGCAAGACACGTATTTAATTTTTTGTGAAGCTAAACAAAAAAAGAAATCGAGAAGAGAAGAATTGGGCACGAAAGAAGAATTAAATTTCAGCACTTGGAGGCCCATTTCAGCAAAGTAGAAGCCCATTGCTACCAATTTTTCATCAATTAGGGCCTATCATCAGCGGCCCATTTCAGCCATTTGGGCCCAAATATTCAAAGGCCACATGCTAGCTAAATAGCATGGCGTGAAAATGGATTCAGGAGAGTGAAAGTTGCTGATCCCCACATTTCTCAAAAGTCGTGTTTATTATCTGAAGTTGCTACCTCATTTATCATCAGGAATCAAATGGCAACAGTAACAAAAAGGAAAAGGCAGCAGTCGAAAACAGAACCCTAGAAGAATTCTTCACATTGGGCGGCCCCCATTTCCTCTCTTTACACGTTAAATAGGGTTCTTAAATTCTTGACACTCGAGCTTAGCTTGGAAATTTCACCCCACCATCTACAATAGTCTAATTTTTTTTTTCCCTTTTATTTTTATTGCAATTGAGATTGTGTAGAAACTTTTACTAGAATCATTTTGGTTCTAGGGCATTGTTTATTTAGATTGAAATTTATGGATTTATTTCTTGTTTAATTGGTATTTGTGTTTCTACTCCTATTTGTGTGTTTAATTTCTTTGAAAGCATGTTGTTAGTGTACATAATAGCATGACTTATTTGATGTTAATTGGGGTAAGATCGAGAGATTTATTCTATTAATAGATCTTTAAACACACCACCCAATTTATTATGAGTTCGAGAGAGGATTAACTATTGGGAGGGTAGTAGATGATCTTGGGTGCTTTTTCGGGTTGCATTACACTAGCTAGGTAGAAATACATGTTTTTGTAGTGTTTCCTTTGAATTGAATTAATTGAAAAATTGTTCTAATTCATTATTTAGTTATCAACCCTATAAGAAAATGCATAATACTATTTAAATGAGTCGTTAGCAATAAATGGATTTCTAAATATTGCAATTGTCTTGGAACCACTTTTCTTTATTTATTGTTTTTTGTATTTTTCATTTCTTTAGCTTGTTTGTTGATTTGGTTGGACTAGTTTTATTTGCTTTCTTAGTAACATTTTAGTTAGCATTTATAATTAGTCTTAAGTTTTTACGAACTTCCTAAAAATCAATCGTGTCTAGATAGAATTGAGCTAACGAAAATCGTTTTTACACTAATCCTTCCCTGTGGGATCGACTCATACTTACCACACTAGGTTTAGACATTGTACACTTGTGGTTGACTATTTTTATGTGTTGGAAAAATACGAAACACAATTATATAAGTTCACACTTTAATTTTAAGCCATTAGTATTCTCTGAACAAAACTGGTCAGTATAAATTTTGTGCATACTTTTTTTTTTTATCGGGCAAAGTTAGTTGTTAGTAGTTAGTACACCAAGCACCCAAATACTCCACGAAATCGTCAATACACCTTATAACTCCCATAACTCCAATTTGTTACAAAGAGAATCGAACCTGAGTCTCTCACTCAAATGAGGAGCCCAGTGACCAGGTGGGCTAAGCCACCTGATTAAATATAAAGGGTTTAATGCAATATAATGAAACATAGTGGGGGTTCTGTGCATATTTGATAAAACATAGGGAGTTTTATGAATTTGACCCCTTTTTCATTATCATCTTGCAGATATCATTTTCTTCAAAAAGTTTCGTTCTCTAACAAATTATAACTTGCTTATATATAATGACGTATATCAAATTACATATGAATTCATTGTCTAGTGTAAATTACAATTACCCAACAATCTTTAGACTAAACACCAAAATTTGAAAAAAAAAGATATTTGCTCTAGTGAATTGCATTAGTTTATATCATTCCTCACGATTCAGAGTTATTTCTCTAGTTATTTTTTACATTTCTTTAATTTTTTTGTTGTTGGCTTATTACGGTCCAATTTCAGAGAAGCGGATTGTTGGCGAGATATATTAATAAAATTAATGGAAAATGTTAGCCTAGTTCTGAAATTTAAAAAAATTCTGCTGATTGATTCTTTTTTGGATAAATATAAATACAATTATTTTATTTCAGTATTATAAAAAAAACTTACTAATATTTTTAAACTTTGTAGACCGCATCCGTGAATTAAAATAACACAAATTGAAAAGAGTTTGGAAACTGAAAAAGGCAAAAACAAATTAAAAGTACAGTGACAAATGACAATATGTAAGAAAATAATATGTAGGAAAAATGAAAGTTTTGATATGTTACTGATATTGTTAAACATTTAGAATGTTTGTGATCTAATTCTATAGGTATCGAAATTTATGAATTATAATACCTTTAATTTTTCGATATTTTATCATATTTGAAAAAAAAAATATTGCTCAAAAGTATTTACAGAATTAATAATTTTATATTCTACCAGAAAAAAACAATCTAGGTCGCGATTAAGGCAAAGCAAAAAAATATGTGAAATTAGTTAAAATGTGTGACTTATATTATTAAAGGTACTAGTTGTGATAACTGAAGGGTATTCCTAACACATAAAAAGAGTGTGACTTATATTATAATGAGAGTATCAATAATAATAATTGAATGATGTGATTTATATTACAAAATAAAATTAATCGTGATAACTGAAAATTCATGTCTATAAATATATAATCAGTTTCACGGTGAACAAGTTACATAGGATATTTACTCCGCGATTAATTGTATACTATGTTTTAAATGCGGAAGCGAACGTTGGGCGGACACCCTTAATGCTTTCGGTCGAACCGGTCCGATCGGGTCTGACCGTTTTTAAAACATTTAAGTTGTATGATGTCATAATTATGTAATATATAAATTATAAATATATAATTTATATTATTTTTTCTTCTAATAGTATATCCTAAAAATAAATTAGGACAACAAATAAATAAGCATACATCTAAATTGCAATTTAAAATTTAATTTTAAACAATGTTTAAAGTAATTTATCAAATGTCATACAAAAATAAATGTCAAATTGTGACTTTCGAATTTTTTTTGTTAATTAACCTTCTGAATTATTTGCTAGAGTGTTGTAATGGGTAAGTCAACATACTAACTTCCACGAATTTTACGGAAAATTGGAATCCTATAATTCCTCTAACTCTTAAGTAATTATATTTTTATATAATAATATAGGCATATTAAAAAAGAAAATCGAGATTTTTTGGTAAAGCTGTACCGTTATTTTGATCCACCATTACTACACCCCTCCCAAAAAAAAAACATAATTTTATTTATCTGTGTCATTTTCTCATGTTTTCAAATATATCACACTTTCTGTATCTTTAACATATGGACCCAAAATTATGGTGGATCATTGGATAATATTTTAATTTTCACCTGTTATACATACACAATATGGAACATAGAGTAGAACAATAAAAATGAAATAAATGATATGATTCGCAAAAAGCAAAATCTGGTTCTAAATGAAATTGAAAACCAAGAATCCAGCATACACCAGAAAACGCAATGGACACACACCTGTCAATGACATTTTTTTTACTTTCAAATGGAATCGAAGGTGACCGGATTTCGCCGCTTTTTCCGGTTCCGGACGTTTTGAGGGTGGCTCGATAGTTGGGTAATCCAACACATTGAATCGATACGTTTTGCTCTCTGATTAGCGATCGGACCGGTCGGTCCGAACCGTTTTTAAAACATAGATTGTATGTACTAGATTCAAAATATTTTGAATTTTATTTGTATAGTGTTGCACACGCTCAAGAATTTCTACTATATATATTTTGAACATTCAAATCTTCTTATATCCGAAGTCTGATTTCTTTATTTTAATGGCACCGCCGTAAAATAACTTCCGGCGGCGGCGCTGCCCATGATTTTCCGAGCTATTTTCACGAAACCGGAAAAATTCAAAGTTCAATTTTCCCGCTTAATTTCAACAATGAATTCTCTCTACAACACTCATGTCAAACTTCTGGCTTTCGATTTCCTTGCTCTCACCCCCAACCCCAAATCCAATCCAATGGGCAAATCATCATCTTTCTCGCGCAAAGGCGTGCCCCTCTCACGCGCCGAGTCAGTTGGAGTAGTCGTGACTCGTGAGTTCAAAACCGGGCGATTCCTCAAATTCACGATCGACGATGGCACTGGTTGCATCCCCTGTGTCCTCTGGCTCAACCAACTCACTTCTTCCTACTTCTCGAAGCGGAGCCCATCAAGTGTTCGATTAATTGCCCAAATGGCGGAGGAATCCGCTTCTCAGATCCAATTGGGCGTTGTGGCTAGGGTTCGGGGCAGGATCACTGGATACAGGGGCGCCGTGCAGATAACGGTTTCTGATGCTTTCATGGAGAAGGATCCTAATGCCCAGGTTTTGCATTGGTTGGATTGTGTTAATTTGGCCAGGAAATGCTATGATAATGTTTGTAAGATTGGTGTTTGATTGTTGTTGTGGATGATGTGTTCTTGGTTTGTGAGTAATGTGTTTTGAAATTGTTCAGCAAGTTAATTGCACTGTGTTTGTTGTTTGGTTGAGCCTGGTGAGTTCTTTTACTTGATTAACATGTTTGGATTTCGAGTGTTTCTTTGATTGTGCTTTAGGTGATTGAAATAAGAGTTTGTCAATGATCAGTGTCATGCGCCTTCGTTGTTGGCTTAAATCTTTTTGTCCAGGCCATGTTTTGGAAACTTATGGTATACTTATGTTAGATTCTTTAAGATATTAGATTATATATGATATAGTGATTCTTAAGTATGTTTGCATTTAAGCTGCCAATTGAATTATTATTTGAGCCTTCTTTATCAACTCTGGAATGATTCATGCAGTGAAATAATTTTTGCTAAATGACATCATTCCTGTTACCTAAAATAATGGTTATTGAATGGAGACAGATCGAATAGTGAATTACAACGAGGATGATGGTTGCTTTGTTTGTGTACTGCTCTAATCTTGGAATAAGTTAAGACAAAAAAATGATTATTAATTGAGAAATAGTGGAATGATTGAAGAGAAATGATTTTAGGAGAGAAGGTACGTAGTTAATCAAAATATAACTTATTTTGAATCTCATAACCTCGTACGAACTATGACGAAAGTGATTTGATCATATTAATTCTCATTAACCACCACAATTACCCATATTTATTTCCATCACCATTCCCATTGAAGAATTATGAACCAAACTCCCCCTTACTTCCCATGCTACGACTCTAAGGGTATGTTTGTTTTGCTATTATCCCGGTCGGACTTTGAACTTTACAATCTCAAGCCCCACTTTGTTTTGAAATTAAAGTAAGGATTTTGAAATCCTATTAACCCTACTATATTTCATCACCTACTACTACTCTACTTTTTATTATCTCAATACACACACATAATCTATTTTTTTATTCTCCCAATACACTCAAAATAATATAATAATATCACATCAATCAATTTTTCCATCATCCTACCCTGTAAAATCCCACAACAAACATACATTTTAACTATGCATCAAGATTTTGAAATTCTAGGACATTAAAGTCCGGGATTTTCCACACCCATTATAAGCCCAAAACAAACATACACTGATGGGTTGTTTGTCTTGTTGTAATAGTGTCTAAGAAATTTTGATGTTTCATCAGTCCTGGAAACTAGTTGGATAAAGCCAAACAGAATAGATGTCTTTTAATTGATTGCTGCATAGAAAAACCACTATTTTGATACAACACCATTTGTCTTTAATGCTTAATCTTGTACTGCCTTGTAATTCTTGGGGTAGTCTCTTTGTTAATGATTGACAGGGCATTGACATATTTCTGATCTTTTTTGCCCTTTTGTGCTACCTATTAATCTGTTTGCATTACTATTCCAACCTAGAGAAGTAGGTGATGAACCAATAATGGTTCAATTGCTCCCTTTATTTCGTTTGTCATTGAACTATGCCGTGTTTGGCTTTACTGAAATACGAGATTGTACTATTTTTCTATCTTTGAAATGTTAAAGCAGCAGCAACATAAGTTACTGAAAAGTTATTTTTTGTGTGATCAGTTTTCCGTCTATACTGTTTCTGGGGTACCTCTTATCTCCTTGAGTAGGTCTCATGTGCATTCAGGTGCACCGTGTGCTCATAATGTATTTTAGAACCATGCAACTTTTTATACTGAAAGATGCAACTTATTTACACTAACATGTGCAATTATTAATATAGAAAAATGGTTGCACAGTTCAGTTTAAACAAGTCGCATCTTTCAATATAACAAGTTGTATGGTTCTAAAATATACTATGAGTGCACGGTGCACCTGAATGCATGCAAGACTTAGCTTATCTCCTCTTGCTATTGTTCTCAGCTTGATTCCCAGATTTTTCTTTATATTGCATGCCATTGTGGTTTTTTTATTAAATTTAGTATTGAAATAACCCGATTCGAGTTTAAGTGATTCATGCTTTACTCGATTCGAATAGTTAATGGTTAGGGTTTAGGGTTCATGGTTTAAAGTTTAGATTAAGGGTTCATAGTTCATCTAAATTAAAATTAAATTCAATTACACTAATTGCAAGCATTACTCTGAAATAATAGACTGTTAATAGGAATGTTTAACTGCAATATTAATGGGTGTATTTTTTTTATATCACCAAGTGTCATTCATTGAGAATAGCTTCTATGTAGCATAGTCCAGTTTATGAAAATTAGGACACTACTGTTACATGAAATGATGGAGGTGAATGATTTTTTGCCCACACTTGCTGTAGGGTAGGGACCAAATAAATATGGAAAAGACCTTTTTAGGTTTCTATACTTGCCATCTTTTCGAATGTAAATATTGTATTTTCATTTTAAATTTTTTTGATATATATATTTTCAATTTGTAGATGTTTGGTTCCTGTATTATTTGAATTTGGTAACTGTACTGTACTTGGATTACAGTTTTATTTCAATGAGAGTACGCTAATTAAGTTTTTACAGAGTATTTACATCTAACTCAATCCAAACGTGGGGACTCAATCATGAACTAAGGGGGAATTTGTTCATACTTGTTCAATGAAAATGCTAATAAAAATGAATATGGATTAATTGTGATGGTTAATAAAAATAAAAGATGATCAATTCATCTTTTTATCATACTCGTACGAAGTTAATGAGATTTAAAATATGTTAATTATTACTTCATTTTGATTAATTACCTTATCATCTACAATCGTATCTTCAAACGGGCAATTCACTAACAATGTAATTATGACAGTGTAATTATCATCCTCACTGCAAATCACAATTCGACGATTCTCAATGTAATTACCATTGACAAATTTGAACCATGCGCCCCCTTAATATGAACAAATTATATTCGGTCTTTTGTGAACTAGGCTCATGAGAACTCTCATTTTCGAAGTAATACCTTTTAACATGTAAAGTAATATTTTTTATAAAAGATTATATTTTTAAAGAATGTTTGATTTCATAAAGATTTGTTTTTTTTTTCCAAAATCACTGCACATTTACTTTGAATCAATGATTTCAAAACCGGGTTGAACCGGCCGGTAACCCGGTTAAAAATCCCTATATAACCAGATTTAGGGTTGAACCGGTCAAAACCCTGTTCAACCGGAAAAAAATCGGTTTTTCTCTTTATTTTTAATTAAATTATTAATTTATATTAAAATAATATTTAAAATTTTAAATCTATATTTCTCTCACATTTTTCTCCAACACTTTCGATGTGGGATAAATGTATGAAATGGGACAAAATTTATAAAATATGATATGAAAAATTATAAAATATATATTTAAATTTTTGTAGGTGTATACTTATTTTGTTTTTTTAACTAAACATAGAAAACGGTTGAACCGCCGGTTGAACCGGTCCGACCGATTGAACCGCTGACCGGTGGTCTGTCCAGTTCGATCACCGGTTCGATTATGAAAATATTGCTTTGAATGCTCAACAAAATAACTTATAGAGTTATATGGTATTAACGAGTTCATCATAAAATTTTCTTAATTTTGATTTACATAAATATTTGTCTAAAGTAAAAGTGTGAGATCTTAATTCAAAGACAAATGCGTATGAGGCGGTCTCATAAATCTCGTATGAGACCGTCTCACTTTAAGACGATTCACAGACTAACATAAATTAACATTTATTATTTTTAAAGTGGTAAAAATGTAATTTTCAAATTATACCCTGTTTCAACAAGTGTGTCTCTAATTTGAAATGGGTTAAAAATATGTTAATTTAAATTTACAATTTTCCCCGAAATATATAATAACCACTCACTCCTTGTCTTTGGGTAGTAGGAAAACTACCAAAACTAACTTGGCACGTAGTTTTTATTTTTGACAGGCAAACTTGGCACGTAGTTGCACCTGTTAATGTTTTTTTTTTACAAAAAGATATATAATCTATTACAATGTGTTCCTTCTATCATATGATACATTTTTTTTTTATCTTATCGACCGGAACCACAACAATACCTTCTCCAATCCAAGGGTGAGGACATGGGAGGTCAACGCTCGCTCGCTTGCAGCATTTTTGAACATGGTCGATACTCCACACTAAAATTTCATCCACATTCTTCAAGATCTCGAGCTTACGGACCCATAGAGGTCGGAGAACCCCATATGGAGAGCGCAGTACCCCATAAAGGGTGGAAAATCCCCATTAAATCCCAATAAAGAGGCAGCATGTCTCGAACCCAAGACCTATTGGTCTAGGTAGTGATGTTCTAACCACTTGAGCTAAATAACTTTGACGCACATTTGATGACGACTTGATCAAATCAACAAGAATTTTATAGATGGATAAAAATGTGCACAATGTTATCTTAAAATAAATTCTTAAACCACAAAGAAAGATGACATAAGTAATGGGGTAAACATATCGAATGATCCATTAGCCTCCGAGTTAATTCTTGAAATTAGTTGAAATGTAATCTAATTGAGCTTTTAACTCAAGCTCAAACATATATTCTATGATAAAAAATATAGATATATACATTAGTTGCACCAATCAATTAATATGTGTTTTTAAAAAGTATTTATTTGAGCTTTAAAAAAAATTAATTGTTTTATTAAAATGTATCGTGGTTCTAGTATGTATTAATTTGAAAGTATTTGTTAATTACATATAAATATATAAAAGTAGAAATTTATCAAAATTTCAAGAATGTATATATAAGCAAGTGTAGCTACGTACACTTATTTTATTTTATGATGAAAAGTGAACTTCACTCTCTAAAAAAGGAGTGTGACTTAGTATATTTTTCTTTTGTTCTTTACATTTTATTTTTCACCTATATTTCTTAAGTTTGATAAAAAAAAAAAAATTGTTACAAATATATTTTTAATATATTAATTGTTAAATTAATTGTCTTTTTATGATCTTTATTTTGACACACATATAGCATATATAATTCAAATTTAAATTTAAAATATGAATTTTAATGTTTTATAATATTTATCAATGACAAAAACTTTTATAAATCTGATTAATGCTATGAACTAGGATCAAACCTGACTCATACAATATAAATGAGTCAGTTATATATACTTGAGCCCATTCTTTGAAGAAAAAAAATATCATCGTTCTCTCTTCGCCCTCCTCTTTCCTCTCCACCATTTCTGCAACTCTTCCAATATTTTAAAGAAGAAGAAACGAAGCTCTCTCTCTCTAAAAAAAGGGAGCCACATGTGTGAGAATATATATACGTGTGTGTATGTGTATGTATAATTTTTGCAGATTCGTAGTTGGCAAAGAGCAATCTGCTTAAGAAAGCAAAAGAAATTAATAAGAAAATCGAAAGATGTTGTTCGCTTTACTGATTCACACCACGTGATTCCCTTTTTGCGATTTTGAGATGATAATGTTTATTTAAATAACATTAATAATTTTTTTGAATAACAGTGATAGTTTTATAGCGTAAGTGTGAGAATTTTGTAAAATATCAGTGACAATTTTATAAAATAACATGATAGTGAGAGTTTTATAGCGTAACAGGGGGAGTTTTTCTGAATAACAGTGAGAGTTTAATAACATGATATTGAGAGTTTTATAGAGTGATAGTTTTATATCGTAACAGTGAGAGTTTTATAGAATAACAGTGATAGTTTAATAACATGATAGTGATAGTTTAATAGAGTTATAATTTTATAGCGTAATAGTGATAGTTTTATAGCATAACAGTGATAGTTTTATAGTATAAAAGTCCCGTCACGAAGGAGGTGCTCCACCACCTGGCCCGTTGAAGCTGATCGTCTCCTCCGACACCGGGGGCAACCACATATATCTAGCGGTATGTCGCCGCCGCGGTATTGACGTGGCCAACAACGGCGATGACTGGTGAGCGCGCGACACGCGCGTGACGCGGGAGTGATGAGATGATTGAGAGCAAGAAAGAAATGGGTCATATTGCATTAGAGTTCACAATGTGAACCTGGTTCGCAAGAGTGTTACTCTATCAATTGTGCGATTAGTGATTACATGAGTTAATTTTTTTCTAAATCTTAATAGGAGTACCCAATGTTTTCAAAACCGGGTTGAACCGGCCGGTTCAACCGGTTGAACCGGGAACCGACCGGTAACCCGGTTAAAAAGTACCTATATAACCGGATTTCAGGTTGAACCGGTCAAAACCCGGTTCAACCGAAAAAACCCAGTTTTTTTCTTCTTCTTTTTTTAAATTGAATTATTAATTTATATTAAATATTTAAATTTTTAAATCTATATTTCTCTCACATTTTTCTCTAACACTTTCGATGTGGGATAAATGTATGAGGTGAGACAAAATTTATAAAATATGATATGAAAAGTTATAAAATATATATTTAATTTTTTATAGGTGTATACTTATTTTGTTTTTTTTAACTAAATATAGAAAACGGTTGAATCGCCGGTTAAACCGGTCCGACCGGTTGAACCGCCGGTTAAACCGGTCCGACCGGTTGAACCGCCGGTTAAACCGGTCCGACCGGTTGAACTGCTGACCGGTGGTCTGTCCGGTTCGATCACCGGTTCGATTATGAAAACACTGGGAATACCATTTAAAATAATTAGTGTTTGTAATGAGTTTAGTGGATAACTAAAAATTAATACTTAATTATAATAGTGCGATACACATCTAATATTCCATAAAATTCATATATTAGTATAAAAATTTAATAAAAATGAATGTGTACATTAATATAATAAGTTTTAATTTAGATTCCTACTACCATAATCAATTCGACATTAAATTTTTATTAATATTCAAACAGTACAACACACAACAAAAAATATTAATTTTATTAAAAAATTATAATGGTGTAGAATTGCATCTGCAATTAGAGCACGCAACACAAATTACTTTTGAGTTTGAGGTTAGTAGCTTTCAATTTACCATATAAAAAAACATACTCAAATACTACTTGAATGAGTTTTATGTCCTGAATATTGTGCGGTGCATTTTAAAATTATGCAATTTATTATACTGAAAGACACAACTTATTTACATTGAATCGTGTAACTATAAAATAATTGCACGATTTAGCGTAAATAAATTGCATCTTTCAGTATAACATGTTACATAATTCTAAAATGCAATATAAATGCATGATGTTTTGTGTTGCATACACGAATTAGTTATATTATACTCCCTCCATCCCATAAAAGCGTGCACACCTACTTTATTATCGAGTTTTTGTGAGCGAGTTGTTTATTAGTATTTCAAATGATAAAGTGATTTTTAAAGATGGGTATTATAGATCTACCTCTCATCTATTGCATGCATCTTTAAAAATTATTTTATCTTTTTAAATACTAATAAAAAACTCGCTCGTAAAAACATGTGAAAACAATAAACGTACACGTTTCTTTGGGACTAATGTACTATTTATCACACTAAATTTTAGTAAAAAAATATGAGATCAATCCAGAATAGAATATTAGTATCTGATTTGATCTTCGTCTGCATTTACAATTGGAAAAGGTTATTGGTGTAGGAGGATGGAAAAAAATGAAGGAAAAAAAGAGGGTGTAATAAAGACAGTGACAAGATTTCAGGTCAATGAAACTGATTTGAATTTAATCCATTTAACAAGTTAAAATATTTGGTGAAAAAAATTCTACCTAAGTTTTACACTCTTAAGGTGAACTTTCACATCACAATTCAAGATTTCTCTATTTCTTTTTCTCTCTCTATATTTAATTTAATAAAAAGTTATTTTTAGCAAACCATGTTTCACGCTGCCGCCCGTACCATTTTTTTGTAGTGAAATAAATTGGTTGTATTTTTGGAAATGAAAAATAGTACCAATTGATATGAAGATAATCTCTAGTTGATTACTTGATTGAGGTTTACTTCTGAAAATTTATAAAACTACCCAAAATATTGCGATTTCGTGTGCTACAATATCTGTATAATTATATCGTTGCCGCTGTAGTTGTCAATATTATTAATGTCGGTTTCTTGTGCATATGGTGCTTCTTCATAATATATTTTTTAAATATATAATTTATTGTATTAAAATATACAATTTATTTATACTGTAACATGTAATTTATATTCGTAAAATAAATTGTACATTTTAATATAAATAAATTATATATTTTAATTAATAAATTATATACATTAAAAAATACACTATGATGGGAATAATTCATTTAATCATACAACATCTAACCTATTTATAATAATTATTATTCTTGTTTTTGTTTATTTGAGTTTTTCTTTTTTATGACTTCGTGTCTGCAAGGCTAGCTTGGAAAGAGGTAATAAAGACTCAAGAGTAAGACACGATCATAAATAGTAAAAGCAATGATGTTTTCATTTTGGGCATAAGCTATTAACTTATAATGAGGGGGTGTTTGCAAAACTCAGGATGTGTTTTGAAACATTTAAAATAATTTTCAGAAGCACTTATTTTTAAAAGGTATGAGAGGAAGCTTTGAAAATAAGTGCTTTTGAAAGTCGTTTTAAGTGTTTCAAAACACACCATCAATTCAAAATTTAAAGCACTTCTCAGAAGCTAAAGCTGTGAGAGGGCAACTTAAAAAATAAGTGTTTCTGCTTCCTCCACTAGAGTTTGCAAACACACCCTGAATCTAGTTTTCTTCATGAAAAAAAAATTAGTATTTTATCCGCTATTATTTTAAGACTAAATCTTGTATATATGCATCCGGGTGCACCGTACACTTATAATGCATTTTAGAAATATGCAATTTATTATATTGAAATGTGCAACTTGTTTACCCTGAACCGTGTAACTATTAATATGAAAAAAAATAATTACACGGTTCAATGTAAACAAATTACATCTTTTAATGTAACAAGTTGCATGTTTCTAAAATGTATTATGAGTGCATGGTGCACTGAATGCACATGAAACTTACTTTTATTTCAAAGGAGAGTATGTTTCGTGTGTGTGCACCGTGCATTTTAAATATATTTTTTAAAGTACAATTGCTTTCACTTGAACTTTTAAGTGAAAACAACTACATGTTATACAAAGGGGAAATGATTTTCTTAGTCCTTTAACATTATCTTTTTTTTTTTTGTCCTATTGACTTTTAAATCTTGATTTTTATCTTGTAACTTATACAAATTCAAATTTTTGGTCATGTGACCTGCTATTCCATGTAAGAGTGGGAATGAGTCATGCTACCCGACAGGGGCCTACGGCCCGGCCTACTAAAGCTCGACTCGGCTCGACTTGTTTAATAATCAAGTCAGGCTCATGCATTTTTAAAAGTCTATTTACTTAAATAAGCCAGACTTGAGCTTTTTCGTAGGCTTTTTAAGTCCAACAGACCGACCTATTTAACTATATATATAATTATATAATTGTAAATAGTATATTAATAGAATAGATAATATTTAATGCTAATAACTATTAGTAGTATATTTTGATGATTTGATGAAGCACTTAGTATTGTTATTTGTACACTTAAAATTTTTACAGGTGTGATTTTGAATTTTTTATAATGAATAGTAGTCATAATAAGGTTGTAAAAATATATATATATATATATATATATATATATTTTATATAGACTTTTAAAAAGCTTTTAGACCAGACCTATTTAATAAAAAAGTCATATCTAGGCTTTTTAAAAAGCCTATGATAGATAACATGTCAGACTTGGACCCAAAATTAAATAACAAACCCCGACTTTTTTATGTGAAGCCTAGCTCGGCCCGGCCTATTCCCACCCCTAATTCCATTCCAGGTTACTTATCATGTCATATCTAATGTGACACTCATTTTTCATTTTATTTTGTTTTTTGCTGAGACAATAATATCTTATTTGGAAGAGTTTGATTGGTTGATGCTTGTATGTCACTTATTAACATTGAAAAATTATTAAAATAATAAAAATTAAAGAAAACCTTCTCATCATAGATTTAAAATATATATTTAATAAATTCACATATTAAACCATCGATTGGTTGATATGGTTTCTTTGTTTGAGTCTTAAATTTTATGATTAAATATTTCAAGTTTTGACAAAAATTGAGTCGACTTCCTATGATTTGTTGTTTCCAAGCGTATGGTTTAATTTGTGAATTTATCAAACAAATATTTTAAATATTGGATGAGATATTTTTCTTTATTTTTTATTATTTTAATGAATTCTCAATGTTAATAGTGACTTTAACAAATCAAATTTCACCAAATAAGATATTTTTATCTCAGTAAAATAAAATAAAATAAAATAGAAAATGAGTGTCATATTGGATATGACCTACTAAGTAACCTGGAATAGCACGATGAAAATCAAAATTTGAAAGTAAATAGGATAAAAAAAAGGTAAAATTAAAGAATTAATAAAACCATTTTCTCTTTAAAAGATGTGTTTAAATTGCGTAGTGCACCTGTTGCATATAAAATTTTGTTTTTAAATGCACATCATTCTGATAAATTGAAAAAATTTAATTGAACCATCTCTCTATGGTAGAAACAAAACAATAGATAGTTACTACCCCTAGTAGGGCAAATTATTTATGGGCAAAGTATAAGGTGAACAAGTTTCACGGTGAAATTGGTTTAGGAATGTGACTTATATTACTAAAGTGTGTGACTTATATAACTGAAGAGTGTGACTTTTTACTATAAAGAGTATTACTCATAAAAATGAAGGGTGTGATAAATATTACAACAAAGAGTGTGGTCGTGATAACTGAAGAGTGTGACCTATATTACTAAAGAGTGTAATCGTGATAACTGAAATGTAAAAATAAATCAATTTCACGGTGAACAAATTTCACAACATACCAACTCTTATTTATGAGTGCGCTATCCTATTTCAATTTGTCTCCATAGATAGAACGTGTTTGAGTTTATTATGTATAAATATAAATCAATTAGGTTAACATTTTCCAGATTCGTTTTAGCTTAGAAATAATATTACCATACACTTTCGAAGTCGTTTCTTTAACGTTTTGAAGTCGAATTTATCAAGTTGATAGATTACTATAGAAAATGCTACGAATATAATATATATACTTCAATTTATTAAATAGATAATATTTGAGAGGTAATTAGAAAATGTAAAAAATTATGGAATGTTGTTCCTTCCAAGTTTTAAACGTTTCTCTCTTCCAATAGAAATAAAGCAAGTTGTAGATAGACATACCATCCATTTTGGTGATGTGATTTCGCAGCCGTACATGAAAAGAAAAATAAAGCAATTTGTAGAAAATAGATTATCCGTTTCTCTTTTAAGATCTCCATTTCTATCCATATGCCCATATGCATGCATGAGCAAGTATTTTTAAACTTTATAATCAATGGTTACTAAGCTCCCATATATCTTCTCTTTTTTGTGAGAGGTACGGGAAATTCCGTTACTCGTACTGTTGACCACTCAATCAAGCAAATTATATATCGAAAGATACATTTAAATAGTAGACATTTGTGGGAGAAACTCTCATATTTTGATATCATTTTTGAAGATATTCCCATCTTTTTCTCTCCCGTTTGAATCCTCTATTTTATATAGTATGTGTATCTCATTGTATCATTATGTATACTAACCAAAGGAAAATGAGACATATTTGTGTGAGATGGTTTCATGATGAGACGATGAGACATAATTTGAACATGATAATTTAACATTTTAGAAGAAGTGAGTGTTGATTAGTTTGTGCTAATCACACGAGTTTTTGTCAAGAGAAATTGCGCAAGATAGCATGAATGTCCATATTATTTAATATATTAACTTTTAACGATTGATTTTAATTAATATATATATATATAATTTTGGGTGAAAGAAAAAAAAAATATATATATATATTTGCTTACCAAAAATATTGATCACATGTAGAGGTGGCAAAATGGCAATGTCGGTCCAGCCCGGCCCGCCGGGCCAGCAAGTTTTGGGCTGAGCCGGGCCAGGCCCAATTCTTGGCGGACCTGCATTTACGAAGCCCAATCCAGCCCCTAGGCGGGCCACCGGGCCAAAATGACCATTTTTTCTCCAAAAGGGCTCATAGTCATAATATTGCATCAAATATATTTGATCCAAACAAAATAACTATCAATATTCAAAATAAGTTCAAATAACAATTTAAAAATCCATGATAAGTTCAAACAACAAACCGTTATAAATTCAAATTACATTTCGTAGCAAACAAAAATAAAGTAATAACATACTACATAAGATATCATCATATCAGCAATCCTCGATAAGCAATATCAGGGTTCACCCGAAATAATGTTAGAATCTTCTGTGAACAATGGAATCTCCTCAAATTTCACGGATGCATCTGTATTTCATAATATAAGAATTGTGAGACTAATATTCTAGATGAGTAAGATAGAATGAATATAACAATTAACAAGTAGAAAATGAGACAACTTTTATTATTACCAGGAGGTCCAACTTCTTCGAAACCATGCAATCAATTATGAGTGCAAATGAGAGCTTGCACATTTTCTGGAAGTAAACTATACTTGTGCAAGATTCGACCACCAATACTAAATGAAGATTCTGAAGCAACTGTTGAAATTGGAATGCTCAAAACATCACAAGCCATACTTGCAAGTTTAGGGAAACAACTCTTATTCAACCTCCAATAATCAAGTACATCCACACTGCGTTTAAGATCTGGTATTTTAGCCAGGTATATATCAAGTTCAGATTTGCCATCGGTGGAAATGAATTGACTCATCTCTTCAGTATACTCTTAAAATGAACAAACACATAACATAAGCAATATAAAAATATTATACACTATATTTACATGAGTAGCAGTCTTTCAAGCCTTACAAATAGAGACTAATATATATACACCGTGATGAACCAGTACCAACAGTACGTAGTTCACTAATATTTATGTGGCAGATTAATTTCAAAGCAGATTAATTAATCAAATGTTAATCAATTTAACTAAACTAATAGGCGGAAACACTCATTCTCTAACAGGGATACACTCATTACAAAACATATTAATTAATTTAAAATAGTATGCCTGAGACACCTAATGGCACATTTAATCAGTTTAAATAACATACTGTACTTACTGTGGGAGTGGGACAAATCTATGGTGGTGGCCGGCGTGGTTGGTGGCAGATTATGCGGTGGCAGACGTCGGGTGGAGGTGAGAACTGAGAACGGACGAGATAGGATGGTGGATGGTGTGGTGGCGGCACTGGCGAGCATGGATGGACCGTGGATGGTGTGGTGGCGGGCGGCCGCTGCATAGCCTAGGGTTAGAGTCTTACAGAGAGTTGAAGAGGAGAGAAAAACCGTATCAGTAACAGAAAGTAAGTTTCTTGGGCTTGGCTTGGGCCTTGGGTTGGGCTGAATAATTTTTTTTTAAAAATATTCATAATTAACGGGCCAGCCCGAAGCCCGTGGGCCAAATCGGCCCGAGCTTGGTCGGCCCAGTTCTTTTCGGGCCGTCAAAAAATAAGCCCAGCCCAGCCCTTTTCTTGGGCTATGGGCCGACCCATTTTGCCATCTCTACTCACATGGCAAAGAAATGAAACTATTTCACCTCAAATATGGACAAATTTATAATATCTCTCACTCTAAATCCCAACAACACGTGTATGCTGTATATATAATTAAACTTGTGCTACTCGACTAATTATTGGGACTTGGTAGCTAATATCTCCAATCATTATGATTTAAATTATGATAGCCATCATGTTTTGTCTCAATTTTAATTCCTACACTAACATTTAAATCAACCAAAATGTGACATTTGCAAAAAAGATTTCTGCCCAAGGGGTAAACATAAAACATCCACAATTAGTGATCAATTGTATTAGAGCTTAATTAGATGAAAGTATGAAACAAATGAATGAAGGGGCCACGAGGATTTCCTCTCCTGAGCACTTTAAGATGGACAAATGGAATACTTACACGAGTCTTCACTATTATCACTATGTACTATATTATATCATATGTAACTCCGTACATATATTATTTATATCGTAAGATCGTAAGGTTATGAATTAGAGTCTTCATTTGACTTAATAATAAAATTAGAGTCTTTATTTACTAGAATTGATGGCTATTCAATTTTGATTTCAGACCATTATGACCAGACTCCACAATCCTTTTTTTTTAAGGTTGTTAGTAGCATGAGGTCTTATTTCTGGTCTAAAAAATCGTGGGAAAATTCTTTCTGGAGTCTGATGTCGCAAAAAAATTACGTTGTCTTTTTAAGATTCTAGTTTGAACTAAAAGTCAAAAACCATTTTTTTGCAATATGTCCTTAGAGTAATTTTTCCCAAAATTTTGTACCTTAAAGTAATTTTCCCTAGTAGCACTAGTTTTTTCTCAACCCGTGCGTTGCACAGAAGTCATTAATATTGCTATATTTTATCAATTTATTTTGTTTATTTTTAATATCACTTCAAATTATAAATTATAAATAATCTTGTACATATTAATCATCATATTAATTGGTAATTTAATCATGAATTTTTTTATTTTTTTTACTAATACATATATATATATATATATATATATATATATATATAAATATATATTTTTTTAATAATTATTCGGTTCCCAAAATGTCAACTGCAAAAGATCCAATAATTAGAGTTTCTGTTTACCACTTCACAATTTGGTTTTAAAAACTATAGTTATTATGCATAAGTGATTCTCATTCTCTAACTCTTAATATAAACAAAATAGATACAATATATCAAACCGAAATTAATAAACATGCATATAGCATTACCTATATTTAAAATAAAAATAAAACAACAACAACCATTTTTTAAAAAATAACATTCACCCTTTCAAATAAAAACAATGTAGATAAACAAATAAAAAAAATCATAATATAATCCCAAAAATCTAAACATTTCGGAACACTTCTTGAAATACAACATTCTTTGTTGTATTATGTTCATAGTTATTATTATTATACAACATAATCCTCCACCCAAGTCGATTGATAACCCCCGAAACTGCGACGTAAAGTTGGCCATGGCTAAACATCGGCTTCTTAAGAAATTCTCCAACATGAAAAAAATATTGTCCTTGACTTTTATTTATAGACATAGCATACAAAACAATCAATGAAAACTGTCTGCGTGTAAACTTGAAAGGTAACCTAGGATCAGAAGGAGTCAGTGATAATCTAGGTATCAATGCTAGTTCATCAGCGATTCTACCAGTAAGAACTTCAGTTTTGATTACTCTATCACTCAACCTAGTGATCACCAACCTACACATATAGAAAAAGAAATTATAAAAATAATCTTATAAGAAATGATAAATATTACTAAATACTCCCTCCGTCCCAAACTAGTTTTCCTATTTACAGTTTGCATATGTTTTTGTGAGCAATTTATGTATTAGTAATTGAAATGATAAATTGATTTTAAAGGAGGGGTATGATAGATGAGAGGCTCATCTATCATACCCCTCCTTAAAAATCAATTTATTATTTCATTTACTAATACAAAAATCGCTCACAAAAACATGTGCAAAAAGTAAACAGGAAAACAAGTTTGGGACGGAGGGAGCAATAAATTTAATTTAAAAATAAATAAATAAAATAATCTTGTTCCTATTACATAATCCTCTTGAATGATCTATATTTCTCAACAACATAACATGTGTTCCAACTTTGAGATTAAGTTCATGGTCGGGCACACCGGAAAATTTCAAAGTGTTAAGGAACTTAAGAGTATGAACATTAGCTAGAGAATCAAAATTGGAATTAGACCTGCAAACACTATTGGAACTGAGATACTTGCGAGACTTCTTTTGATTTAACTGAACCACATAATCATTCATGTTGTTTTCGACTTGAGGTGGATGGGGCAAATCCGGATGGGGAATAAGTTGGATGAGGCAAATCCTATAAATAGTAATCTGTGTTTGTTTTGTGTTGGATGTGATAGGGGTGGATAAGGCTTTATGTCAAATCAATACTTTTTAATTATGATGATGTATTATTTGATTATTGTTAGTTATTATGATAGTGATTATATGAAATAAAAGTAAAAAAAAAGTAGGAGAGATAATTAATTGTTATAAGAAAAATAAGAGAGAGAATGAGTTATGTAAGAAAAGTAGTGATATGATAGTTTTAGGGTATAAGTGTATAATAGGGGTTAATGTGTATTTCGATGGAGGATGCGATGTGCAAATCCGAAAAGTGACCGAAATTGAGGGAAGCCCATCCCCCATCTGGATCTCTCCAGTGGAAAACAAACATGACCAACATTAAGTGTCAGGGGTAATGATAGCTCTATCCTGTAAAAAAATTGTAATTGTACATCCTAAATTTAAAATCAGGATAAACACAATCAACAATAGAAGCAATTGGATCATCACCAATATGATAATATCATAATCATTATCAATTTTTGTCTTTATACATCCATCACCAACCGATTCAATTAATTCAGAAAATAGCTTCATTTCAGTCATCCCTGGAACATAATCAAATAGCATCAACCTCATGTTTCTTGTCAATTTCAAAACGGTGCATGCATTCCACAAATCAGATGAATTGATAGTGGCATGTACAATGTCCCGCCTCATTCCTTTCGGAATGACATGCAAGATCTGTCAAAAATCTCCCCCAAAAACAATTGTCTTTTCACCAAATGGTATTTCAGACCGTGATGGATCAGATAACTCCATGATATCTATCAATGATGTATTTAATGCTTCACTACAATGTATGTGAACCATTGGAGCTTCATCCCATACCATGAGCTTGCACTTAATCAAAAGTTCTGTGAAGTGACTGGTTAATGTTGCACGTAGAATCCTCCATACAATTGATTGGAATACAAAACCTAGAATGCGTTGTACGTCCACTAGGAAGTAAAAGTGATGTTATGCCACTGGATGCTACATTCAATACTATCTCACCATCAGATCGTAGTGCAGCAGATAGTGTCCTCCATAAAAAAAAAAAAATCCCAATACCTCCATAACCATATACAAATACAAAAAAACACTCCACCTAAATCTGACAATACCGATCTAATTATTTTATCAAAAAATAATGCACTGCTCATCATTCAATCTCCTTAGCAAACCTTCATACTCCATCCTTAGTTCATCTCTATTATACGATAACTCAGTCAAAATCATCCTATTACAGGATGTTATACTGTTATCAACAACTGTCACAGGCATCCCATCAAAATCATGCAAACTCTTACCAAGAGAACACAACATATTATCGATTTCCAAAAGACAACAGTTCTTGATCTCACCATCCGTCATTCTTAATTCTACAAACATAAGAAAAATAAAATAAATCATCATTAAAAGACATACATAAAGTAATAAATGATTATTTTTAATAAGATATTAAACAATTACAAATAATATATATATAACATGACAATATATACACCAATAATATAAAAAGATCATTTAAAATATTTAAAATAATATAATTATATAGTTATGATTATTTATATAAAATGCCTAAATAAGGAAAGAATGCAAATAACTTTGGTGCTAAAAAATACGGAAAGTGAGCGAAAAATAAAGGGGCGGAGGGAATTTAATTTAAAGAATATATAATATAAAAAATAAAAATACTTGGATACCACATTATTTTTCTTCTCTTGTACAAAATATCATCAGACAAGTATTTTCAACATTTATCTCATATCTTACACGGATCATTTAAAGATCCAAAATTGAGAAGAGTAACAAAAAGAGATCTCATTGAAGATGTAGAGGCCCAAACACTAGTCTGTTAAAGTTCATCAACATATTCTCTATCATCATCCAACAACCCCCTAGCAAGGCATGCACCACGAAGTGTGGGATAAACTATTACTCTAAATTTTTTTTATATCATCAAAACACTTAGGTCCAATAACAACGTTCAACAGAATTCTCAGATAATAAGTCTCACCAGTACCAAGTGGTACATAAGAAATATGATCAATAACAACTCCCCTCTGCTTGGGTTCCCACGTCCTTATTTTTTAAAAAAAATAAAAAACTGAGGAATTTGAGTGTATATCAACTCAGCAGCTTCATCAGAATGCTTATTCAATTCAAGTCAAGCTAAAAACATGATAGTCTTCACACCCGGTTTGTCCAAAACAGAAACCAATGAATTTGTGTCCCTGAACACAACATTTTATTTTTCTGGAAGATGAAATGTCAAACGTTCAACAGACGGATACCTGTAGTTAATTTCAAAACCAAATAATCTCCAAGTAGCTTCATAAGGCGAAATATACCTACAATCATAATAGATCTTGATCTCATCAACATCTAATGTGGAATTAGATTCCCCATTATTTTAACAAAATTAGTAGTCACACGATCTCATCAACATCTGATGTGGAATTAGATTCCCCATTATTTTAACAAAATAAGTATTTAATGGCTCTAGATTGTTTGCACCATTCAACATAAATATGCGCACCATATTTTAAGAGAAGATGTCTGTTATAAGGAACAACAAATTTATTGTCCAAAACAACATTCTTTTTCTTCACGGTTTTTCCATCGTCTCTTCGTCTATAAATAGGATATCCATCATCATCATTAAATGAACTCTCAGACGAAAATTTCTTTGGAAATTTCTTTGTACATTTACCTTTGTCAGGATAGCACGGAGAGTACTTAACAGTTGGACCACAAGGACCACACATCATCAAATCACGGATAGCTTCAAAGTATTGTTTATCATTCACCTCATCTGGTAATTCAGCTGAAATTATACGATCAATATCATCACCTTGTTGGGATTATACTGGAAAGTATGCTTTTTACTTTGTATAATCGAAACTGAATTTTCAGACTTATTTACTGAAATAAATTGTTTATCACCAATGCTTTAAATATTATTGAATGTTACATATATTTGCTGCATAACTGTTCAATAAGTCGTATGTGTTACATTGTAGTTAATTTAGTGATACTAGATCACAGAAGATTAAATTAACAGTCTGTAGGTCCCGAACTGGTTTTGTGAGGTCAGAAGTCTAGAGGGGAGGGGTGAATAGACTTCTGAAAACTTTTCGTCTTGATCGGGTGTGATGGCGCTTAATTTTGATCAGAGTCAAAGTGAATCGGTTTGGATCGATATCTAACTTACTAATCGCCTGAAGGCAGATCAGTTCGGTATCTATCAGTTTAACTGATTTGTGCGGAAGCTAAGTTTTACCCGTGTGAAAAACCAGTTTTGATAAATCAGATTCCAAAGTCAGTCTTTTAACCAGTTGACTAAAATGTCAAACTTGATCAGATCAGAAGCTTGGTGCTAGCTGATCTTAACTTAGAATATGTATGCTGCTTTAATAGTTGTGTGTGATTGTGTAAACAGTTAATCAAAGCAGGTAAAGGCACACAAGATTTATAGTGGTTCGGACAAACCGGTCCCCACGCCCACTCTTCCCTATCACAAGGGGCACCAACTAAACCAACTGGACTTAGATTTTTGTGTTAGTCCAACACAATGACAATCGACAGATATTTAAAGAGTTCTCACTCAACCGATCCCGTAAATCGAGAACTAGAAACCCTAGTCCGAATCTTGCTAAACAACTTAACCTAACTTTGGGTTTGGATAAGATTGTTTTGGTTCCAACTATGAAATCTTTTCTAGTGTTTAAGGTAGCCTATCAGCTAGATGAAAAGATTTCTATGCTAAGAACTTATGGGATGAACACTTAGACAAATAATCTTCTAGTTAAGTGTTTCTTCGTATGCGAAAATCGATTATAGCTTGAGCTTCTTGATCGTTTCAGGGTTTCCGTATCTTCACTCAAGTGTGATCCCATATTTATAGACCTCGAAATCAAAGAGCCGTTGGAGAGCAATTTGAATTTCAGGCTATATTTGGTAGTTTGCGAGGATTGATGTGGCGTCTTGAGAACGGCATGGCCAAAAGCGTGAATAGTGTCTTATATAGCCGTTGGAGAAAGCGGCACCAAATCCGTAATTGCGGCTCGATCATACGTGTCTTGTTCTTATTGGTTATGAGACGACTTTTTCAAAGTTGTTCTTCCAACTAAGTTTGACATTCTTCTTGTTCGAGATCATTGACGTATGATTTGGTGAAACATCGTTTTTCACCGGTGAGTGACCGATCGATCAAAGTCGATCGATCTCTACCGATGGAGTCTTCCGGTGTTAGGTTGACTTAGCTTCAACTAGCGGACTTCGGCGGATGTAGGTCTTCCGTCCGATCTTCCGGAAGTCATCCGATCTTCAAGTATTACGAGTTTGAGCTTCATGACTTGGTGAGATATCGACTTGATCGGATCGACGGATCTTCTGTTCTTCTCTTGCATTCGCCTCGCTTGGATATCGGCTATTCTTTGGATCTTCGATCGACCTATACATATTGAGGTTCCCCTCAATATGTGACCTATCTATTACATCAGTTGTTCTATACAATAATTATCAACTGGTATTCTATAAACGGTAATATAAACATCGGTCATTACCAATGTGTCCGATTTGGTCCTATTACATGTGTTTTAGAACTTTCATCAAAACTCTAAATTTCCCAACAATTTCCCCCTTTTTGATGAAACCAAAACACTTTGAGAAACCAATCACAGTTGATAAATATAGAACAGTAAAGAGCACATAATCAGAAGACAATGAGATTTTGTCTTAGGATCGAAAAAATAAACTTTTCTCATTAGATATGTCGATTACATGTTACATCGGAAAAGTTTGAATTTAAAAACAGCTGATCCTGAGAAGTCTTATGATTCTTCACTCTTTAGGCTTATATCCTTCTGGCATCTCTCTTTGATCTTGAGGGACGTTGAAAATCGATAAAGTTTCCATTTGACA
Source organism: Stenogyne calaminthoides (assembly GCA_037126765.1). Taxonomy (NCBI): domain Eukaryota; kingdom Viridiplantae; phylum Streptophyta; class Magnoliopsida; order Lamiales; family Lamiaceae; genus Stenogyne; species Stenogyne calaminthoides. The sequence continues at coordinate 6,987,887 of JBBCBC010000039.1, read as the reverse complement.
TCATTAACTCCGCCGAGGATCGATTATCGCGCGTTTTGCTCGGGATGTCAAAATAGAATCTCTGAAATGCCATCATCAAATGAGCCATCCGCCTTCTTCGAGTAATCCAACGGATCATACTCTTGGCGAGATATTTTTACATTGATTATCTTGGCCTCATTTTCCGGATATACTTCGAAAAAATCTGATGTTTGTTTTCCAACCAGCTTGAGAATTCAAAGATCTGGAGATTCTTCTTGTGGAACAAGATCCGAACAAAGGCATCCGAAGCCATTCGGCTCGATCTTATTCCATTCCTCAAACCTGTCGGCGTGTGCGGCGGTTTTTGAATGATCTCATCAACTCTTCTTTGGCAACCGAGGTTCCGCATGCATTTTCCGGCCTTTCCTTTCTTAGCCCTCGATCCGAATTTCTTCTTGGATCTTACGCTCAATGCAATTTGTCCGCCCTTCTCTCTTCTTCACTTATTCCGGGCTTCTTCCGCTAACTGTTCTTTGGACAATTTCTCGGCCCGGTTTCTTATCGGCCTGAATTTGGCTAGCTGTGCTTCTTGTGATTTTCTTAGTCTGAGTGACTGGTACAAGTTGTGATGTCCCAAAGACTTGGAAGAAAGACTGCAGCAGCCTTTCTTGCCTTTTGACTTTTCCATCTTTTCGAAATTTCATTAGCAAAAAGATCCGGATGGTCTAGTCTTTGTCCATAAGATTCAACCCGTCTCAATCAGGTCTTACATTGTTACGATCGTGTCGATTGGTTTCTCCTCACTGTCCTTCCCCCTTTTTGGTTTGATCAAAAAGAGCAGTGAGGTGGGAGGTCAGAGAACCAAAGCTGACTGATATCGCCCTGTTGAGATCTGCAACAGATAAACCTTGAGCTTGAGCAATTAGATCTTGAACCTTCGAGATCATTCGGTTTTAACAATTCCATGGCGAAGAGAGAGTGTAAGAATTAGTTTGTCAAGTTTCTCTTCTGTCCGGTTCTAGCTTTTCAATGAGCATCGGAAAAGAAACTTGTTGTTGATCCACCAATTAGTTTGTCATCAATCGATTTTATAAGTTCGGCAAACCACGGTGGTCACGTTTGGGAGAACGATCTTTGATTACCTCAACTGGGAAATAGCCAATTCCTTTGATCATTATTTCTTTGAGGCCAATCGCCTCGATCGCCCATCACTCCCTCAACTTCTTCTTTTTCGGAGATCTTTGAGACATGATCCGATCTCCGGGTTGATCGTGGTGATGTGAGATGTAGGAATGGTATGCGTCACTTGATCTGTTTCAGTTGTTTGTGCCTCCAGTGGTTGGTCATGAACTGTAGCACCAGTTCCACTATCATCGGCAGCTCCCGCATCCTTCATAGGCATATCTCTTCAGAGCTTCTTGGCCGATCTCGATTTTGTTCACCAACCCCAGCTTCCTGTGGATCAGAGCTTTAATTGATTAAGCAGTTATCAGCTCAGCTGGTGATCCTACTTGAGCAGATTTCTTCATATCGAAATCTGCAAATTCATCAGCACCTCCCATCTGTTCTATAATCATCATAAAGTCTGAGAAACTCTTTAACCGGAGATGTTTCCATGTGAGGATCTCCATAACTTCCTCTCTGATAACAGGATGGGCTACCAGCTCTGGATACATCGCATCAATATCTCGTTAAATTTGCATCCTGACCATTTTCCCGGTGATGGTCTTGGATGATCTGGACTCAGGAATTATTTGTTCAGATCGACCAGATTCTGGTTGATGAGATGTAGAGGGTTCTGGTGGTGCTTGAGTAGGCAGAAGTTGGCTGATTAGCTCGACCTGCAGAGGTTCTGTTGTCGAAGCAATTACGTCGAAGCTCCGCAATGTAAGCTTTTGGTTGCTAACCGATGTAGTTTCAAGTTCGCGGACGAGTGGAAGAGAAGGAGAAACATGCTTTCAATGCTGGAGTCCGGCGGTGAATCAACTTCGAGTTTGAGGAGAATGAGATAGCTCGTCTCTTGCTCCTTCCTCGGGGAATGTTCTGGCGAGCTCTCAACTTGAGAAGCCTGGCTGTCCGATTTTTTCACGATCTTTGTGCCGTCGATCGGCCTGATCCGACGCTCCTTATCATCGACTCATCTTCCGAAACAGAGTCATGGAGGCTGTTTTGCCTTCTTCGGCCTCTTCTCCCGAGCCTTCACGATTTTCTTTTTCTTCTTTTGGGGAGCATCCGGTGTAGAGCGATCTTTGCCTCCTTGGTTTTTCCTTTCTTCACCTTTGGAGGAGTGGGCCTCATATCATCATCGGTGGCCCATATATAGTCAAGGGTTGTGAGGAAGGCCTTGTAGGACTTCACCCATTCTCGTCCCATTAAGCATTTGGCGGTTTCTTTGAAATAACCGCAACCTTGTTGAGATTGGTCGATCCTCTTCTTCGATAGACCCTGCCTCCATTCATTAACTCCAAATTTTTCATGTTCTTGGAGTAGGATGGCCTTCAGGAAGCCATGCCAATTGATGTTCTTGGCTTCATCAATTATTGCAGCCATGCTGTACAGTTTGACGGATGTTAGAGCATCTGGGCTAAATGAAATACCCATGATTGTTTTTGACAATATGTCAAACAACAGTCGGTATTTCCTTTTTAAAGATCGGTCTCGACAAAACCTCGCGGTCGATGTTTGTCGGCTTCCTGAAGAGTTCGTTTTTACGATCGGCTCATCTTCATTCTCCTCAGTCTTGTGCAGCGTAGATTCTTCCTTTGGGCAAGCTGAACAGACGTGTTATGTCTGCATTCGACAGTCTGATCTCCTCTCCGTTAACTGAAGAGATCAGTTCATCTCCAGGGATGTCTGCATCCACCTTCAAATTCCTTAAGAATTCGAGTGCTTCATATTGCATCACTGGATTGCGGAGCAAAGACATGAAATTTCTCAAGGCCTCCTTTCTTCAGAATTTGTTCCACTTCCATGGATTCTGGATCCCGCGTAACACCAAATTGTACGAATTTGTCATCGACAATCTTTGTCGCTAGATCAACATAGTTGCACATAATCTTTCCCATACTGTGAGTGGCCATCTACAACAAGATAGACTCGATTAAAATTGTGCATATACATAAAGATATCATGTATAGATTATCAGACCTATTCACAGGCCTAGTAATCGATAAACACATACGAATATCAAGAAAAGATAAGGCATATCGCAGGATAACACATAGACATAATCTATATGATCAAAGGATTTTGAAAAAGAAACTCATCAAATAACCAGAAATTACCAGATTCACCAGATTCAATTTTTCAGAAAATGAGTTTGAATCGCAGGAAAACACTTGAATCACAGAAAGGTAATTTGAGTTTTCAGAGAATAAATCGCAATTTTTTTTGAGAATAAGAAAACTCTGGTAGGGTTTTGATGAAACTTATAAGGAGGAGGAGGGAAAAACGAGATTGGAAGATCAACCGTTTGAAAAGATTAAACGATCCAGATTAAGCGGTTTTGATCGTATGGTCAGGAAAAGCACGTACGAATACCTTTTGGATTTAAAAGCACATTTTGTAGCAATTAATACAAGTACCCTACGTCCGCATTAAATGTTTTGCAGGGAATACGTCACAAAAGGTAATGAGTACAGTAAGGCAAATAATATCAGATAAAATCAAATAAGTAAGCAATAAACAAGGAAACAGAAAAGCTTATCTGGTTGACTGATATTGTAATCAGTCAATACCACTTGTAGTTGTTGATTCCACTTGTTGATCTTAGTTTTCTGCCTAATCCTTATAATTTCCCAACTGTTCTTTTCAACTGATCCGCTTCACTTTGCTTCGATTTCCTTTTACGATCCTCGCTTGATCGATTTGAAGTTCCCTTCAACCGATATTTACTTTTTCTCATAGATCGATATATATATATATATATCTGATTTGTTGAGGTATTAAGCTCAACTGATCTTCCTCATTTGATCAGTTTCGTATGTAATCAGATTTCAGTTGACCTAATCTGATTCTTCTCAGATCAAGCCAATTCTTGGGATACGTGTTACCGCCAAAACTTAGTCTAGAATAGTAGTCTCTATTCCCTAAGTTGGCACGATTTGGCATGAGTAATTATAGTCTGAATATTTCGATATGTCAATCCGTAGTAAATTTATCCAATTATCGATCGGCGTGATTCCTACACGTCATCCTTGTGATGCAAATTTCTCTAAAAGGCTTTTTGAAATCAAATTTGCATTTGACACCCTTGCTTGGCCTCTATAAATTGGACCAATGTTTTACACAACATAACCCATTCACCATACTTATCTTCTTTGTAGAATCATGTATTCTCGGTGAACCCTTATTTCCTTGAAACTTCCTAAAAACACCTTTACCCATTTTTCAATGATTTCAACTTTTCTCAAATCAACCCCATGTGTCCCTTATCACTATTTTCGTCGTCATCAAAGATTTCACATACAATTGTTGCCAAGCTTCTCTACCACCAAGGCGGCGGATCTGGCTGTCATAATCGGAGAAGACACTTCCTAACCGTATGCACCTTGTGTGTCTATCGAGATGACTTTTGAACTAGCATCAACAGACTCGATCGATATAAAACATGAGTTTGATATACGGTCTTGATCGGACAACGGTGATCTTCGTATATCAAATCAATTTTTTTTTCATCGACACATGTGCCCATAAGGTCTTTGAACCACTTTCTTGGCACATGTGCTCCATTTATCATTTGGAGAGCCCATTGACTTGGTCTAAGGGCTCTCGCTTAGAAATCCTATCAAGGCCTCTCTCGCTCCATTGGTTTTAGCTTGTGGAGAGGCTTTAGGATTATTTCAAAGCCTTCTAACCCTTGTTAAGTGGGGAAAATGGGAGCATGAGATCTTAAAATCTCTCTCTCCCCCCTTTCTAGGGTTAGGATGAGGGTTTAGGGTTATAGGTTTAGGGTTTTTCGGTTATGACTTATATAACGACCTCCCGGTCCTCTTGTACTTGTAACTTGTAATGTAAACCCGACATTGGGTCTTTATCAATGAAAATTTCTATTATTCCATTGTTGTGTAAATTACACTGCTTTTTCTTATGCGATGTAAGCTTTAATCTTGTGAATCTTGCTTGTTGAATGTCAACTTAATCGACTTATAAAGAGAGAAATAACCCAACCGATTTAATCGATAATCCTTTAATCTGTCGAGTGTTTCCTTTAATCGATAAACCTTTAATCGACCGGTTTTTTAATCGACAAATTTGTAACTCGATCGACTTCTCATATCGGTTCCTTGATGATCTTACCGATCGATTGAGATACCAAACTCAACGATTCCTCTTAACTTTGGTTAGTCTCTTAACCACCGGTTCTCGAGAACAATCCATCAAGCATTTTAGGTGCTTTTTCTCCAAGATCCGTAAGCCCTAGCTCATTGCATAATTCTCTGAATCGATCTCGGTAGTGGCTTGGTTAGAGTATCGACTTTTCTCAGAATCGATGTGAATCTTTTCCATTATGATATTCTTCTTTTCAACATGATCTCTTATAAAATGGTGTCTGACATCCACATGCTTGCATCTTGTATGTAGAACAGTGTTGGGAAATTTATAGTTTTGATGAAAGTTCCAAAAACACATGTAATAGGACCAAATCGGACATTAGGTGACCGATGTTTATATTACTCTTTATAGGAGACCATTGATAATGATTGTATAGAACAACCGATGAAATAGATAGGTCACATATTGGGAAACTCAATATGTATAGGTCGATCCAAGACTCAAAGGATGTACCGATATCCGAATGAGCCGAATGCAAGACAAGAACAGAAGATCGATCGATCCGATCTAGTCGATATCTCAAATTTGAAGTCATAAAGCTCAAACTCAGAATACTTGAAGATCAGATGACTTCCAAAAGATCAGACCAAAAGACCTACATCAGCCGAGTCTGCTAGTTGAAGCTAAGTCAACCGGCACCATAAGACTCCATCAGTAGATCGATCGGTTGACCGATCAAATCACCACAAGGTGAAATCTGATGTTTTACCTAATCATACGTCTATGATTTGAACAAGAAGAATGTCAAGCTTAGTTGGAAGAACAACACTGAAAAGTGAGTCTGCTATCCAATAAGAACAAGACACGATGATCGGAGCCAAAATCATTGGGATTTGATGCTACCTCTCAGAATTGGCTACAAAATATAAGATCACGCTTTCGGTTCATGCCGTTCCTGAAGCACGCCACATCAAGCTTGCAAGTCTACCAAATATAGCCTGAAATTCAAATTGCTCTCCAACGGCTCTTTGATTTCAAGGTCTATAAATATGGGATCACACTTCAGAGTGAAACAACGGAAACACTGAACAATCAAGAAGCTCAAGCTAATATCAGATTTCCGCCCAAGAACACGAACAAGAAGATTAATTTTTATTAAGTGTTCATCCCATAAGTTCTTAGCATAGAAATCTTTTCATCTACCGTTAAAGTCGCTTATACGCAAGAAAAGATTTCATAGTTGGAACCAAAAACAATCTTACCCAAACCCCCAAGTTAGGTTAAGTTGTTTAGCAAGATTCGGTACTAGGGTTTCTAGTTCGATTTACGGGATCGGTTGAGTGTGAACTCCTTAAACATCTAGTTGGTGTCTTTGTGTTGGACTTACACATAAAACAAAGTCCAGTTGGTTAAGTAGGTGCCCTTGTGATAGGGAAGAGTGGACGTGGGACCGGTTTGTCCGAACCACTATAAATCTTGTGTGCCTTTACCGCTTTGATTAACGACACACAATCGCACACAACCTTTAAAGCGCATACATATTCCAAGTTGAGATCGCTTAGCATCAAGCTTCGATCCGATCAAACTTCGACACTTCACCAACCGATTAAAAGATTAACTTTGGAATCGATTTATCAAAACCGGGTTTTTCACACGGGTAAAACTTAAGCTTCCGCACACATTAGTTAAACCGATAGTTCTGCGAACCGATCTACCTTCAGCGACAAGAAGTTGGTTATCAACCCAAACCGATTCACTTCGACTCGATCAAAGGGCTAATCGCCTCACACCGACCAAGACAAAAAGTTTTCGAAGTCTATTCACCCCCCTCTAGACTTACGCCCTCACAAAACCCGCTCGACCTACAAGTGGTATCGAGAGAAGTTGGTTCTCTGCACCATCGACTTTGTGTATCATCGATTCTTGAGGAAGAATCTTTGTGGTCGACTGAACTGATCTTGAAAAACCTTTTTAAAACTCATTCATTTTCCAAAATCACTCAGCATGGATAACACCTCAGGTATGTATCATGATCTGCCGAAGTTCTCAATCGATGAGTATGCAGATTGGGCCATATATATGTCCAACCATCTAGGTTCGATAAATGGCGAAATGATGGAAGTCATCGAAAAGAGGACCCATCATCATTTATTACGACAACCCCGCAATGGAGGAGATCCAGACTTTGCACCGGGAAGTCTTGTGCGTAAAAGCCCAGCCTTGATGGATGCAGAGGAAAGGAAACTGCATACTCTAGATACTATCGCAAGGCATATTATCATGAAAACCATGGATAAGGTCACCAAGAAAAAGATTAAGTATCTCAAATCTGCGAAAGCAATGTGGGATACTCGTCAAATATCGCGAGGGAAATGAATGATAAAAGACAAATGTCTACAAGTTTAACCGGTAAAGTTCAAAAAATTGAAGATGCTTGCCAACGAAAAACCATCAACGAACTCGATGGAAGGATTACGATGTCAATAAACAAGCTTCGAGAACTTGGTAGAGAGATGTCCGATAAAGATATCAACTACAAAATTTTAAGGTCTCTCACCAAGAAATGGGACATGAAGGTCACAAAGAATCAAGGATTGCCAAGACATTTCAAAAATGAAGCCAAGTAGCTTGTTCTTGAGCCTTAAAGCTCACGAGTTCAATTTGATTGAAAGAGGACAAGTTCGATGAAGATGAGGTGCCCGCCAAGCCTCAATCTCAAAATCGATTGCTTTTAAGGCAACCAAAGAAGTTAGAACGAAGGCCAACGAACCCGTTGGGAATATAATGAGTCGCGTAGCAGACGCTTCGCTTACTGTGAAGCTTGAGAAGTCGAACGTCCAACTTGGTAAGTATCAAAGATTTTATAAGGACTATCAACATACCGAGGGAGATAGGAGATCGCCCAACAGATCTCCGAAGAACCAGATCGATGATCGGAGGGATCACAGAGATGAAAGGAAAAGAGATAATCGATCGAGGAAGGAAGAGATAACCAATCGCATGTAAGGCTCAGACTACTATCGAAGCGAAGTCACCGACAGGGTCATATAGACGAGTGATTCACCCGAAGGAAAGGTTCGGTGGATCAAGGAGCGGGCTTCAACCGCGAGAAGCCAGTCACTATAGCGCAGATCGCCTGCACTGACGCCAAGAGAAAGGGAAGAAAAGAGGAAATGTAAGAGAGCAACGCGATAGGACAAAAGAGCTATGGTTGCCGATACGTCAGAATCGACGATTCCTATCCGCCTCCGAGGACTCGGATACTCCTCTCAGAAGACTTCGCCGATCAAGAAGGGGCTGCTGACTTCTATGAAAAATGAAGATCCGATATTCTCTTCGACGATGATGAGATCTCGGCCGATAGCCAGTGGAGGACCAATCTGAGGTAACCTCCAAACCCGCTTCGCTCGCTTTACACCGCTATCATTAGCACACCGCCGGGAGATCGACCCGCAATTTCTACTCGAAAGCAATTGCTTGAGGATCTCTCCAATCGAAAGAGACACTTATGCTATAGTGGAAGTTTGAAAATGATAAAATTTGAGGACCGTAAATAATCGACTTTTGCTAAAGAAAATGATCTCAAGAAAAGCCTCCGAACTTAGATCACCAAAAACGCCGTTCGGCAACCGAAAATTTAAAATTCTCGAAGTTAAAGCTTCTGATCAGGAGAAGCAGATCAAAGATCATCTGGCAATTAACAAACAGCAAGCTGATGACTTCAAAATCCTGCAAGCAAAATTCGATGAGCTGTTCCAAAAGCATGAAAGTCTAAAATCATTTGAGGATAATCTGCGTAAGAAAATAGAGGTTTTTTCAAAATCATCTAAAACCGCTCAAGACATGAACGCCTATTTTCGAACAACGATTAACAAGAAGGGACTTGGGTATGAAAACCCTTCCACATCCTCAAAAGCCCCGGCTGATTCATCTCAAAAAGATGTAATCAGAAGAGTTTCTGACAAAGATACACCAAAAGCCAAACATGTATCTAATAAGGAAAAAAGACCGGGTTGAGCGTGTAAAGGCGGTGTGCCTAACTAGAAGGAAATGAAATGGACCCCAACTGGTAAAGCATCAGTCGAGGAATCAACAGAAGAACCCAGTTCTTCTGAAGAGACCTCAACCTGATCAACAGATCGAATCGAAAAAGACAACCCGTAGTGCTGAAGTCCAATCGAGACCCAATCAAGGTCACCGCCTAATAAGCATGCTTCGTAAACCGCAAAAACCACCTATGCCAAAAAGATATGAATCTTTTGATGGTAGCAAATGTACCTACCCCTATAATCGTAAATCTAGGTCAAGCACCCGAACCACATTGGATAAAAAGAAGACAAACGAAAAGATAAATCCCAAGTTTTCTAAGTCACCCAAGGTTCACACTAATAATCATACAAATCGAAAAGATATAAAGAGACGATGATTATGTTGATAGGTATGGGAGACAAATCAGCCTTCGATCTAACCGATCACAATAGAAGTGCTCTGCTTTGTATGGATCCCCAAAACTAATCCTAACCCCTCGGGACCCAATCCAAAAGGGTACCTAAAGCCCGATTTGGTCATAGGATCGCGCTGGTCCGCCAACAAAGGAGGTGTGCAAGCAACTATCCGGTACATCGATAGTGGATGTTCAAGGCACATGACAGAAGCAAGCACCTCCTCAAATTTCATACATAGAAATGAAAGGCCGCGTGTACTCTTTTCTTTGATGATAACTTTGGTTATACCAAAGGATTCTTTAACCTTAGAGAATGATGATGTACAAATAACCTGAGTCTCAGTATGTCGAAGGTCCGAAGCACAACCTACTATCGGTTTCACAATTCTCACACAACGGATTCAAGGTGTTGAGTTCTCGACTGACCAATGCACTATCAAGAATCGAGCCACTCAACAGATTTTGCTAATTGGTTCAAGGAAAGGGACGATCTACACAGCTGATTGGAACAATTGCCCAAGAAATGCATGCCTGATTGTCAAGAGTTCCAAAAGTAGCGAGTTGGCTCGCACAAAAAGAATGAGCCATCCGAACTTTAAAACTCTTAATAAGATAGCAAGGATGTCTCTAGTGGAAGGACTTCCGAATGAAGTATTTTCAAAGGATCGGACATGTCTTGCATGTCGGAAGGAAAAAATGCAGTCAAAGCTTCATTCAAGGGAATTCCGGACGGCATCCAAAGAGAGTCTTCGCAATTCTTCATATGGATCTATTTGGACCAGTTACACTAGTCAGTCTCAACGGACGCAAATATACTCTGGTAATCGTGGATGACTATTCCAAGTTTACATGGGTTATATTCTTATATAAGAAGAATGAGACGACAAACGAAGATACCCGAGCCGCTAAAAAGATTACAAAATGAGAAGGGTGTCATGTAGTAAAAATCGATCGATATAAAGGTAAATTTCAACTCTTTTATTATCGATTTTTTGCTCTAAGTTTGGTATACAACATGAAACATCACCGCAAGGACGCACAACAAAATGGAGTAAATGAATCGGAGAACAGAACTCTCAAAGAAGTTCGCGCCGCGACGATGTTAAATTTGAACATGTAATACCAAGCCGTTTTAAGCGTATAATCAACATCGCATGCCATACTCGTAATGGATGTCTTCGACTAAGGCTCACTACAAAACACCCTATGAACCGTGGAAGGACGAAAAAAACCTCGTGTCTCTTACTTCCATGTTTTTGGGTGTAAGTGTTTCATACACAACAATGGGAAGAGTCGGTTGAAGACTTTTGAGGCCAAGTCGGATGAGGGTATATTCTTAGGATATTCCTCATCTAGCAAGGCTTTCGGGGTTTACAATGCATTTAACCCTACTTGTGGAAGAAACACCCCATGTAGTCTTTGATGAAGCATCTTCCGAACAAGAGAAATCGCCTCTCGAACAAGATGTACTGATCAACAAGTACCGATGCTCGAAAAAATGGATCGACTAATGATCAAGGAAAAAGAATCGAAACCGTAATAGCGGTATACATTCCATCTAGGTGATTCACCAGATCATTCAGATCCTAAGGTATGAAAAAACTCGCTTGAAGAAGAAGTTTTATTCAAATTGAGATAAGATCAATCCGAACCATCCGGTTCGGGGGAACACTGAAGTTCCCATTTAACAGACATCGACACATGATGAGTCCAACATCACCGAGACTTGTTCTTATCAAGTGGATCATAACTCCGCACCACTCCCAATCGCTAGTAATGAAATTTTATCGAAATGGATGATGTTCTCCAAACCGACGCAAATCGAATGAAGGACTCGGATAACCACCATCCAACCGATCTCGATAATCGGAGACCCATCCGATAAAGTTAAAACTAGACATCGATTGGTGAAAGTGCCATGTATTGATGTTATCTGCCTATGAAGGAACCAACAACAATAGAGGAAGCTCTACAAGACGCAAAGTCGGATTCTAGCCATGCAGAAGAGCTTGAACAGTTCGACAGAAAACCAAGTTTGGGAAACCGGTAGATGCACCAAATCATCAAGACGTAATTGGCACGGTGGGTTTTCAAGAACAAGAGAGATGAGAAAAAACGTCATCACCGTAAATAAGGCAAGACTTGTTGCTAAGGGGTACTCACAATCGGAAGAATTGATTATGACGAGAACTTTGCACCGGGGCGCCGCCTAGAAGCCATTCTCATTGTTTACTTCGCATATGCTTCCCACGAGGGTTCATCGTATATCGATGGACGAAAGAGTGCTTTCTTAAACGGGGTACTAGCAGAGGAAGTTTATGTCGAACAACCTCCGTGCTTTGAAAAGGGCAACCAGTGTGTACTGCCTAAGAAAAAGCTCTCTATGGCTCAAAAACAGCTCCTCGAGCTTGGTATGATACACTCTCTCGCCTTGATTGAAAGTGGGTTCACTAAAGGAACAAAGGACGATAACCTTATTCGCAATAGAAGATGGAAAAGATATTCGATGGTTCAGATTTACGTGATCGACATCATCTTCTGGATCTCCCAACAAAAGTCTATGTGAAAGATTCAAAGAACCGATGCAAGGGAAATTTGAGATGTCCATGATGGGTCGATGAATTACTTTATGGGTCTTCAAGTAAAAGCAAAAGTACGTAAGGATATTCATCTCGCCAAGAAAAGTACACTAGGAATTTATTGGCTAAGTTTGGAGTTCAAAATTGTAAAGAAGCCAAAATTCCTATGATGACCGGATTCAAGATGGATCCGTATTGAGGATGGTCGAAAAACAAATCGGAAGGAATATAGGGCTCTCATTGATCTCTACTATACCGACCGCCAAAGAGACCGGATATAACCTTCGCAGAGGTGTATGTGCGATTTCGTGCAAATCCAATGATAAGTCACCTAGAAATTGCCTAAGCGGATTCTTAAGTATCTGAAGGGGACAAAAACCTTGGTTTATTTTACCCATCGATGATAATCTAGAGCTTAGTGGGTATTCGATTACGATTATGGAGGTTGCAAGATTGATGAAAATCCACCTCAGAACTTGTCGGTTCTTAGGAAGTAAACCGATCTCGTGGTTTTCAAAGAAGTTAGACATCGCTTGCAACATCTACTATCAAGCGTAATATATATGGTCGCAGAAAGTCGTTGTTCCCAATCGCTCGCTTAGTCGGCAATGAGGGATTATAACATTGAAACTAAGAATGTACCTATTTTCTCGTGATGATAATAGTCTTTATTGCAATCACTCGTAATCCTCGTTCTACATACAAGATGCAAGCATGTGGATGTCGGACACCATTTTATAAGAGATCATGTTGAAAAGAAGAATATCGTAATGGAAAAGATTCATACCGATATACGTAAAGTCGATATTCTAACCAAGCCACTAGCTGAGATCAGATTCAGAGAATTATGTAATGAGCTAGGGCTTCTGGATCTTGGAGAAAATGCACCTAAAATGTTTGATGGAATGATCTCCAGAACCAGCTGGTTAAGAGACTAACCAGGCTGAAAGGAATCAGTTGAGTTTGGTATCTCAATCGATCGTAAGATCACCAAGAACGATATGAGAAGGTCTTGATCGATTTAAAGTTTATCAGATTAAATGAACTGATCGTTTAAATGATTATCTGATTAAATCTGTTCAGTTATACTTTGTAAGTCGATTAATCTGAAATTCAACAAGATTCACAAGTGGCATTCACAGATTAAAGTCTACAATCGCATAAGAAAGCAGAGAATTTACACAACAATGAAATAATAGAACTTTTCATTGATAAAGACCCGAAGGTCAGATTACATTACAAGTTACAAATACAAAGGACCCGGAGGTCAGTACATAAGTCATAACCGAAAACCCTAAACCTATAACCCTAAACCCTCATCCTAACCCAAGAAGTGCGGGAGAGAGAGATTTTAAATCTGATGCTCTCATTTTCCCCCACTTAACAAGGGTGAGAAAGGCTTTAAAATAATCCTAAAGCCTCTCGCTGAAGCTAAAACCAATGGAGCGAGAGAGGCCTTGATAGGATTTTTAAGCCAGGAGCCCTAAGAAAGAGTCAGTGGGCTCTCCAGCTGTTAAATGGTGAGTTGATATACGGGCATCAGCTGTTGTCTGATGCAGACCGTACATCAAACTCATGTTCATTTTCAGACTGAGTCTGTTGATGCGGGTTACGTCATCTCGATAGACACACAAGGTGCATACGGTTAGGAGAAGTGTCTTCTCGATTCAGTGAGATAGCGAATCGCCGCCTCGGTGGTAGAGAAGCTTAACAACGATTGTATGTGAAATCTTTGATGACGACGAAAGACAAAGATAAGGGACACACAGGGTTGATTTGAGAAGTCAAATCATTGAAAAAGAGGTAAAGGTGTTTCTTTGGAAGTTTCACCGGAAATAAGGGTTCACCAGAATGCATGATTTTACAAAGAAGATAAGTATGGTGAATGGGTTATGTTGTGTAAAACAATTGGTCCAATTTATAGAGACCAAGCAAGGGTGCAAATGCAAATTCGAAGTTCTCAAAACCTTTTAGAGAAATCGCACCAAAAGGACAAATGTAGAAATCACGCGATCGATAATTGATAAATTTACTACGGATTGACATATCGAAAGATTCGCATTTATAATTACGCATGTCAAATCGCTACCAACTTAGGAATAGATAAGCTACTATTCTAGACTAAGTTTTGGCAGAACACTTATCCCAAGAATTGGCTTGATCCGAGAAGAATCGACAGGTCAACTAAAATCTTATTACATACTGGTTCGATCGATGAGGAAGATCACCGAGCTTGAAACTCCAACAAATCGGATACATCGATCTATGGGAAAAATGAAATATCGGTTGAAGGGGGAACTTCAACCGATCAAGAGGATCGGCGGAAATCGACGTATTCAAAGAAGATCAATTAAAAGGATCGGGCTTGGGAAATTTTAAGGCTTAGGCGTAATACTAAGATCAACAAGTGAAATCAACATGGATTAAGTGGTATTGACCGACACAATATCACCAACCGAGACACGCCTTTCTTTTCTCTTGTTCTTTGCTTATTTATCGGATCTTATCTGATATTATTTGCCTTACTGTACCCATTATCCTTGTGACGTATTCCCTGCAAATCATTTAATGCGGACGTGGGGAACATGTATTAACTGCTACTAAATGTGCTTTTAAATCCAAAAGGTTTTTTAGACGTTTTTCCCGACCTACGATCAAAACCGCTTAATCTGGAGCGTTTAATCTTTTCAAACGGTTGATCTTCCAAATCTTGTCTTCTTTTTCCCTCCTCGTCTTTATAAAGTTCATCAAAAACCATACCAGAGTTTTCCATTTCACAAACTTGCGATTTATTCTCTGAAAACTCCAGATTACTTCTCTCAGATTCAAAGTGTTTCTCCTAAGTTTCAAAATCATCTTTCCGAAAAATAGAATCTGGTAATTTATGTTTATTTGATGTATTTTTTTAATCCATTGATCTTAAATGTTTTTATCCTGTGTTATGCTTTATTGTTTCTTGGTTTCCGTGATATGTGATGTTCTTATATATATATGCACAACTTTAATCGGGTCCATCCTTTGTAGATGGCCACCCACGGAATGGGAAAGATAATGTGCAATTATGCGAATCGCAACAAAGATTGTGGATGATAAGTTAAATGCATTCAATATCACTCAGATCCTAATCCATGGAGGTCGAGCAAATTTCGCGAAAAGGTGCCTTGAGAAATTTTTTATACGCTTTCAACGCAATCCAAAGGATGCAAAGATGAAGCACTAGAATTCCTAAGGAATTTAAGAGTGGATACGGATGTTCCGAAAATGAACCGCTCTCGACAAATAACGGAGAAGAAATCGATCGATTTAATGATGATATAACCCGGTCTGCTCAAATTACCAAAAGGACGGATCTCGCCGCTCATTACAGGAGAACGAAGATGAGCCGATCGAAAAGAGTTTTCGAGAGGCCGACAAACATCATACGTCAGTTTTGTCGTGCCAATGCTCAAGAGGAAATACCGATTGTTGTTTGACATATTGTCAAAAAACAATTATGGGTATTACATTCAAATTTCATGCTTTACATCCGTCAAAATGTACAAAGATGGCTACAATAATTGATAAAACCAAGAACATCAATTGGCACGGGTTCCTCAAGGCCATTCTCGCTCCAAGAACATGAGAAATTTGGAGTAAATGAACCGAGGCAGTATATCTCGAAGAAAAAGATCGCAATCTCAACAAGGTTGCGCTTATTCCGAAAGATAAACCGCTTAATGCCGAATGGGAACAGATTGATCAAGTCCTATAAGGCCTTTCTCACAAATGCACTTCACCATCTTTGGGCCACCAGACGATGATATGCGCCAACCCCCCCAAAGTCAAAGAAAGGAAAAAGCAAGAAGAACTTCGCCTACACCAGATGCCCCCAAGAAGAAAAAAGAAAACCGTGAAGGCCTGCGAGAAGAGGTCGAAAAGGCGCGCAAGCCTCCATGACTCGATGCTTGAAGATGAGTCGATGAAGAAAGAGCGCCAGATCACCAAGGTAACACAAACATCAGTGAAAAATCGTGACAGCAGCTTCTCAAAAGAGAGCTCGCCAGATCATTCTCGGCGGAAGAAGCACAAGCGATCGATCTCCTTCTCCTCAAGCTCGAGCCGATTCACCACTCGCACTAATGGTCAGCCGAAAGCATGTCTCTCCTATTCTTCCACCTGCCCGCTTGAACTCAAATCGCATCATTCGCAACCGTAAAGCTTACCGATGTGGAACCGTAAGCACTGCTTCCACAGCCAGAACTCTCGCAGTCGAACCGACACCCAACTTCCGCCTACTCAAGCACAACCGAACCTTCCACATCTCATCAAATCGATCGATCGACAATTCCCGAGTCCAGATCAACAAAGATCATAATCGGGAAATTGATCGTAATGCTAATCGAAAGAGAAATTGATGAGTTGTATCCGTAATCGTCGCCTATCCTCGCCATAAGAGAGGAAGTTATGGAGATCTCACCGAGAGATCTTCGATTAAAAAACTTCTGGACTTTTATAATAATTATTGAATAGATGGGCGTGCGGATGAGTTTGCGGACTTCGATTTCGACATGAGGAAATCTGCTAAAGTGGGATCACCAAATGAGCCGATAAATCGCTAAATCCATCAAAGCTCGATCCACGCGGTTAGGGTTGCTTTAACAGATTTAATCGAGATCACCGACAAAGCTCTCAAACAGATGCCATCATGAAGGATGCAGAGTCGCCAATGATAGTGGAGCCGTGTCGCAGCTTCATGACCAACCACTTTGGAGGCACAAACAATCGAATCGGATCAAGTGACACCCAACATTCCAACATCACATGTCACTACCGATCAACTTCAGAGATCAAATCTTGTCTCAAAGATCTTCCGAAAGAAGAAGTTGAGGGATCGATAATGATCAAAGGCGGATTGCCATCAAAGAAATAACAGATCAAAGGAATTGGCTATTTCCCGCATTAGGGGCAATCAAAGATCGGGTTCTCCCAAATCAGGTCCATCAAGTCACCGAATCGATAAAGACCGTTGATGCCAAATCGACTCGGGTGGATCAACAACAAGTTTATTTTCCGATGCTCACCGACAAGCTAGAATTGATGAAAAAGAAACTTGACAAACCGATTAAAACATTCTCATCGCCATGAAATCTGCAAGATCGAAATGATATCGACGATTCAAAATCTAACTGCTCAAACTCAAGGCATATCATTGGCAGATCTCAACAGGCGATCGCAATAATCTTGGTTCTCGACCTCCCACTCACAACTCTTTTTGATCAAACCAAAAAGGGGGAAGGATGTAATGAGAAACCAACTCGACATAACAAAAGGCAGGACATCACAAACTCCTGGATCAAAAAAAGATGTCCAAAGAGCAGGTAGCTGAAGAAGCCCGAAAAAGCCAAGAAGAAAGAAGGGCAGAAAAAATGGCAGAGGCAGAAAATCTGAAGAAGAAATTCAGATTGAGAGCGAAGAAAGGAAGGGCTGGAAAATCCGCATTGTAACCTAAGCCGCCAAAGAAGAGTTGATGAGATCATCCCAAAAACTGCTGCGCATGCTAAGAAATTTGAGGAATGGAATAAGATCAGGAGTGAATGGCTTCTGGATGCCTTTGTTCTTAATCTTGTTCCACAAGAAGAATCTCCTGATGAAGAATTCCTCAACTGGTTAGAAAATAAATACCCGGATTTTCCGAAGTATCTGGAAAATGAGGCCAAGCTTATCAATGTAAAAATATCTCGCCAAGAGTATGATCTGATGGATTACTCAAAGAAGGCAGATGGCTCATTTGACAGACTGACATTTCAAAGATTCTATTTTGACATCCTGCTTGAACGCATATAATCGATCCTCGGCAGATCGATGATGTCAAATGGAAACTTTATCGATTTTCAACGCACCTCAAGATCAAAAAGAGATGCGAGAAGGATACAAGCCTAAAGAGTGAAGAATCGTAAGACTACTCAGATCACCAAGATTATTTTACAAACTTTTCGATGTAACATGTAATCAACATTTATTAATGAGAAAAGTTTATTTTCTCGATCCTAAGACAAAGTCTCATTGTCTTCGATTATATGCTCTTAATCGCTTCTATTTTTATCAATCAGTATTTGGTTTCTCAAGGTGTTTTGGTTTTCATCAAAAAAAAAATTGTTGGGAAATTTATAGTTTTGATGAAAGTTCCAAAAACACATGTAATAGGACCAAATGACACTGTTAATGATCGATGTTTATATTACTCGCTATAGGAGACCAAATGATAATGATTGTATAGAACAACCGATGAAATAGATAGGTCACATATTGAGGGGAAACTCAATATGTATAGGTCGAATCTGAAGACTCAAAGGGCGGACAAATATCATCCGACAGCCGTAATGCAAGACAAGAACAGAAGATCCGATCGATCCGATCTAGTCGATATCTCACCAAGTCATAAAGCTCAAACTCGTAATACTTGAAGATCGGATGACTTCCGAAGATCGGACCGGAAGACCTACATCACCGAAATCACCTAGTTGAAGCTAAGTCAACCGCACCGTAAGACTCCATCGTAGATCGATCGATTCCGATCGATCAGTCACCACAAGGTGAAATCGATGTTTCACCTAATCATACATCTATGATCCTAACAAGAAGAATGTCAAGCTTAGTTGGAAGAACAACACCGAAAAAAGTGAGTCCGCTATCCAATAAGAACAAGACACGATGATCGGAGCCGCAAATCAAGGGATTTGATGCTACCTCTTTGTAACGGCTACAAAATATAAGATCACGCTTTTCGGCCATGCCGCCCTCAAGACGCCACATCAAGCTCCGCAAGTTCACCAAATATAGCACAAATTCAAATTGCTCTCCAACGGCTCTTTTGATTTCAAGGTCTATAAATATGGGATCACACTTCGAGTGAAAACAACTAAACGCCGAACAATCAAGAAGCTCAAGCTAATATCGATTTCCGCCAAGAACACGAACAAGAAGATTATTTTTTATTAATTGTTCATCCCATAAGTTCTTAGCATAGAAATCTTTTCATCTAGTTGTTAGTCGCTTATACTGCTATAAAAGATTTCATAGTTGGAACCAAAAACAATCTTACCCAAACCCCCAAGTTAGGTTAAGTTGTTTAGCAAGATTTCGATAGGGTTTCTAGTTACGATTTACGGGATCGGTTGAGTGTGAACTCCTTAAACATCTAGTTGGTGTCTTGTGTTGGACTTACACATAAAACAAAGTCCAGTTGGTTAAGTAGGTGCCCTTGTGATAGGGAAGAGTGGGCGTAGGATCGGGTTTATCCGAACCACTATAAATCTTGTGTGCCTTTTTACCGCTTTGATTAACCGACACACAATCGCACACAACCTTTAAAAGCGCATACATATTCCAAGTTGAGATCGATTAGCATCAAGCTTCGATCCGATCAAACTTGACACTTCATCAACCCGATTAAAAGATTAACTTTGGAATCGATTTATCAAAACCGGTTTTTCACACGGTAAAACTTAAGCTTCCGACACATCGCTTAAACCGATAGTTACGAATCGATCCGCCTTCAGCGACAAGAAGTTGGTTATCACCAAACCGATTCACTCGACTCGATCAAAGTAATCGCCTCACACCGATCAAGACAAAAAGTTTTCAAGTCTATTCACCCTCCCCTCTAGACTTACGCCCCTCACAAAACCCGTTCGACCTACAAACAGATTTCGAGTGATTGCAATAGCACTATTATCGCCACGAATATAGGTACATTCTTAGCTACAATGTTATAATCCTCGACCATCGACTAAGCGAGCGGGTTAGAGCAAATGAATTCAAAATGACCATATATTCTCCGCTTAGTAGATGTCGCAAATCGATGTCCGCTTTTTTAAAAACACGATATCAGTTTTACTTCCTAAGAACTGACATGTTCCTGAGGTTGACTTTCTGTCAATTTTGCAACCTCCATAATCAGAATCAGAATACCCACTAAGCTCTAGATTATCATCTGATGGGTAAAATAAACGAAGGTTTACTGTCCCCTTCAGATACTTCAGAATCCGCTTAGTCGCTTTTCTAGGTGGCTTTGCATTGGATTTGCTCGAAATCTAAAGACATACACCTCTTGCAAAAAGTGATATCCGGTCTCACCGGCGAATGGTATAGTAAAGATCCAATGAGAGCCCTATATTCTTTTCTCGATTTGTTTTTCGACCATCCTCATCTGGATCCATCTTGAATCCAGTCATCATAGGAATTTTGGCTTCCTTACAGTTTTGAACTCCAAACTTAGCCAATAAACTCCTAGTGTACTTTGCTTGGCAGATGAATATTCCTTCTGTATTTTGTTTAACTTGTAGACCCAGAAAGTAACTCATCTGACCCATCATGGACATCTCGAACTTCCCTTGCATCAGTTTGCTGAATCTTTCACATAGACTCTTGTTGGGAGATCCGAAGATGATGTCGCCCACGTAAAATCAATCATCGAATATCTTCTCCATCTTCTATTCTCGAATAGGGTTCTTTCCATCGCTCTTTAGTGAACCCACCGCCTATCAAGAACCGAGAGAGTGTATCATACCAAGCTCGAGGAGCTTGTTTCAGCCATAAAGAGCTTTTTCTTAAACGGTACACTTGGTTGCCCTTTTTCAAAGCACGGAGGTTGTTCGACATAAACTTCCTCTTTAGTACCCCGCTTTAAGAATGCACTTTTACGTCCATCCGATACACAAATGAACCCTCTCCGGGGAAGCATATGCCGCCAAATAAATGGCTTCTAAAGCGGCGATCGGTGCAAAGGTCTCATCATAATCAATTCCTTATGATTGTGAATACCCCTTAGCAACAAGTCTTGCCTTATTCCTGGTTATGACATTTTTCTCATCTCTCTTGTTCTTGAAAACCCACTTCGTGCCAATTACGTCTTGATGATTTGGTCCGTCCACCGGTTCCCAAACTTGATTTCTCTCGAACCGCTCCAAATTTCCTCCGCATGGCTAGAATCCAAATTGCGCTTGTAGAGCTTCCTCATTGTTGTTGGTTCCTTCATGCATGTGATAACAACAATACATGGCACTTTCACCAACTGATGTCTAGTCTTAACTCTATCAGATGGGTCTCCGATGATCAGATCAGTTGGATGACTGGTTATCCAGGTCCTTCTGTTCTGATTTGCGTCGGTTTGGAGAGCATCATCCATTTCTGATAATAGTTCATTACTAGCGATTGGGAGTGGTGCAGAGTTATGATCCACTTGATAAGAACACGCCTCACCGATGTTGGACTCATCATTTGTCGATGTCTGCTCGCGTGGGAACTTCAGTGTTCCCCGAACCGGATGGTTCGGTTGATATTATCTCACCGCATGCCGAACTTCTTCATCGACAGTTTTTTCCGTACCTTAGGATCCGATTGATCCGGTGAATCACCTAGATCTGGAATGTATCTTTATTATGATTTCGATCCTTTTTCCTTGATCGTTAGTTGATCCATTTTCCGAGCATCGTCTTTGGTTGATCGTGCACATCTTGTTCGAGGCGCATTTCTCTTGTTCGAAGATGCTTCATCAAAGACTACATGGGGTGTTTCTTCCACAACTAGGGTTCGCCTCATTGTAAACCCCCCGAAAGCCTTCTTTAGATGAGGAATATCCTATACCCTCATCTGACTTGGCCTCAAAAGTCTTCAACTGACTCTTCCCATTGTTGTGTATGAAACACTTACACCCAAAAACATGGAAGTAAGAAACACGAGGTTTTCTGCCCTTCCACAGTTCATAGGGTGTTTTGTAGTGAGCCTTAGTCAAGACATCCGCTCGAGTATGACATGCAAAGGTTGATAGCCTTCCGCCAAGAAACGGCTTGGTATCGCATGTTCAAATAACATCGTCGGCGAAAGCCTTCTTTGAGTGTTCTGCTTTCTCCGTTCTGCTACTCCATTTTGTTGTGGCATTCTTGCAGCTGATGTCTCATGTTGTATACCAAACTTAGAGCAAAAATTAGTTATAAAAGAGTTCAGAAATTCTGTACCTTTATCTGATCTGATTTTTACTACACTGACACCCTTCTCATTTTGTAATCTTTTAAGCGAATTTCGGGTATCTTCGTTTGTCGCCTCATTCTTCTTATGTAAGAATATAAACCGTAAACTTGGAATAGTCATCCACGATTACCGAGTATATTTCGTCCCCACCGAGATCGACCGTGTAATCGGTCCAAATAGATCCATATAGGAAGTACCAATACTCTGGATGATCTTGGGTCCGTGAATTCCCTTGAATGAAGCTTTGACTGTTTTCCCTTCCGACATGCAACACATGTCCGATCTTTTGAAAATACTTCATTCTAAGACCTTCCACTAGAGACATCCTTGCTATCTTATTAAGAGTTTTAAAGTTCATATGACTCATTCTTTTTGTGCGAGCCAATCGCTACTTTTGGAACTCTTAACAATCGGGCATGTATTTCTTGGGCAACTGCTCCAATCTGGCCGTGTAGATCGTCCCTTTCCTTGAACCCGCTTAGCAAAATTTGTTGAGTGGCTCGATTTTTTATAGTGCATTGATCGATAAAGAACTCAACGCCGAATCCGTTGTCGCGAAATTGTGAAACCGATAATAGGTTATGCTTTAGACCTTCGACATACGAGACTCGATGACACATACATTATCATTCTCTAAGGTTACGAATCCTTTGGTATAACCAAAGTTATCATCACCGAAAAGTACACGCTGGCCTTTTATGTAAGAGCCGAGGAGGTGTTTGCTTCGATCATGTGCCTTGAGCATCCACTATCGATGTACCAGAGATAGTTGCTGCACACCTCCTTTGTTGGCAACCCACGCGAACCTCGCAATCAAATCGTTTTAGGTACCCTTTTGGATTGGGTCCCGAGAGGGTTAGGTTTGGTTTTGGGGATCTATACAAACAGAGCACTTCTATTGTGATCGCTAGACTAGATCAAAAGGCCCGATTTGTCTCCCATACCTATCAACATAATCATACGCCTCTTTATATGCTTTCGATTGGTATGATTATTAGTGTGAGCCTTGGGTGACTTAGAAGACTTGGGATTTATCTTTTTCTGTTTGTCTTATTTTCTTCCAATGTGGCTCGCAGCAAACCTAGGTTTTACGATTATAGGGGTAGGTCTGATTGCTACCATCAAAAAGATTACTTTTTGGCATAGGTGGTTTTTGCGGTTTACCTATAGCGTGCTTATTCAACAGCTGACCTTGATTGGGTCTCAGATTAGACTTCCCTTTTACAGGTTGTCTTTTCTGATACATGATCTGTTGATCAGGTTGAGGTCTCTTCGTAAGAATCGGGTTCTTCGTTGATTCCTCGATGATTTTTTACCGATTAGGGTCCATTTCGTTCCCCTCCGTTATCACTGCCTTTCTGCTCAAACCGGGTCTTTTTTCCCTTATTAGATACAAGTTTGGCTTTTGGTGTATCTTTGTGAAAACTCGTCATTACACCTTTTTGAGGTGAATCAACCGGGGCTTTTGAGGATGTGGAAGGGTTCTCATACCCAAGTCCTTCTTGTTAATCGTTGTTCAAAAATAGGTGTTCATATCTTGAACAGTTTTTAGAAGATTTTGTAAAAACCTCTATTTTCTTGCGCAAAATTATCCTCGTAAGATTTTAGACTCTCATGCAATCGGAATAGCTCATCAAATTTAGCTTTGAAGGATTTTGAAGTCATCGAACTTCTTTTGTTTGTTAATTGCTAGTGATCTTTGATCTCGCTACTCTCGATCGAAAGACTTAACTTTCGTAATGTTAAGTTCCTCGGTTTACTTATCGAAAGGTTTTCAACAGATTTCGATTAAGTAGCTTTCTTTGAGATCGTTCTCTTTAACAAAAGTTCGATTATTTATGATCCTTAGCTTGTCATTTTCAAACTTCCACTATAGCATAAGTGTCTCTTGCATTGGAGAGATCATCAAGCAATTGCTCAGAGTAGAGTTGCAGGTCAATCTCCCGAGCAGGTGTGCTAATGATAGCAGGTGTAAAAGCAGACAAAGCAGAAGGTTTGGAGGTTACCTCAGTTGGTCCTCCCTGGCATTGAGGCAGATCTCATCGTCATCGAAGAATATCGATCTTCATTCTCATAGAAGTCAAAAACCTTTTATCGGGCCAAATCTTCTCTGAGAGGAGTATCGGAATTCTCGGATGGCGGATAGGAATCATCAATTCGGATGTGTCGACAACCATAGCTCTTCATCCTATATCGTTGCTCTCTTATGTTCCTCTTTTCTTCCCTTTCTTTTGGCGTCGAGTGCAGGCGATCTGCTATGTAGTGACCTGGCTTCTCACAGTTTAAGCACACTCCTTGATCCACGGAACCTTTTCTTCCAGGTGAATCACTCCGTCTGTATGATCTATCAGGTGACTTCCTTTTCTGATAGTAGTCCGAGCTCCTTCTTTTCGGATCGATTATCTCTTTCTCATCGAATGATTATCTCTTTTCTTTTCTTCTCTGTGATCTCTTCGATCATCGGATCTGTTCTTCTCGGAGATCCGTTGGGTGATCTCCTATCTCTTCCTCGGTATCCGATAATCTTTATAAAATCTTCGATACTTACCAAGTTGAATATTTGATTTTTCTAGTTTCCTGGTAAGCAGAGCGATCTGTTCTACCTGACTTATGATGTTTCCAACAGGTTCATTGGCCTTCGATCTGCTGCTAGTTGCCTTAAACATGGCCGATTTAGAAGTTGAGGCTTCAATGCGGCACCTCATCTTCATCTCGCTTGTCCTCTTTCAATTAAATCGAACTCGTGAGCTTTAAGGCTTAAGAACAAGATACTCGGCTTCATCTTTGAAATGTCTTGGCAATCCTTGATTCTGCGTGACTTTCATTTCTTAGTGAGAGATCTTAAGATCTTGTAGTTGATGTCCTTGTCGACATCTCTACCAAGTTCTCGTAGCTTATTCAACGACATAGTAATCCTTCCATCGAGTTCGTTGATGGTCTCGTTAAGCAACATCTTGATTTTTCAAACTTCACCGATTAAACTTGTAGACGGTACATCTTTGATCTGATCATTTCCTTCGCATATCTCAGCTAGAGTATCCCACATTGCTTTCGCAGTTTTGAGATATTTAATCTTTTCCTTGGTAACTTTATCCATCGTTTTCATGATAATATGCTGGCGATTGTATCTAGAGTATCTGATTTCCTTTCCTCGCATCCATCAAGGTTTGGGCCTTTTTGTACAAGACTTCCCGGCAAAATTCGGATCTCCTCCAACCTACGGGGGTTGTCGTAATATATGATGATGGGTCCTCTTTAATGACTTCCATCATTCTCGCCACTAATTGAACCTAGATGGTTGCACATATAAATGGCCCAATCTGCATACTCATCAATTGAGAACTTGACAGATCATGATACATCTGGGAGGTATTATCCATCTTGAAAGTGATTTTGGAAAAATGAATGAGTTTTAAAAACGGTTTTTCAAGATCTGTTCAAATGACCACAAAGATTCTTCCTCAAGAATCGATGATACACAAAAAGCGATTGGTGCAGAGAGCGTGGTCCAGAGCCACCGCTTTCGATACCACTTGTACGCGTCGAACGGGTTTTTTGTGAGGGCGTAAGTCTAGAGGGGAGGGTGAATAGACTTACAAACTTTTCGTGTAGATCGGGTGTGATGGCGATTAGCTTTGATCGAGAGCAAAATGAATCGGTTTGGGACCGATATCTAACTTACTAATCGCTGAAGGCGGTCGATTCGGTATCTACCAGTTTAACTGATTTGTGCGGAAGCTAAGTTTTACCCGTGTGAAAAACCAGTTTTGATAAATCAGATTCCAAAGTCAGTCCTTTAACCAGTTGACTAAAATGTCAAACTTGATCGGATCGAAGCTTGGTGCTAGCCGATCTTAACTTAGAATATGTATCTTTGCTTTAATAGTTGTGTGCGATTGTGTAAACAGATTAATCAAAAGCGGTAAAGGCACACAAGATTTATAGTGGTTCGAACAAACCAGTCCCTACGTCCCACTCTTCCCTATCACAAGGGCACCAACTAAACCAATCGGACTTAGATTTTTGTTAGTCCAACACAATACAATCGACAGATATTTAAAGAGTTCTCACTCAACCGATCCCGAGAAATCGAACTAGAAACCCTAGTCCGAATCTTGCTAAACAACTTAACCTAACTTTGGGTTTGGATAAGATTGTTTTGGTTCCAACTATGAAATCTTTTCTAGTGTTTAAGGTAGCTATCGGTAGATGAAAAGATTTCTATGCTAAGAACTTATGGGATGAACACTTAGACAAATAATCTTCTAGTTCGTGTTCTTCGTGCGAAAATCTGATATAGCTTGAGCTTCTTGATCGTTTCAGGGTTTCCGTATCTTCACTCTGAAGTGTGATCCCATATTTATAGACCTCGAAATCAAAGAGCCGTTGAGAGCAATTTAAATTTCAAATATATTTGGTAGGCTTGTAGGATTGATGTGGCGTCTTGAGAACGGCATGGCCGAAAAGCGTGAATAGTGTCTTATATAGCCGTTGGAGAAAGCGGCACCAAATCCGTAATTGCGGGCTCGATCATCGTGTCTTGTTCTTATTGGTTAACAGACGCACTTTTCAGTGTTGTTCTTCCAACTAAGTTTGACATTCTTCTTATTCAGATCATTGACGTATGATTTGGTGAAACATCAGTTTTCACAGGTGGTGACTTTGATCGATCAAAAAAGCCGATCGATCTACTGATGGAGTCTTCGTGCGGTTGACTTAGCTTCAACTAGCGGACTCGGTGATGTAGGTCTTCCGTCCGCGATCTTACGAAGTCATCCGATCTTCAAGTATTACGAGTTTGAGCTTCACGACTTCAAATTGAGATATCGACTTGATCGGATCGATCGATCTTCTGTTCTTCTCTTGCATTCGGCCCGCTTGATATCAACTATTCTTTGGATCTTCGGATCGACCTATACATATTGAGGTTCCCCTCAATATGTGACCTATCTATTACATCGGTTGTTCTATACAATAATTATCAACTCGGTATTCTATAAACGGTAATATAAACATCGATCGACCAATTGGTCCGATTTGGTCCTATTACATGTGTTTTAGAACTTTCATCAAAACTCTAAATTTCCCAACACAGTCTCTTGTAACTAAAAGTACGTTATTCACAACCTAAATGGAAATGAACAACCCATCATGAAAGGTTGAAGTGTAAGGCTCAGATTGGCTTGTCTTGACCAAGAGATTACACTAGTGCATGGTGATGCACCAAGAGGACCTCTGAGGAGGATAAATTCTTCAGAACTGGACAAGGAAGAATTAGACCTCAGTGGTTCGTTATTTCTTAACCTTCGTCCCTTAAATAGGATCACGTGGGATTGGTAACTATTGCTTTGACTTATCATGGGTAGCGAATCAATGAGATTCAATACTTTTTATCTTGGGCAATATTATTAGTCACATGTGATTGCTAAGATTTAATACGAAGAATCGTGTGCAAGTACGCTTGTTTGATTTGCCCCCTTGGGAGGTTCATAAGCTTTATCATACCAAATCTTGCAAGTGGAATTAGTTTCCGGTATGGATAATAATGTTGAACCGTTCCTTGACCAAGGATAAAATATATTAATTAATAGAAAGCTATTTCAGTGGCTTGAATTAATTTATGGGCTAGATAATCTTAAACACGGGAAATAATGACCGGGAGCCATATTGACTGTAATATGGGTTAAGATGGATAGTGCAATATTAATTATGTAGTGGGATTAATTGATATTTATGGGCTTGAATTATATTGTGGCTCAATATTAGATAGTCAAGGTCCATTAGAAGGTTCAATCTTAATTCTCCTAAAGGCCCCCTGAGTAGCCCAACATATAGCCCATTAACTGAAAATGTGATTAAAATAAAATAAATATTGTTGCTTATTTTTCCTTGAGATTTTTGAAAATTATGGATGAAGTTGGGAGAAAGTTTTTCTTTGAATTTTGTTATGGAATGAAGATATGTATTCTTGGAATACAAGATTATCTCATTAAATTCAAGAAAGCTCCCACTTGGTTTATCCATATGTATTTTTTCGAAAAAATGAAAATATAGGGCAAGAAAGATTTTCTTGATTTTCTTGAAAAGATATTATGGAAGATATGTATTTCTTGAAATACAAGAATATCTCATAAATTCAAGAAGATCCAAATCTTGGAATCTTGCAAGGCTATATTTTCGAAAATTCCATATTTATAGAGTGGGTGGGATTTTTGTGGAATATTATGAGAAAAAGAATATAGGAGATATATTCAAGATTTCTTGGAGATCAAGAAAAGATTTTCCCACATTGTTTTTTACCACAATTTTCGACCACCCCAGTATCTATAAATAGGGGATGATTCTTTCATTCCCAAGTGTACAATTCCATGTGCTGGAAAAATTAGTAAATCCACAAAGGTGGTGCAACATAATTTATTTTTTCCTTTTGTTAAATCGTTCACAAGAATCCTTCCATCGGATAGTCGAACGAGGGCTAAGGGAATACTTGGGAAGTCCTTACGGTTAGTCTATTCAGCCACACCGTTGCCATCCCAAGAGGTACGTTCACGTAAACTCGTAGAATTCCGCATGCGTAGGTTTTACGTGAATTGTTATATGCATGATATGTTGTTGGATTATTATTTGAATTAATATAGGATTAATTCATGCTAGTAATAATTAAAGAATTAAATTTGTATTTAAATATTCACCCCGAATAGATCTGTACAACTTATTCCCCAACATACCTGAAGGAGCATCATTATAATTTTCAAGAAAAACCAAGATATGTGCATTAGACAACCCACGTTTTTTAAACTTCACAGTATACAAAACTGCAAAATAATATATAAAATTTATTACAAAATTCTACATTTAATTTTTGATAATAAATCATTATTATAATAGAATATAATATAATCATCATATAATCATTAATAACATCATAATTTTGTTGTTTTCCATACAAATTCTAGTTTGAATTAACAATCTTATCTCCAAATACATAACGAAAAATTGATGATAAAGTCGTGTTTATAAGTCTATTCATTTCAAAATCTTTATTGTCTGCCCAAAAAATTGAAACATAAAATAAGTATGTTAACATTTAAGCAAAATAAAATAAAATTGTAAACTGCACATTTTTGGTTTAAAAAAAAATATTAAACATTTTAATGTATAGAAAATGTAAATTCATATTAAACAAAAAACATACCTTGTGCATTTTCCTGATGTGGAGATTGATCTTGGTTGATGATTTCTGGATTTTTTAGCTTCTTCATTATCTAATATCAGCTTAAAAATAACACAATATAAAAAATTAACAATATAATAGAACAAATTAACAGTATATTATAGGAAAAATTATTTGTTTAAACATAACTGACAATCACGATTTGACGGTATGAGTCAATTTCACTATTCATTGAATTTTAGCTAAAATTAAATGTGCATACAAAAGATACATAAAATTAAATTTTAATTAAAAATACAAAATAACAAACTAATTATACGCACACATAACTTGAATAATAATCTCTAATATTTAATAAAAAAATTAGTTCACAAATTACCATAAAAGTTGATGGTTGTACGAACTAGACCTTGAAGTTTTCATAAAAAAATATGAACATGAGATTAAATATACAATATATATTTACTTATAAAATTGAATGGATATTAATTCATGTTATTATGTGTAATGAAATATAATTAATTGTCAATTATTTTTTACTCATGATTATTGAAAATTATTATGTAATATTATAATTTCATTGAAATGAATATTTAATAAATTTTAATACTTGAACTAAATTAGTGGTTGTAAAAAATGTGATGATTAATGTTAAAAAAAATTAATAGTTTCTCATAAAAAACTTGTTCATTTAAAATTAACAAATTATGAATGTTTACAAACATATTATTACTTGATCAATATAAACCTAAACATTATTGTATATTTTAAATATTTACTACTTCTGTATGAATAACCATAGTTTTCAAAAAATGTTTTGACATATATATAAACAAATAAGAACTGAATTATTAAAAATAAATTTATTTTTAAGAACAGGTAACTAAATGTTATATATGAACGTATAAAATTATTATTTATTTAGAACATGATTATCTAAGACCTGACATAATTAATCAATCAATAAATTATTTATAATAAAAAGTTTCATTTACGACATACTAGGGAAAAAGATGATTTGTAGGAACTGGAACTTGATGTTTTCACAAAATTATATGAATATGTGTTGAAATAAACAAATATTTAACAATTTATAATAATTTGTTTTATCATTTGTATTAAATTATCAATAATTGTCCATTAATAATTAGACACGATTCTAGGAAATGATTATATTATAAGATAATTTCATGAAAAAAATAATACATATGATTTAATACTTTAACTAAATCAATGAATGTTAATTATGTAGTGGTTAATATTAAAAAAATATGTATAATCAATAAAGTAATGAAAATAAATATATTCGTTAACAACGTACCAGGAAAGTAGACGACTTGAAGGAGCTACACCTTGAAATTTTCATAAAATAATATGTATATGTGATGAAATAACCAATATGTAAATACTTATAAATTGAGAAGTTATTATTTTTATGTGTAATAGATTATCAATTATTTTTTATTGATGTTTACTCACTATTATAGGCAGATAAAAATAAATAATTATATTCTCATGGTATAAAACATAAGAATATAATGATTGAACTAAATCAACCGATGTAAATGATGTAATGATTTATATTAAAAAAATAAAAATTCTTATCGAACAATTGTTTCATTAAAAATAACTAACAATCAATGATTCGAGGGTTTGAGTCAAATTCATTATTCATTGAATTTTAGCTAAAAAAAATAAGCGCGCATGCAAAAGAAACATAATATTAAAGTTGTTCAAGGGAATATTTAATTTTAATTAAAAATAATTGATAAACTAATTATACGCACACATAAATTAAATAATAATCTCTAATATTTAATAAAAAGTTTCGTTCACAACTTACCAGGAAAGTTGATGGTTGTATGAACTGGACCTTGAAGTTTTGATATAAAAATATGAACATGAGATTAAATATAATATATGTATTTACTTATACTATTGAATGAGTATTAATTTATGATAACACATGTAATGAAATATAATTAATATTCCATTAATTTTAACTCATGATGTCAATACAAATTATCATGTTATATGAAAATTTCCTTGCAATTAATATTTAATAGAGTTTTTTGAACTAAATCAGCAGTTGTAAATAAAATAATGATTAATATTAAGATATATTAAAAATTTCTCATAAAAAAAAACTCATTTAAACTTAAGAAATAATTGAAGGTTTACAAACATATGATTAATTAATCAATATAAACCAAAATATTATTGTATGTTTTAGATATTTACTGCACCTTTATGAATAACTATAAGTTTTCAAAAAAAGAAAATGGTGATATATATATATATATATATATATAAACAAATAAGAACTAAATTATTAAAAATAAGTGTATTTTTAAGAACATGTAACTAAATGTTATATTATCTTAGTATAAAATTATTATTGATTTAGAACATGATTACCTAAGAACTAACACAATTAATTAGTCAATAAAGTATTTAAAAAAAATAGTTTACGACTTATCAAGAAAGAAGACGGCTTGTGGGAACTGGAACTTAACGTTTTCACTAAATTATATGAATATGTGATTAAATAAACAACATGTGACAATTTATACTAATTTGTGTTATCATGTGTATTAGATTATCAATAATTGACCATTAATAATTAGACATTAATATAGGAATTGATTAAATAATAAGACAATTACGTGAAAAAATTAATCCAAATGGTTTAGTACTTGAGTTAAATCAGAAGATGTTAATTATGTATTTATTAATATTAAAAAAATATATGGGCTTAATAAAATAAATAAGTCAATAAAATATTAAAAAAAATAATCGTTTACGACTTACCAGGAAAGAAGACGATTTGTAGGAATTGGAACTTGACGTTTTCACTAAATTATATGAATATGTGATTAAATAAATAATATGTAACAATTTATACTAATTTGTGTTATCATGTGTATTAAATTATCAATAATCGGTCATTAATAATTAGACATTAATTTAGGAATTGATTAAATAATAAGACAATTACATGGAAAATTTAATCCGGATGGTTTAATACTTGAGCTAAATCAATGAATGTTAATTATGTATTTATTAATATTAAAAAATACTATGGGCTTAACAAAATAAATAAGTCAATAAAGTATTAGAAAAAAAAGAATTATTTACGACTTACTAGGAAAGAAGATGGTTTGTAGGAATTGGAACTTGACGTTTTCACTAAACTAAATGAATACATGATTAAATAAATAATATGTAATAATTTATACTAATTTGTGTGATCATGTGTATTAAATTATCAATAATCGGCCATTAATAATTAGATATAATTTTATGAAATGATTAAATAATAAGATTATTACATGAAAAAAATAAAGCATATGATACACTCTACAAAACTAAAATCAAATTGTTTGAGTTATTTTATAAAACCATCCACTATAAGTTTGTTAACTAAAATATTATTATGCTCCCGGTTTCTTGAGTAACAGATTTAATGACTGCAATAAACATTAATCTCAGTAGTTTTATTTTATTAAATCGGAAGCTACAATTCATTTTTTTGTTTAGGTTCTATTTTTTAAAAGAATGTAAAAAATATATGAATTTTGAGAGGTGGTCAATACATTATTATTTAATATATAATTGAATAAAAAAATATAATTTATGAGTTATGAGACATAAATAAAAAAAATACAATTTTGGATAAAATCCGTAAGCATACAATTGAATTATAAAGATAAATTATTAATAGATAATCAAGAACATGATATACTTAAATAATTGAAAAAATAAAAATGTGTTAAGCATCAGGAAAACAGTTGATCGTACATATAAAAGATAAAACAAACTTGTTTTGTTGGTGTTTGTTTCATCAATTGATCGAAAAATTGAATGCATCATACACATTACCTGTGATTTTATATACATGCGATGTGTTCTTGAAATGAAGAGAATAGATAGACGGGAGAATATCTAAGTGTAGGCGATCAATGGAAAAAGACGTGATAAAATTCCAGAAAAAACAATTTTTATGATACAAAATTTATGTAGAACATAATGAATGAATCTTGTAGAATGGATTTTACATCCTTACAAATTAAACTAAATACTAAATTTTATACATTACTAAATGGTAAATTTTATACATTATAAAGATCCTATCCGAAAAAAATGAAAACATAAAAAATGACACCATTACAACAAATAAATCATACCAATCTATCTATATTGTGAATATAAGAATATCTTTGTAGCTATTCCAACAAAGTGCAACCAAAGCAATGAGAAGATAAAATTGAGGATTGTAAGTGGAGTATTTATAGAGTTTGAAGGTCAAACAACAATTAAATGTATGACTAAGAGAGAGGTGCAATTAAATGTGATTTAAGTTGATTGTCATGAATTGTGGAATTTATGTTCATCATTTCATCGGCTCAGATCAAACTAATTCATAGATCGACGGCTCACAAAGTTTCCACCAAAATAGTGACATTTATGTAAAATAAATGAGATAAAGTTGACTTTAGTGTTGAAAAGGTAATCCCTCTATATACTAATTGAGAGTTTTTTTTTCATGATGTGTCAACTCCATGTTAATTTAACATATGTGTCATTCAATGAGAAATTTGAGTACATGTGTCATTTTTCTATTTGGTTCTTTTTATAAAATAATCCTATGTGTCATGAAATTTAAGGTTTTTTGTGTATAATTAATTTCTAATTATTTAGGTATTTAAAATATGTGTGAATGTTATAAAATGTGTAATTCATATTTATTACTTCATGTTTTATTTAACTATATAATATTATTCATTTATATTTCTTTCGGTAATTTTTGTTTGACTTAATTTAAGATAAATAAAATATAGAGTTTTATTAATTCAGACCTGAAAGATGGTAAATCTATCAATTTAAGTCCTGAAAGATTTTTCCTATCAATTCAAGACCTGGAAGATATAAAACTATCAATCTAGGGTCTGAAAGATAAAAACTATTAATTCAAGGCTTACATATTTTAAGGTCATGTTTGTCACTAAACCCTAAACCCTGAACCGTAAACCCCAACCCCAAACCATAAACCCTGAACCCTAAACCCTGAATCATGAACCATAAACCCTAAAAATAAAAAAATAAGGACATGAAATATAAGTGTCAAATATGACCTAAAAATGTGTGAGTCTCAAATTGATAGTTTTCTATCTTTCAGACCTTGAATTGATAGGAAAAATCTTTCAGATCTTAAATTGATAGAGTTACCATCTTTCAGGCCTTGAATTGATGTTTTTCCATAAAATATTCATTCTAAATGTATTTTATCTTAGTGTGAATTATATTCAATTATTAATTTCTTATTAAATAATTTTATTTTATAATTGCTCTTATGTATATCTTAACATATTTTATGTGGTAAAAGTATTTTATATTATAATTCATTCACTTTTTTTTTTTATTAATTAATTAATTTATTAGTTTTTTCTTAGTCGATTTATTTTGTTTTGATTTGTAGGTTTCAATTTCATATTAAAATGGATAAATAATATTTAACACAATAATCTTATTCCAAGGTTTAAGAAAATTTATTAATATACACCTTAAACAATTATGAATTCAAATTTAGTGTATTTATGCACATACTTATATTTTTAATTATTATATAATATTTAGTGAAAATATTATAATTTTTAATTAGAAACCGCGTAACACTCGGGCACTAAACTAGTGATATAATATTGAGATGCTTAAATGATATAAATAAAAGAGGAAAAATCATTTTATTATTATTTATAAAAATATTCAATTGAGTTTAAGATACACTCTTTTAACAAATGTTCAATTGAATTTAGGACGGATTGAGTATAAAAACGGATAACATTATATTTAATGTATTTGTACACGAACAAATGATCACAGTTGAAACTTTAACAAATTAATATTAGCCTGTCATTAGGGGGTCCACAACAATTAAATTGTATCGCCATGCCAATTGGATTAGCTATATATATATAGCTTAATCTTGGAATAATTAAATAAATGAAATGCACAAGTTGGATTGCAAAAGAACCTTGAAAATGTGAAAACGATGACTAGGGTTGGGACCAAAACACAGTCTCCCACATGTTGCATGTGCAATTTAAGATTAGTCAATTAAACTTCGAGCTTAATCCAAGAAAATACTTTGGTCTTAACATCCTAATATATTCACTTAACTATGAGTTTTGCCCAAAACCCAATGTAAGCTATAGCTAGCTACCTCTGTGGGTCGACCAAATTAGACCTAGCTACTGTCCTAAACAAGATCCTAATACATGTAAGAACACAATTTTTTTTTTTTAAGATTCATTGTGACTTTGTGTTATAATTAAGAGTGAGTATAGTATACATTCAAGTCCACCGAGTAGTGATGGTGCATTTTAGAATCATGTAATTTGTTATACTGAAAAATATAATTTATTTATACTGAATTATTATTTTTTTATATTAATAGTTGTACGGTTTAATGTAAATAAATTTCATCAATATAATAAGTTGTATGATTCTAAAAGGCTAGGTCTTGTATGCACCAGTGCATTTTAAAAGCGTGCAACTTGTTATGTTGAAAAGTGTGACTTATTTACACAGAAAAATGCAATTGTTAATATGAAAACATAGTTGCATACTTCTGTTTAGAATAGTTGCACGTTTTTATTTTGTATAATTGCACGCTTCTAAAATACATTATGAGTGTACGGTGCACCCGGGTGCACATGAGACCCACTCATTCTAAAATGCACCACGAGTATGCGATTCATATGAATAACTTAGTCATGATGAAACAATTTGAATGTTCTTGTTTTGGAAGGTTTTAATTCTAAAAATAGTTTGAAAACTTCTCTTAGTATGCATTTATTTGGCTAAAAGTCTCATGTTTCCATGTATATGTTTCGCCAAATATATTGAATTTGAATGGGTGTTATGTGCAATCGGGTGCACCGTGCACTCATAGTGCATTTTAAAAGCGTGCAACTATACAAAACAGAAACGTACTATTATTCCAAACAGAAGCATGCAACCATGTTCCCATATTAACAGTTGCACTTTTCTGTGTAAATAAGTCACATTTTTTAGTATAACAAGTTGCATGTTTCTAAAATGCACTATGAGTGCACGGTACACCCGAGTGCATACAAGATCTAGCCATTGAATTTAATATTATCTTTGATATTACATTTAGTATAAACATTATCTACTCGCTTGCATATTAATAAAAATAAATATGTATTTATGTGCTTATAAATAATGTATACTACGCTCAATAAATTCAACAGAAAAATAAGAATATATTTCTTTCACTTGTATCTATTGCCTATTGCTTTCAGCGGGGAAAAAATATTAAATCCAACCTCTGTACTAAAAGCCCGTTCGCCCATACAACTAGTCTTGTTTGACCACATACCTTGTAAAATTTAAAGACAATGATATTGTCAATTAATTTTACTCACTGACCTAAAATATTTGTCTT
The DNA here is from genome assembly GCA_037126765.1 of Stenogyne calaminthoides. Taxonomy (NCBI): domain Eukaryota; kingdom Viridiplantae; phylum Streptophyta; class Magnoliopsida; order Lamiales; family Lamiaceae; genus Stenogyne; species Stenogyne calaminthoides. Next base: position 6,950,976 of record JBBCBC010000039.1, on the reverse strand, counting down.
TAAAAAAAAATAAAATTTAACCCACTATGTTTGTCAAGTTACACTAGTTTAAAAGATTTAAATGTTATATTTCAATATTGTCCTAATATTTATTTTGTGAAAATATACAATAAATAATCATGTGTATAAAATATAAAGATAAAAATAACACATTGTACATATATTTATTACTATTTAATAAATAACCATCTATATTAAAAAGAAACAAAATACTAACATATTGCACTTTCCATAAAACAAAGGGGGGTGATAAATGCAAATTACACTTTCTTGAATGAAGGATTCCCCATACACAAAAAGTTGCATAAACTCACACTAGTATTTATATAGGGGAATGGAATAGTGATAGTCCCAAACACAAATCTCAAATTATGACCCTATTTGCCTTTGAATTCCGAGACACAAGTCTAGTTTGACCCTTAAAGAAGCTCAATTTTGCTTTACAAACAAACATAGTGTTTTTACATTTAGATACAAACAAAGGTAGAGATGCAAGAACCTCCAATATTCATTCTTACAAATTTTATAAACCCAAAAATCCACATTGGAGAAGTGTCCCATCCCATGCAAAACCACAAAACCCAATAAAGCTATTGGAAGATTGCTCAAACCCCAATAATTTGTATTTTTTTTTAAGTTACAAAAATTCCTAAAACATTCCAATTATCTGGAAAATGCTACCCCCCTAGTCAACCCCCCCCCCAAAATATATATATGAGTTGTATTTTGACTTTGTATTCTAAACAAGTAGTAAAAGTAACAAAACCAAATCTCTCCAAAATTCCAAATTGACCCTTTTGCTACTTCAAAGTGTTTGTTTTTCTTGATTTCTTTCATAGTATTTAGGTGCTGAACGCGGTGGGGGTCCTGTTTATAGTGAGTAAAATGTACACTGCCATGCTACTACTACCCCTAACTTGGGTCAGGGCCCCTTGTTTTTGAGAAATACACCGTGAGTGTGAGTTTGTGCGTGTGAATTTTCTTTATTTTTAGTTATTTAAATAAATTTTATTTTTCTCCCATCTCTGCACTTTATTCTCTTCAAAATTCGATACTTTGCTGTGTACTAACAACGAGGTTTTTCATTTTTGAGAAGCCATAAAAAAACTAAAGCACATATCACTCTCTCTCTCCCATTTTCTCTGCATTCCCCTGTTTCAACATTCAGATTCTCATAAATCTCACTGCCCTCCTTTCTTTTCTTGATTTCCTTTCTCAAATAATTGAAAAATTAAAAATGGAAACAAGATTTTGTAACTCAGATTCTTGAATTCACCTTTCCATATCATTCAATCAAAATGCCAAGAAGTTGGGTTTTTGTTTTCTCTCTCTGTTGCTTTCTCTTCATTACTTAGGTAAAAAAAAAAAGGGTTTTGTTATTTTTTCAGAATCAGCTCTTAATCTTGTGGTTCTTGAAGAATTTGTTGAAGAAAGGCTGAGAAAAGAATTTAATCTTTTTCTCGATTTCAGAGAGTGGGGGAAAGATTGTTCATTTATGAAGTGGTGAAACAATGAGAGATGGAAACTCCAAGAAAAGCAAGGTGTGTAATTTGAAGAAATAAAACAGTGCATTGATTAGCTTTAAATTTTTCCCTGCATTGATTGGTTCAATAATTTTTCTGATTTTGGTTGATTTTCTTGATTAAGTTTCCATGGTCCAAGACACTAGTCAAGAAATGGTTCAACATCAAAAGCAAAACTGAGGATTTTCACTCAGATGACGTCATTTCCGGAGGTAATTTCATCCACAAATGTTGAATCTAATTTGGGTTTCTGTATAAAAATTGCCCTCTTTAGTTTCTATAGCCATTTTCAGATTGAAACGAGGTTTTCCCCCATTAATTTGCCCAAATCACAGTTTTTCAGATATGGGTTTTTTTAACTGAGATCTCTTGTGTCTCTCAAATCATCAAGATTCAATTTTTATCTTAATTTGTTTTTCTGTTATTTTTATTCAAATGTGGGTCATAATGGGGCAACAGTTTATGGCCACAGCTTTAAAAATAAACTTTAAACAAGTGCTTTTTCAGGTGTTGATGAAGAATGGAGGAACAATTTCACAGAGAGAGAAGCGTGCACCATCAAGAAAAGCAAAGCAGGTTCAGCATCACACAGCTGGTTATCCTTTTGGACCACAATGCATTCATTACTCCCCATTATTCACAACTAAAAAAGCTTGAAAAAACACTTTCATTCTACTTTATTGTTATGTTTTTACAATGCTTAATCTCCTACTTCGATTCGCAGAGAAACAGAATCGACGAGCTTCTGATCGTCTCCGACGAAGTAAGATCGATCTTGATGCCTCCCAAATCACAGATGTGCATAACTACAGGTAGCCATCTTCTTAATTTTCAATTTTTCAATGAATTCTGAATTTGTATATGATCAAAAAAAGAAAATGCATGCCTTTACACTGAGTCCTTTATATATGTATACAGAATATTTGTAAAAACTTGGAATGTGGCTGGTAAATCTCCACCTAGTTATTTAAATCTTGAAGAGTGGCTACACACCTCACCTCCTGCTGATGTTTATGTTCTAGGGTGAGTTAATTCATCGAAAAATAATATTTTCACACCTTATGCAGACTTTTTTTTGAACCTTAGTTAATGAAAAAGTTTTTACAATTTAGGTTTCAAGAAATTGTTCCTCTAAATGCTGGCAATGTTTTGGGCACAGAAGACAATGGCCCTGCTAGAAAATGGCATGCACTTATTCGAAAAACTTTAAACACTATACCGGGAAGTAGTACTAACTGTCGAACTCCTTCCCCTGTTCCTGACCCGATTATTGAATTGGATGACGATTTTGAAGGATCAAATAGAGATAGGACTGCTTCCTCTTTCTTCCATCGCCGTTCTTTTCAGTCACTTAGCCGTAGCATGAGAATGATGGATAATGACATTTCTACGACACAGCCTAGACTTGATCATCGTTTCAGTGTCTGTGATCGGGCGATGTTTGGGCATAGACCGAGCAATTGTTATGATCCAAACGGGAGGTGGGACGGTTCGTCTGATGATGAAAATGAACTGAGTGATTCACATTACATGTATAATTCACCTACTGAGGATAGAGATACGGTTAGGGGCTCCGAGCAGTCGAGGTATTGCTTAGTTGCAAGTAAGCAAATGGTAGGCATTTTTCTGACCGTATGGATAAAGAGGGATCTGAGAGATGCCGTTAGAAATCTGAAGGTGTCTTGTGTGGGAAGAGGATTGATGGGCTATCTTGGAAACAAGGTACGGTTTTCTTCTTCCGATGCTTGATATAAAACTTTAGTGTTTAACCAAATGAGTCTTATTGTGTTAAGTTTTTCAGGGTTCGATTTCAATTAGCATGTCGTTGCACCAAACAAGTTTTTGCTTCATTTGTAGCCATTTGACATCTGGAGAGAAGGACGGAGATGAACTACGTAGAAACTCCGATGTCATGGAAATTTTGAGGAAAACGAGGTTTCCTCGAGTTCATGGCATGGGAGACGACAGCTCCCCTCAAACAATTCTAGATCATGAGTAAGTTGTCCGTGTACTTTTATTTCAACTGTAGTTTAGAAGATCTAAATTGTATTCAGTAAATTGTTAATAATCCTGTTTGTGTTATCCAGCCGAATCATATGGCTTGGAGACTTGAATTACAGGATTGCCCTCTCTTACCGATGTGCAAAAGCTCTTGTGGAAATGCGAAACTGGAGAGCCTTGTTAGAAAATGATCAGGCAAGCAATCAAATTGAGTAACACTTGGGTGCACAACTGATACTGTTTAATTAAAAGAACTAAATCGTTTAGTAAAAAAAAAAAACTAATATTGTTCAGTGAAAACAACTAATACCTGTTAGTAAAACAACTAATACCATTTAAAAATACATTGATCTCACTGTTGATTTATCTCATAAAACAGCTTCGAATAGAGCAGAGACACGGGAGGGTCTTTTCTGGATGGGACGAAGGAAGAATATATTTCCCTCCTACATACAAGTACTCATATAATTCAGATAGATATGCTGGTGAGGATATGCACCCGAAAGAGAAACGAAGAACACCAGCATGGTAACCTTTTTTCCTCTTTTTAAAAAAAAAAAACTAACTGTTATAGCATTGTGGGAGGAATTCAGTTTGTTCTAACATTTATGCTTCCAATTGTCAATATTTAAGACAGACAACTTATCTTGTTGTGTTTATAATGAAGGTGTGATCGTATATTATGGTACGGCCGTGGCATCAAACAACTATCATATGTTCGTGGGGAATCTAGGTTTTCCGATCATAGACCAGTTTACAGTATATTTCTCGCAGAAGTCGAGTCTATCAATCGGAACAGAATCAAGAAAAGCATGAGTTATGCCAGCTCGAGAGTTGAGGTTGAAGAGCTCTTGCCATATGCTCATGTTTATGCTGAAGCAAATTTCTTCTAAGGAATGAGAATTCTCGTTTAGTTTCTGATCTCGGAGTACTGGATCTTATGTTTGGACATGAGGAGCGATCAAGTAGGTCGTTGTTCCAAAAGAAACCTCAATTTTTTTTTTATAAATTTGTTGATCAATAATTTTTTTGGTTTCCAACAGATATGTTACTTTTACATGGAGGTTTCTGAAAGTTTATGGCTTGGACAACTTTGTTCGATTCATTCAAAGTACTCTTCGATAATTCAGGTAACTTCTGAATGTCTGATTCTTTCTATGGTATCCTTTTATATAATACCAGAATGTTGTTAACAAACCTATAAAATTGTGATGCTAAATTTCAGTGTGGTCCTATGTAAAATGGTTTTACTGTCCAACTGGTTCACAAGTATCACTTTATAGTAAAACAACCAATACTCTTTTGCAAAACAACTAATACTATCTAACTAATACTTTAATGAAACAACTATAATGCTTTCCGAATCTTGAAAAGTAATTCATTGGTTATATTCTTGCATAACATTGTCTTATATTGCAGATAAAACTAGAGATATAGACAGACTTGATATTCTCACCTTAACAAAACATATGGTAATTTGATACATCCACAGTTTTTGTCTTATTTTTCCTCATTTACTAATTCTTCACAAACTCACTTCTAATGATCACTCTCCCTATTTATCCGCAGGTTCCTTCATCAGTTTAGCATGTGAATAAACGAGAAACGAGATTAGGAAATTCAGTTCAAGTGCATCAAATCCATCGAATTAGAATTGCAGGATGCCATTGCAATCGGAAAAATAACATTTGACTTCATGCAAATACTCAATTCTTCTAGGAAGATTGTACGTATTAGAATTTTTTTGGCTCGATGGTGACCCAGTTTATCGATGATTCTTTTTCACAGTTGTAAAGAGGAAAAGTTGAGGTTTAACCTGCAGTTTTGTATATGAATAATGTAATGGAAAACATTTTTCAAAATTTTTTTTTTTATGAATGTTGCATATCATTTCATTATTGTTTTCCTATTTAACTCAGGATTTTTCTTGTTGAGTCTGATTAATGTTTTGCAATTGTAGTATAATAGAATTGAATCATTGCCCCAATAGAAGTTCTAAGAATAAAACTTTTGCAACCGATAGTTCAAAGGAAACAAGTAATACGGAGTACTATTTAGTGAAAACCATTAATATCGTTCACTGAAAAGTGAAAATATGGTATACTATCCGATAAAAATAGGAAATACAGTTAAAAAAATCATGTAAATGGTGTTTGCAAGAATTTGCCTCTAATTACTTTGAGTATGATTTTTTAGGGTTAATTACAAATTACAACTTGTATAATCCTTTTTTAAAAATTACAATCTATATTTTTTTTTTTAACAAAATGCAACCTGTACCAATAAAAGTGACTAATTCCGACCCGAAACTCATTTTTTGTGGAATTTTCCAGCTAAATATCGCCTATAAATGATATTTTGTACATACCACAATACTAAAAAATATTTAAACAAATATCAAATTAAAGAAACTCGGTAGAACGTTTTCAAAAACAATGAATTGGGATTGAAATTTGTCAATTTTTATTAATACAAACTGTATTTTATTTTAAAAATATAATATAAATTGCAATCTGTAAAAATGAAAATGATACATATTGCGTTATTAACACCCCCCCCTTTTTACTTTAAACTTTGTGTGGTTGTATATGTGAGTGTTGATACTATTTTTAGGAAGTCTCAAAAGCAAGGAAATCCAGAAAAGTGTTGTCCTTATTATGCTTTTTCACCATCCCATCTCTTTCTTGTTTCTATTCACTATAAACCTACCAAATACTTTTATATGTATATTCACTTTCTTTTCTGGAGATACCATTTTTAATTTTACTACATGTTACCAAGCCAATCATGTTATTCTGTATGCATATGATATTTAAATACCATTTTATAGTCACAGTTTGATCCACTTTCGTTGCATCTTATTATAGCCAAAAAAAATTCCTGTGTGTATCATTGGATAAAATTAAGATAATGATCGTACAAGAAAAAATGATAAAGGTCGGAAATTCAAATTATTTTAACATAAGTTAGTGGTATAAGTTACCTCTGTCCTGAGGGGGTTTCACCATTTTCGGACATAATCTGAAATTACTAAAGACCCCTTGCCAATTTTACAGTTAAATACATTTGAAATCAAATACTCCTATTTATTTATTTCCTAAGGGATTAATCTAAAATTTTACTGCACAGAGGAAGAAATTTTTGTATAGTAGAATACCATGAATATTTTCAATTCAAGGGAAGGAAACTCATATAAAATAAATAAAGAGGCGCAGTTAAGTGAGACACTCTTATCAGAGGCGGGCTTGCTTGGTGACAAGGGGTACAGTTGTACCCCCAATTGTTTTTTTTTTTTTTTTATATATTTGTATATAAATAAATATTTTCCCACGAAATTACTAATTTGATATACATTGGTTGATAGGTCAGTAGTATCAAACGACAGAAAGTCTCATGTGCAATTGGTGCAAAAATTTAAGATCCGTATACTTGTCTCAACTCTATTCATATATTCACAGAACATGTTTAATATATTTAATGGGTCATTTTTTTTTAAATGGGTCATTCTATTGCATGAGTGTACGGTGCACTTGGATGCACAAAAGACCCACTTGTATCAGAAACGGTATTCGGTATTCCAAGTATCCTTCCCAAGTTCCTATGACACACTTAATACTTTTATTTTATTTAATTAGATTATTGATTTAATTTGGTGGTATTTGCTTATAGATTAGGTCTTGCAATTATATTTTTTATTTAATATTTATATGAAATTTATTGTGTTAAAATTTGTAATATTATATATTTGTTAAATAGATTAGAACTTGTGATTTAATTAGGCCTTATATTATTTATGAATATATTCTTATTTTGTATTACTAATTTAATTATAAAATGAGGGATGAAACACTAAAATCAAATGCATGCAATAGGTAAGCAAATCGATTTTTCGACAATTTATGATTAAAAAATGAATTCTCAAAAAACTTTTCGCCCTTCACCTTAAGATAATGAGAGTTCATTTGGTGTTAGTGAATCTCTTTCCTCCTAATCATTTATTTCCTCTTAAATTCCAAGAAAATATTTTGCAATTAAATAATTTAAATGCTTTTAGTGAACCATCACAAGAGAGATAATAGTTATATATGATGTGGAACTTCTTCTACGTATATAATCTAGGGAAAATAATAAATATAATGTATTGTGCTTCAAATCAAAGAAATGAAGACCAGTCGAGTTTAGTCAAAATATGTATTTTAAAGTTGCAAAAATCTATTTTACCCACCCCAAATAAAAAAATAAAAAATCTTTATACCCATTTTCACTTTTTTCATACTTTTGAGATAAATATAAATTTAATTTAATTATATGTATTTTAAATTATCGGATCGTATCCCAATTTTAAAATCCTGGGTCCTCCATTGACTCTTATGATGAGACGAATCACAATTTTTGCATGATGCTCTAACACATTTTAAAAGAATGGACATTAATTTGTGCTAATTTTTATCCAGTTTTTTTTGTCTAAATTTAAATTTTGCGGAGCACCCTCTATTTTTTTTTGACTCGTGAAATTTAATTCTAGTTAGCCAATCTCTTTCTCTCGACCCACTATTTTGTCTACCCAGGTATGAAAATATCGCAATATTTCGCGGATATATCAAATTTTTTAACTATGCGATATGGATTTCGCATTCTCTCGACCCACTATTTTGTCTACCCAGGTATGAAAATATCGCAATATTTCGCGGATATATCAAATTTTTTAACTATGCGATATGGATTTCGCATGTAAATTTTTTCTTACCGTGAACAGTGCAAATATCGCAAAATATCGGGAAATATCGCGATATTATTACAGTTTTTGGTTTTTTTTTTTAATTTAATTGCACCATGGGTATGAGCACTGATCATAGTGATATGTCTCAAGATTCTTATGCTTCTGACACATGCGAGTTCACAGTTTGATTGGAATAATCAAAATGTTTTTCATCGTACACCTCCTCAAATTTAATTCTAGTTAGCCATTCTCTTTCTCTCGACCCACTATTTTGTCTACCCAGGTATGAAAATATCGCGATATTTCGCGGATATATCAAATTTTTTAACTATGCGATATGGATTTCGCATGTAAATTTTTTCTTACCGTGAACAGTGCAAATATCGGGAAATATCGCGATATTATTACAGTTTTTGGTTTTTTTTTTAAATTTAATTACACCATGAGTATGAGCACTGATCATAGTGATATGTCTCAAGATTCTTATGCTTCTGACACATGCGAGTTCACAGTTTGATTGAAATAATCAAAATGTTTTTCATCGTACACCTCCTCAAATGTCTTATGAAGGTCAAAATGTGTATCAACAAAATATTTGGGTCATGACACAATCCAATTCATGATGAAGCAGTTGGAAGAGATAGAGAAACATATAAATGACATGTGCATAATTATATCCATGAGTACTTTAATTTAATGTGATGAGTTGGTACCAGCATTGTTTGGATAGAGATGTCATTCAATCTTCTATTTTTGAACCTCATAGGTCATCATTTTGGTACAAATTATATTTTATCATGTAATTTTAGTCATTTTGTATTGTATTATGTATTGTATTGTCAGCTATTTTTTTTAAGGACAGTAATTATATAGTTTATTTCTAATATTTTTAATTTAAACATGTCATTTTAAATGAAATGTATATATAATTGTGTGTAATAATAACCTATAAAATTTCATGTCAAATTTTCAAATTTTTAACATAATTTCCGTCATTTTTTAAAAAATTATACGATATTGATATGCGATATCAATATATCCATCGATATATTCATAAAATTAATATTGCGATATTACTTGCGATAGCGATATTTTCATCCTTGTGTCTACCTCATAAAATAGTAAAGCACTATTATACGGAGGAGATGTGGCGGCGTTAGCGGTGGCTTATTCAGGGGCCCGTCGGAGTATATATTATAACTATCCATTCCTTCCAATTTCAATGTATGATGTCTCAGTATTACTACTAGTACTAGTACTACACTCGCAGTTGCTGCCATTATAGTTTTCTTTTTTTTACTTCTTTCAATTAATTTTTCCTTTATGTTCCAAATATTTAATGTTAAATACTATTCCACCTCATGCTATAATAGAAAAATAGAAAAGGGTAATATGTATTTCTTGATTTACAAAGTGAGTATACAACGTGATTTATATCGATACAAAATACATTCAAATTATAAAATACAAAAATTAAACGGTGGTTACAAGATTTGTGTTGAACTAATCTCCACGAATTACGTTTTAAGTTTATCTAGAAGATTATAGATAATCTTGACATCACTATCACTACAAAAATATTGTCATTTAATGAAGGTACGTCCTCATTAAATTGATTTAACAAGGGCACAATCTCATTAAATTGATTTAACGAGGGAATCAATGATAGCGAATAACTCCTGATAACAGCCACATACCCTCAATTTAGTTGAATCAATTATATTTATTATAGTTTATTTAAAGTTAACATTTGAAATTCTTAACTAATTAAATTTATGTATTTATATACAGTCGACCTCAAAGTTGATGAATGAGTTCAACTTGTGGCATGCGCATCTACTGTCACTCAAATGTTTTAGGTAACAAGCTTGTAAATGAAGATTGTTGAGGTACATCTGTATGTAATGTAATTAATCCTAATTTATTTTTATGAAAAAGTGTGTAATTAATAGAATTAGGAGTACTTCGATTTTCGGATTTGGACAAAAAAAAAAAAAAAAAACCCCTTCTTGACTTAATTTGTTATTTTTGAATTTATGCTTTCGTGATGAACGTTTGTTTGTGAAGAGAAAAGGCTAATAAAATTTGCATTATTTTTAAATCGTATTAATAATTTTATTTAAAATATTAATTTGTTAATATTAGTTCTTTTTTTTAATAATATTACTCCCTCAGTCCCAAAGTTATTTACTCTTCTTAAAAAATGATCCATCACAACATTTCAAACTTACATTTCATGTTATTATTTTTATTCAAAAAAATAATCTATTTTAGTAATAACGTATATAGAACTATAATATCCTCAATTAAAAATTACTTTATCACTTTAAATATTATTCTTCCGTTCCAATAAAAAATTTATATTAAAAGCAAATGAGTAAATAATTTTGGGACGGATGTAGTAACTATTTTCATTAAAATGACAGAAGATCCAATTCCATTGATATAAATATAAAAAAAAAATGAAAATAGGAAAACTGAAAGCAAGGACATTTGTCGCACTCGTACAATTTCGAGGAGAATATCAACTACGGATTGTGCTTTATACACCAACAAAATCCAGTGCAAATATGATACATCAGCTTTTTTTAAGTTTTTAAAATAATTTTAAAAAGTCAGAACTTATTTGATAAATCCGACGGCTAAACGTGAACACGACGTGTTTGTATGTTTCCAAATTCCAAATTGTGAAGAATCCCATAAACTCTGCTCCTGCTGCTCAAACAGATGTGACATAATATTTCCTTTATTTTTGGGAAATGTGAGCTTTTTTTTTTGTTTCACAATTTAATTTAGACAACCAACATATATGGGATTCCAGCCCAAGCCCAATTTACAAATGTATGCATTTGATTTTCCCCTAACTATTTCATACTCATAATTGATTCCATTCAGGGTTTATTTCCTGAACATATAGGTGACGGTAATTGCGAGGAGTAAATTATAGGACCAATGCATTCACAACATTCGTGTGATATATGTATATGTATGTATGAGATTAATCTTTTGACCTTTATAACCAAGGGATAGGTTTTGTGACATTTATAAACGAGAATAAATCTTCTGATCTTTTAAAACTACTAAAAGATAATAGGTCTTCTGATCTTTATGAACAAGAATATGTCTTTTAATCTTTATAAATGAAAAAAGAAAAAGTGATATTACAAAAAATACATGTTAACGTATTTGGTGATTTGATTTTATTTATTTATTTAATTTTGTCAAGTATTTCCCTCTCATCTCTCTTTATTTTTACCTTTTAAGATTAAGAGCCCTCGTAGTGTGTAGAAGAGGATCCCCTCCTATACGGAGGGTCATGTGTAGGAGGGTGACCCTTATCCGTTTTATGTCAAAAGATGTAGAACCGAAATATTGTTCAGTTACGGACCTATTTTTTATCTTGAACTTGATTTAAACATATCAAACAGCCCATTAAGTAAGATAATTCAACCTTTATGGTCTAAACATAATCATTAAACATATCTTACTTTATTTATTTTATCTTATTTTTTTTTTAATAATTATGCTCAAGAGATCAGATAAAAATTTCCTGGACGAAAGTGTTAATAAACAACTCCTACGTTAAAAATTTATGCAGAAAGTAAAAGGATAAATAAGTAGGGATAGTACTTTGCCTTGATTGGGTGGTCATGGCGTGTCAATTTTGTAGTGGCTATAATACGTCTCTTTTCAACTTATATATTATATGATCAATTCATCATCACCGTTTTCCCTTCGCGTTGTCAATCACGTGATGAGCACTGGTTGTCATTGGCTACTAGCCTACTATACCTCTCACGCCATTTTATTATTTTGGCAAATGGACATATATCTACTTTTGGCCTCCACCTCAAAATATATATAAAAACAAATAAATGTCATGGTTTAATCTGGTCATCACAAAAACAATAATCTGCGCCAAACTTTTACATCTAATTGAGTTGACATACAATTATAAGAGATGATTTAGAAGTGAATGATATTATGATACTACAATAATAATAATAATAATAATAAAAGAATACTATTTAAATTTAGAAGTGGCTTATTTTCTTATTTATATATACTTTCTTCGAAGAAACACGTAAGCAATGCGCAAAATCTGCGTCTGCATGTCAAATCATTTTCGAAACATTTTCAATTTATTTATACAGAAACGTTCAACTTGTTTAGTCGATATAAACAAATTGAACATTTTAAAAATACATTTGAATTTCAACATATATATGGTACATAAAACATTTTGCCCTACTAACCTTATCTTTTCTTTGGAACGAAAACATAAATAATGCACGAGGGACTAAATTAGTAAATTAATGACTAAATTTAATTGGGCAGTTGAATAACAATAACGAATTCACCTATAAAATACAACACAAGGCTTTCTTTGCTCCAACTCCAAATCAACATGGTCCTTCTAGTAGAAAATGATCCAATTATTTTATGTAGAACTAAACTAATTTGATATTAATATATTTCTTTTCTATTTTATTCTTATATATAGCAGGTTATATATATCTAAACAACTGCAAATACATTAACAACAAATGAGTGATATGTATATTAAAGGCAATGCTAAGACCAAACAATATATAATAGTACAATTTCTGAAAGAAAAAGCTCACATATTTTTATCTTTAAAGGAAAATTTGAAATGAAACCAAATAGAGGGATTTTCCCTCTTAAGATTATTGATGAAGACGTGAACTTTGACATATATAAACTTAAACATACACAATAATTTGAAAGGACAAAAAAATTCAATTGTTCCCAATAATTGTCCATCAAAATCAAAGCTTTCAGGATCATGAGATAAAGGGAGTGGCCCATGTATTAAATAGTACACTTTTTACAAGTTAAAAGTTCAAATGACAAAATTTACTAGATGAATATAATCAAATGAAACAATCCAAAGTAGGGGATCAGTTAGCATGATCATGACCCCCTCGATAATGACACAACATACACTTTTCATGTATTATTTATATCTTTAAACTGTAAAAAAAGGAATAGTCAATCCCACGTGTGAAGTGGAGTAACTTTTTAATATCAATGAGGAATTGTATATTCGATTAATGCGTATTTTAATGACATCCTATTAAGCCAAGTCTTTTAGGCATCCAAATGCACGGTTAATTTATTAGTGCATTTTAGAATCATGCAACTTATTATACTGAAAGAAGTAATTTATTTATTTATAATGAACCATATATGCAACTTTCCTTTCAGTATATATAACAAGTTGCATGGTTCTAAAATGCACTATGAGTGCACGGTGCACCTGGCTGGATGCACATGAGACTCACCCTCTATAAATTAGTGTTGCTATACCTAATTTCAAATTTATTTTTTTAATGAATTCTTTTTTTGGAAGGGATTTTTCTTAATGTCATTAGTATAACTTTAAACATGCGTATTATTGTGAGGTGTAATTATTGTTTCTCAAAATTCTGTCATATGAAAACCTAAACCGATATTAACCACCCATTTACTTGAGTTTGTAATCTGGAAAAAGAAGCACACATTGATGAAGTGATTATTAAAGTATCACTATTTATTTTTCATGACACGAGTCATTATTTGTTCGATAAAAAAAATAAAAAGAAATATTGTAGGTTCAGATGATGATCAATTCCCAGAACTCATTGACCAAACTGGCAAAATATAATCGGTAAAATTCACACAAAAAAGGTCATTTAAGAGAAAAAATTACAAAACTTTGCCCGTATAAAAAAATAGTTCTAAATTTTGGTGTCAATGTTAGTCATTTTCGACGGAATATTTTGAATTTTAGCCAGTAAATAATTGAGAATATGTTGTAGCATACAAAATGACATTAAAAAAATATAGAAATGGTGGGTTTAGTAAAAAGAAGAAAATAGTATAAGCCTCGACCCTCGTCTCAGCGTAAATCATTTGAAATTAGTCACGGGAATGAATGAAATTCGTGATTTTGAAGTTGCGATTCAAGGGAGAGGTGAAATTAAAACATGAAATTGATCGAGAGTTTTGCTTCCTCGATGAGAATCAATTCAAATGAAAGTGATGACGATCAATCGTACGTTACCAAAATAAAAAGTTATGTCAATTTTTCGACAAAAATGACTAAAATTGACACCAATAAAATCAAAATTGATAAACTAAAAATTTACAATACTATTTATGATTTTTTTTCATCAGTCATGTAAAGAGAAAAGGCAAGTTATGACCAAAAGGGGTAATAACAATTAATTTAGAGATGATGTCACATAATGGGAGAGTAATGAGTAGGATTTTAGTGCTAAATTATAGGGTTTGCTTGTTAAACATGCCTGTCAGAAACACACTGCCAAATCTAGCAGTGACTCACAGATATATGAATCACTCACGAGTGTAGTAATATTGATGATGTAAATGATGACGAAGTTGTACGCACAAGAGGTACAACTCAATACAGCATAAATTAAAGAATAAAGAAGATATTAAATTAGATGATGGTGGAGTTGAAGTTATGATGGGGTTCAAAATAGAGAGTATAAATTTATGAAATAATAGCATTCAACATTTGGGTTCTATTCTTTTTTGCACAACGAACAATTTCTTCTTGACAAAGTCTAGTATGAAAATTTTTATACATAAAAAAACTTTAATTTACAACAAAATTATGTAATTGGTAAAGGTAAGATAAAATTGAGTGGTTCATGGTTCACTCGGCCCAAGTGATTCATGGTTCAATCGGCCCGAATATGTCATAACTTAGAGTTCATTATTTAGTATTTTGAGTGTAGATGGTTGATTTGAGACAATTTTATAAATTTTTATACATGGAAATTTTCACACTAGACACACTCTTTCTTCTTTTGGTAAAACTCAATACTCCAAAATGAAGTTGTATGATGACATTCACCATTCAAAATAGTATTTTCATAATCGAATCCGCGATCAAACTGGACTGAATATTTATTGGCTGTTCAACCGGTTGAATTGGTTGGATCGGCGGTTCAACCGATAAAATGATCTTTATCAATGTGTTTAAGATATTTTTTATATTACATTAAAAAATAAAATAAATGTACACTTATAAAATTTAAAATTATAAACTTATAAATTCCATATTGAAATAAATACAATAAAATCAAGAAAACACAACAAAACATAATTTAAAATAAGGTCGATAGAAATAAGGATTAAGTTTTAATTAATTAAAAATAACAAAAAAATGAAAAATGGATTCAACCAATTTTACCGATTTCTGATTTTTATGCCCATTTTTTCCAATTCATCCGTAAAAATGATTTTTTTAGGATAATCAGATCGATTTCATGATCGGTCCCAGTTCAACTGATTTTTGAAAACACTAATTCAAAGCATCTCTTGTACAAGCTAGGATGTTGACTTGGAATGATGCCCTCATTAATGAAATATGAATCCTCTTTATATTTTTGTTGTCAACTTGATCAAAATTAAAATTTTATATATGGGATTCAATTTATTTCCGTTATTACCAATTTATTTATTATGCATCAGAAGTTCGTACAAAAGAAATGCAGATGTTTTATACACAGTTGGTATGTATAGATCAAAATATTAATGTTTGGAATTCAGGGTAATTTCTGTAACGCAAAATTAAATCGTTATATTATCTAATGGTTCATCCGCTAGGACTATATCCTTATTAAATTTTGGGCTTTTGGATTTTAGAATGGGTCCGGTTATTCACACCCCCAACATTAGAAAATACACCCACAAAAATTATGAACTACCCATTATACCCTTTAATAAAAAACCCTAAATCCTATTATCATTTTTACTTTTCTTCTACAGTTCGCCTGCACGCCGCCGTTCCGCTGCCTGCCGCCTTCACACCCCCATCCACTGCCTACTGCCGCCTACTCACCGTCGTGAAATTAATAGAATAAAATTTTCAATTTTATGGCGAATTGCTAGCCCAAATCTGAATTTTGACCGGCACAAACGAAATTTATGATCTATACAAATAAATTCCGGTAACTAATTAGTTTTCCAGCGACAAAAAAAAAAAAATAGAGGAATTTTTTTTAAAAAAAAGAACAATTATATTTAATGTGTTGTTTGAACATGAGTAAAATGTAGTGACCATCTGCACAGACTCAGTTTGGATTGCTGCGGATGTATATATCAATTCGCCCCACTTTGTCAATATTTGAATTTCATTTTGTGTGAATTAATGGGTTACGTGGAAGACGACAAAGAAGCATGTAAAGATTTTGGCCAGAGAAGAATTAAAAATACTACCAGGGCGCTCCCTTACTGTGCGTGAGCTGCGGGCGCATGCGGACAGCGTAGGCGGCAGACGGCGGCCTGAAGAAAAAAAAGTAAGCGAAAATAGGATTTTTATTGAAGGACATAATAGGTAGTTCCTAAATTATATAGGTGTATTTCCTGATGTTGTGGGTGTGAATAAGAATGCCCATCTCCAGACATTTTAATTGTGTGGAATATAAGATGGTTTGGGCTGTGTTAGGATTTTATGGATGTGATCTATTGTAAAGCATAGGCCAAATCATTGTCATGGGCTTTTGAATTGGTGACCCAGATTACCCATCTATAATGGGCTTCATCACATGTAAGTATGTAACAACGCAAGCCCTGTTTATTTTCAAAGAGAAGACTCATTTAAGTAACATGATTTCTTGAGTCTTGAGGCACCTCTCTTTCTGAACAATCATACAGTCTTGAGGCTCCATTTGGATGGGTGGATTTAAAATCAAAAAATTCCTATTTATATTTGAAGTAGCTTGAGGGATTTCAAATTTTCATTAATGGATGGGTGGATTTTGAAATATATATATTCTTACATGTATTATTTTTCAAATTCATTCATTTCAAATCGGGAGCCCCAAATCATACTGCAAAAGTACGGAATAAGAATTATAATAATAATAATTAAAAAGAAAAGAAAAAAAGGATTATAAGAACTAGAATCAGTATAATACTTTAGCAGAGGTTGCATAAACATTCTTTTTGGATGGTCAAGTACTCAAGATTCCACTGGCTATCTTGTGAGACGTTCGTCACAATCCAGACGCCCATCACCCCTTGAAGCAAGTGGAAAACGTGCCTTCGTTTGTTAAGCTAAGATCTGCTGCTGAAAATGAGGCTCATTCAGGTCAACACAGTTAACTAGATAGTAAAAAGAAAAGGATTATAATATACTCCCCCGTCCCACTATATTTGTTCCACTTTCCTTTTATGGACGTCCCACTATATTTATCCCAGCCATAAAAGGAAAAAGTAACACTCCACTAACTATTATTTTAATATTATTCCCCTCATTTTTCATCACAACTACCCCAAATACCTTCATTTTTCATCCATTAAATACTCTAAAAACCCACTATCTATTATTTTAATA
The DNA here is from genome assembly GCA_037126765.1 of Stenogyne calaminthoides. NCBI lineage: Eukaryota > Viridiplantae > Streptophyta > Magnoliopsida > Lamiales > Lamiaceae > Stenogyne > Stenogyne calaminthoides. The sequence goes on along the minus strand of JBBCBC010000039.1, from coordinate 6,933,359 downwards.
TTATTTCTTAAACAATTCAACAAAAAGAAGTGGAACAAATATACCGGGATGGAGGGAGTATAAAGAACAAAGGTTGCAGAAAAAGGGATGCTGAAATTGACCAAAATATTTGGCAACGAATCGGGCATATGCAATACTTAATCTTTACCACACGTGATTGGAAGATCTGCAATATTGAACAACACAAGCAGAATCTGATTTCACAAAATCAAAAGGCCAACAGGCAGAATTGCTTAGCCAATAATGCCTGTCAAAGAATCTGCATAAACAATTAAACATGATGAATGGATGAATATATATTAGTGTATATGATAGTGTATTAGACGAGAGGAAAGTAATGATCAAACATGAATCTTGAATCAAGGACTTAAATCATATTCTGCAACTCTTAAGCAGGGCAGATCTCAATTGAATCTCCAAGACACAATAAAGGCCTAAAAAAAAGAGAGTTTCTAGTGCAATAGTTTTGATGAGTTTCACGCTAACTGATCTCAAAATACATTTTATCCTCAAAGATTGCAAGATATCATTATAAAGCGAAAGTAAGAAAGGCAAACTTGAGAAAAACTGAAATACAAAACTTCAATGTTAAGCTATAAATAAAGATTATCCCAGTCTCAGGAAGAGTACGACATTCACCTATGTATTTGCTGGAATTAAGCTGCTCTTACTGAAACAACAAAAACATGATTTTGGTATTTCAAGTAGAAATGCAATTGACTCCCAGCATCAAATGCCCGTGTGATGGTTCTATGTGATTGTGAACCTATCTCACTGCAGAAAACATACATGTATCAAATTAATTATTGAACATGATTAGCGTGCAAAACTACATTTAACTATAGCACCTTAGCTACTTGATAAAAGTCCACTCTGATCATTGAAAGAATATCACCAAATCAGCAAACTAGCATTGCTATAGCAAAAGTCAACTTCTTCACGTAACTATAATCTAGGCGACTTTTCTTCCAAACTGATGATACCAAGCTAGCATGTTCTTAGGATTTTTATTTGCCAAAGGATTGCACATAGTTCAAAGGACTGTTACACCAGCAATCAGCTAATATTCTGAAGAGATTCTAAGTGCAGTTGTGTTTCAGACATAATTTAAGAATAGAACACAGGCACCAGCCTTTTGAGACATGAAAAAAAGAAAGAGTGCAGTAGAATGTAACCTAATATATTATTTATTCATTAGATAAAGATTTGCACAAGAAGAGCTAATTTCTTTAACACAATATCAGTCAATCCAACTCATATTATTGATGCTTCAAAAAACATACTACTATAGAGGAGCAACTATACACGTAGACAACACTATTAAACATGAACTATATTCTTTCTATCCTATGAAGAAGCGCGAGCTGTTCCCCAAAAATCGACAGAACTGCATATCTACAGTTAGTATTTGAATAGACAAGTATGCTATAGTAGGAGCCACATTCCACTTCAATTCCCTCAATGGAAATTTATTTGGGATTTTCTCTATTTTTCTCAGCAGATTGGTCAAGATTAATCTGAATATCACGGCACTCGACAGAGCAGAAAGCACAGAGGTCGCTGCAGAAATCACACATCCAAAATATAAGTGCATGCTAAACCATGAAAGACGGAAGATAAGCTCAGATAAAATACAACACTTTAGAAAAATTAAGTTTCTCTACTAGGCTACTAGCATCTATAGAATGCTCATTTAAGTTTCACAAGAAAAGTCAGAGAACAAAGAGTAGCATATTTGGACTTGGTATGAAGATGATATTATTTTAAGAATGCAGTTGGCATCACAATAGGAAAAGTAAATGAAGTAGGTATAAAAAGTGGCTATATACTGCAAGGGCCATAAAAGGGGCTCTTCGTCGTGGTCCTAGGAGATTAGTCAACGAATCATTAACAAAAACGACTCCAAGCAAGAAACAAAGTGCATAAATCAAGGAAACGAAATATTTTAGCTTTTTGTAATCGGAAAGACAGAAAAAGATGTTCCTGAAGTTAACAAAAATTCCTGAAGTTAACAAAAATAATTGACTTTCCAATTCTTGAAGTTAGTCGGAAAAGCAACGTAATAAGGGTAATCAAAAGGAGAAAATTGGAAAACACATCCATTAAGCAAATTGAAACAAAAAAATGAAACATGCATTGAAAATGTAGAAAGAAAATTACAAGCAAGTATCTAATAAATTTAAAAACAAGCCATAAAGACCAAAAAATGGAGCTTAGCCATTAAACAAGGATCGGACTCACTAAATACAAAAACCATAGCAGATCAACAAACATCACGGTCCAGAAAAAAAAAAGTAATTTAAAATTATCAAAACTTAAACTAAACTCGAAAAGTATGCTTAGCAGATAAACTATAACGCTCAAATTATGCAAATCGATTCCAATTTCCGAGTGAGTGACAAACAAATTTACCAGAAAACATAAACTGGAGCAGAAACAATCAATCAAAAATTCGAAACACCAAAAACAGATTAGCAATATAAATTGCCACAACAACTGAAACATAAATCCCTACCTGTACATAAAAACTTCAGAATCCTGAGCAATACGCTTCTTACAATAATGGCAGCGTTCCAGAAATCCACCAATTTTCATACGATCGTATTTGTCAACATTCACAGGAGAAGCAATGGTCAATTTCGACCGCGACGGCTCTGCGGCGGGGTCAGATTTCCTTGCCTTCACATGACTCACGGAAGCGGCGGCTGCGACCACCGACGCCGACGAGCTTCCGTCACGGCTCCGCTTCACCGGCATTGTGAATTAATCGAATGGATTGGAATTCGAGGTAGGGTTTTTAGCTCTGTATCTGTCCTCGAGTACTGACTACTGAGAGAGTGAAAAATGTGAGCGCAAATAATAAAAATATGAAAAAAAACGCGCAAAGCGGCAAATATATATAGAGGCAGATATCTGTGGGCTCACATTTACCTAACTAATAACAAGCTAATCACGATTTAGAGTTAGATTTTTGTTATTTTGAGTTACTTTTTAAAAATTTAGGAATTTTTTTATTTTTAATAAATAGTAAGTGTGGAGTATTTGTTTTTGAGTGATTGAATGGGATAAAATGTATTTTTTAATGTCTAAAAGTGAATAAAGTTGGATTGTTTATATGATTGATTTTTATTTTTTTTGAAGGATATGATTTGAATTATTGAAAGTGATTTAATGATATAAATTATGATTTAAATATATTAAAGTGTAAAGAGAAATAATTGATTGTATATGAACATGTCGTTAGTATGTTTATTGGTGTTGTAGTGGTGGTCTTTAAAAAATCACGTTTCAAAATTTCCGATCAAGAATCAATTTTAAGTTTTAGAACCTAAATCCTGATTTTTAAAACTCAAAATTAACGTCATCTTTAAATTTTTAATATGTAATAACATTATTTTTTTGATTAATTATTTAAGTTTAAGAAAAATAACTAGATATTTAAATATATATAATACTCTCTCCATCTTGTTCTTATTTCAACATTTACCATTTGCACGAGTTTTAATATAAAAGTTATTTATTGTTAATAAGAGGGATGAAGTTATACTTTTTGATGGTGGTTAAATGATAAAATATTGACATTTGTGTGAATTAAAGGAAATAAAATTGACTTTAATATAAAAAAAAGGTTAATTCTTAATAAATACACGACCTTTAGACCAAATATCAATTTAATCACGATCTTCAAAATTATTGTATAAAAGTCCAACTTTTGATGTTGTTGCAAATTAATACACGTTTTTTTGCACCTACCGTGAAGAGACGATGTGACTCGCCTAAACTATTGTTTTTGTTATGTCAGATTACACGTAGGATGAAATGACTAAATCATAAATATAAAAAATATTTAAAAAGTGAATTAAAAACAAAATAAAAAATAAAATCTAAAAAAATTAAATAAATTATTTAAATTATTTAAATCTAAATTTCAAACCTTAAAAACTAATTCTCGCTGTTAATGTTTCAAAATTAAATATATTCTCATGTTTCAAAACTAAACAAAATTAAATGTAATCATTTAGTTTCTCTCCCCCCCATTCAATCCACTCATTGTCTATCACTCCCTCAACCCTCACTTGTAGTTCTTATTGCAGTCGATCTCCTTAAACTAAATTTGTGAATTATTTATTGAGATTCGATCAATTTTATGAAATGAATATAAATTTTATTATTTATTTATATTTTAATTGTTTTTTTTAGATTTTAACTTCTTTTAATTATTATTTTTTGTTTTAATTTATTTAAAAAATGTGTAATATTATGTTGAATAATTTTAAAAATATTATTTAATATGCATCATCCTAACTGACAAGTATACACATGCTTCGGTGAGTCACGTCAGCTCTTCGCGATCGGAGAAAAAAAAGTGTATCGATTTGCAACAATATCAAAGATTGGACTTTAATACAAAAATCTTGAAGGTCGTGATTAAATTGATATTTAACCAAAAAGTTGTATATTTATTTAGAATTAACCAAAAAAAATAACATATAATGTAATATTGAAATGTTTGAGAGGTATAAATAAAAGGAAAAAATTACTTTAATATTATTTATAAAAATATTTTATGGATATTCAAATAAGTTTGAAACGAACTTTTTTTACAAATGTTCAAATAAGAATGAGATGGAGAGTACTAAGTTTTATATTTTACACCAAAATTAATTTAAGAGCGTTTAACTATAAATATTATGTGTGCAACGACGAAAAATCTAATTTAACTAGCATTTTGTAACCCAGCTCCTTGGACTATGTGAACCCAAAACACAACCCACCTCAAATATTCGTCACGGAATAAGAAAGTAAATATATATTTAATTTAAATTCGTCTCATGTCTCATTCTCACAGCCCACATAAATTTTATCATTATTAATATTAAAATAATTGGGAGATCATGTCACATTAAAAAATGAAATGAGCTTATCTAAGAGTTAGCTGCAAATAAACTAACAATCTTACTACACTTTTCAAATATAAAAGTTTTTAAATTTCAGTGATAACATGGAGTATCACCTTTTTATTTTTACCAGTTCATTTACAATGCTATTTTGAACAACTTATTGGCGATTGCTAGTTAGAAACTCTTTGAAAAAATTACAAATAAATTCAAGATTTTTTCATATTTTTGTATATTACTATCACAACATTTTCATTTGTGTAATATAATACTTTATCATTTATAAATTAATAAGTATATATATATATATATATATATTAAATTATTAAAATTATAAAATGTGTCATAAACTTATTCACAATTGATCAGGCTTTAAATGAACTACTTTGTGTATTAATATATATGGTCATTATGTGTTTGTACCGCCTATTAAGTAAGTAGTGAGTAATTGTGAAAATAGTAAGTATATATAGTCGGCATGTTGCCTCTCAATCAACATTTAAATAAATCACTTTTTACCTTAAAAAAAATCACTTTTTGAGTATTATTATTAATATCTTCATTACGTGTTTGTACTGACTAATTACCGCCTATTAACTACTAGTAAGTAATTTTGAAATTGGTAAATTATATGCATTTTGCTTTTGATTAAGAGGCAAGTCAAGTCATATATATTAGTACACATCTTTTAAATTTTAATGGAGTAGTTGGACTGGTTTGTACTCTACAAGTTAGGACGCGTGAAATTCTTTTACTACCTATTAGATTTTAGATTTAAGTTTTGTATGTATTCAGGTGTATCTACATTCATAATACATTTTAGAATCAGTAATTTGTTATACTGAAAGATGCAATTTTTTTATACTGAATCGTGCAACTATTTTTCCATATTAATATATAGTTGCACAATTCAATATAAACAAATTGAATTTTTTAGTATAACACAATTTTAAAATGCACCACGGTGCACCTAGATGTATATAATACCCACTTTAAATTTTAATTATATTTCACAACTAGTTTAAAACTTTTGCATGAAATAGTTATTCAATTTGACTTTAGATATAAACATCCTATTAAAAAGATCTATACATATATATACACACACTTCAATAAATTAAAAGAATAATGGCAGACAAAAAAGTTTCACATGCAAAATTCAATTAAAAGTATTTCTCTTAATGTATTTAATTAGAGTACCATACATGCATGTCTTAAATGTTTAACAATAATTTGAAATATTGACTGCAAAAATACAAAAAATTGGAAATAAAAATGTACGAAAATAGTTTAACAGATTACAACTCAAACAAAACAAACTATGAAATCAAAAGACCTTATTTCCAGGTTTGGCAAGGAACCAAATACGGTAGCTTCCTCAAGAGACATGTTGTCGAAATGTTAGGAATTCAACCGCCGGAATTAAATACTAGATTACAATTGAATTGAGTGAAAGCAAACATGTTATGATGAAATAATGATTTCATTGAGTGAATAATTACGATTTTAATTGTGTATTATATTTATATACACCTAAAAGTATATAATTAAGGAAGATATACAATTACACGATACAATAAATTTGGTTGATGAAATTCCTATAATTAAGTAAATAGATAATTGAATATTGTCTCTTGTTATCATTCCTCGGCCCCTCAAGCGAGACGTGGGGTGAGAATAATAGTCGATGAAGACTTTTAGTAAAAATATTAACAATCTGGAATTTAGATGAGACAAACTGAGTGATAAGTGTCGGTGTGCTTAGCTCATTTATGTGCAACAAGATTTTGGCTAAGAAAAATGGCATTGTTATTGTCACAATTCAAAACATGAGAGTCCGGTGAAGATACTCGAAGGTCCTTGAGAAGATGAGTAAGAGAGATCATTTATGAGGCAACATTAGCAAGAACATTATATTCAGACTCACAACTGAAATGAAAAACAGTGGGCTACTTACGAGCACTCCAAGACACAAGATTTTCACCAAGATAGGTATGAAATAGCCACTACAAAAAAATTGTCATTTAACGAGTGCATTAATGAGGGCTATAAAAGAGGGTTATGATAACCCTCTGAACTAATGAGGAATTTTAGAGCCCTTGTTACTAATGAGGGAGTTATCGAACCATAGATTTTTCCTCGTTAATACCGAGGGCATAGTCACCTCGTTAAAAATACAATATATAATACATATTTATTGGGATTAAAAATTAAATGAATTAGTCATCTAGCCCAATGGCAACTCTAGAGCATATTAGAGCTTTGTGACATAAGGTCTTGAGTTTGAGCCGCTCTCGTGTGCCCTTAATGAATGAGTCACTTAGCTTAATGACAACTCAAAAACACAATAAAGCTTAGTGATCTAGATGTCCCGGGTTCAACCTCTACGTGTTCATGTTTATTTTTCAATTATTTATATTTAAAAGTAAAAAAATACACTAAATATAACACATATTTATTAGAAGTGAAAATTTAAGGAATAAAACAAATGTCCAATACTCCATTAAACAATTAATTAAATATTACTAAAATTGATTTAAAATCAACTTCTCCCTCCATAACTCCATCCATGAGGGTAAAATAACCCGTATAGTTACACAAACTCACTCAAATTTTTAAGAAACTATATTGCATTCCAATTGGTAGCTTGTAGTTGTGAACCCTCTACCATTTTTGTGTATCCTTCTAGAAATTCTTCAAATATATATATATATATATTTTAAAGGGTCCTTTTCATTCTCAAATGGCAGGGAGTAAGTAGGGATGGCAACGAGGCGGGTTTGTCCAAATTTGCAATCCGCCCCGTCAATTTTTTTTGTCAACCTGGGACCCGCCCCGCCCCGTCGGGTTTTTGAATCCACTCTACCCCACCCCGCCCTTTGAACCCGACGAGTTTAACCCACCCCGCACAAATTTTATTTTTCCCTACATTTTTTAATTCATACTCCTAACTTCATACATATATTTTTCTAAAAAATAACAACAAACAAAATTAATTAGAAGCATTCAACTTACAACAAACAAAATACCTAATTTCATAATCAATCTCACATCATAGAAAGCACAAAATTCAAAAGTTTTAATCAATCTCACATCAAATAGGATTATTTAATGGGGCAGTCACTGAATTAGCTCTAGTTCCTTCTTTAGACTCCATTTATTTTTTAAAAATATAGATATGTTAGTATTTTAGAAAAATAAATAAAGATTAAAATAAATAAATAAATAAGCATGAAAATAAATAAACAGAAAAATAATTTATCTCTACATCCAATTCATACAATTATTTTGCACTCCTCCAATTCATACAATTAATATTTGAATCTGTATTATTTGGGTGAATTTGAAATTTGTTCTTAATTATGTACATTAGATATCTACTCATTCTAATTTCCTCTCAATCTAAACTAAATCACTTATTCGATATAAGAAACTGATAAAACAAAGAAATAAACAATTCAAACAATTCACCGTGAAATTAAGAAAGAAACCCTAGATGGCTAGATACATACTCCCTCCGTCCCATGAGGACTTGAACATTGAAAATGACACGTAAACCAAGTAAAATGAGTTTGAGTGGAATAAAATAAGGGTGTTGTGAGTGTATTAATATTATGTTTGTTTCCATTTTGGGAATATTCAAGTAATGTTGAGACGTCCAAATAAGACAAGTGTTCAAGTAATCGCGGGACGGAGGGAGTACTACATTTAATTTAATAAAATTTATATAATTAATATATATTTATATATACGGAGTGGGTTTGCCTAATACCATAACCCGCCCCGCACCCGGCGAAAACCCGTTTGATCGGGTTTTAACCCGCCCCGAAACCCGTTTGATCGGGTTTTAACCTGTCCCATTCGGGAAGATCGAATTCGTGCCGGGTCCGAGTTTTAACCCACTCCATTGTCATCCCTACTCCATACTAACTCGTAAAGACCGGTCAAACCAAAAAATTAATTAATAAACTACTCTGATTTGACTTTTCTTTTTTATTTATTAATTTTTCACGATTTTCACTAGAAAAAACAATACACTAGAATTCCATGAGAAATCGTTTTACAGCTAATTTTATAAAGCTACTCAAGTGACCGACGAGATATAAAGTATAAACCTCAATGGCTAGTATTTTTAAAAATAATTAGCAATATTTTAAAATAAATTATAAATTATTCCAATTTGATAAAGTCAATATTTTGATTTATTAAACTAATACGGTTCTAAATTATAAACTTAATACAATCATATCATAAAATTCAACAGGTGATGTTGCTTTATTTATATAATCATTTTATTATCTATGAAAAAAAATCAATATAGTTTCAATCATTTTATTCTAAGGAAAAATCAATATATATATATATATATATATATATATATATATATATATATATATATTGCAATATAATATGATTCGATAGGACAATAAATTTATGGGGCATATATAATTTTACTTATATAATTTCATATGAATTTTATTTAAAATGAAAGATGTTTACTCTCTTCTTTCATATAATTCAATAAATTAATAACTAGAAAGAAATCCTGCATTAAAAAATAAATTATGACTAAAATATTAAGAATCGGTCATAAAATTATGAAAACATGGATTACTCCATCCACATTTTTAAGAAAGGAAATTTGAACATTCCTGAGTAATGTTTATTTTGAATTTTAATTTTAAGTGATTTTTTAAAATCAGTTTTGAAATTTGAGGGACTTTAAAATTTGAATAATTAACAAGGTGGGTGTTGTTTTGGGTTTTTGAATAGTGTGATAGCAGCTTTATAACGTGGCAGTGGTCTTTTTTAAATCAATTTTAAATTTAAAATCAAAATCGTAATTTTTAAAACAAATAAAACATCATCCTAAGATACAACCAACTTAATAAGACTTATAGTGATGCAGAGTGATACTTTTACGGGACGCATTTTCGTTTATCATGTGACATTATAATTTTTCATAGATATAGTGTGAATATAGGTCGGAGATTTGTTTCATCTAGAGAGAAACAAAACAAATTCCTCACCCCCTTCTTTCAGCATTTTTGGAATGCATTTAAGAATATTATTTTCTTTTCTTTTTTTAATTTTACTATCCCTTGATTTTTAGGATATTAGTGCCTCTCAATGGGCAAGTACTAGTAATATAAGATTACCATGAGTATAAATTTCAAATGAATATTAAAAGTTACAATAAGCCTCATGATACTGTCTTTCGGATCGTCTCACATAATAATTTCATTAGACTAAAAAAAAAACATCTTTAAAGTAAAAAAAATATTTCTTACTTTTAAAATAATTATATTTTAAGAATAATTATGAAATATTATTTAAAAAAATATATATATTTTCAGTAGTGTAACATACTACCTTTTAAATTTATATAGTTATATCATTGGGACTTTAAAAAAAATATTATTATAAAAAAATTATTTTTAAATAGAATTTTACATAAAAAAATACTCCATCCGTCCCAAACTCGTTTGCCACATTTCCGTTTCGGGCGTCCCATACTTGATTACCAATTTTCTTAAATGAAAATACTCACTTTATCACTTTATCAATTTATCACATAAAATACTAATAAACAACTATTTTTAACCCCAACTACCCATCACTTTATCATTTTTTTTTATTTGATTAGGAATCACTTTATCATTTTATCACATAAAATATTAATAATGAACTCTTTCTACTCCAACACTTTATCATTTTTTCATTTTTTTTCTAAAACACGAGCACACAGTAATGTGGCATTCGAGTTTGGGACGGAGGTAGTATTTTTTTGAAAAAATAAATAATATTCTATATAATACATATTATAACATGTATGTAAATCCATTAAAAAATTATGTAACTAAAATATGGTTTTTGACTATAATAAAAACATGCACTTTGATAGTATATAAATTATAAAATACATATATGAACTAATTATGTACTTAGGAGGTTGAACGATGTAGTGACAAACAATAGAATTAGGCTAGGTCTTGTATATATACATCAGGTGCACCATCCACTCCCATAGGATATTTTTGAAACATACAATTTGTTGCATTGAAACATAAAACTTGTTTACTTTGAAACGTGCAACTTTTTTTATGAACACATGTTGCACGTTTTAGTGTAAATAAGTTATATGTTTCGGTGCAATAAGTTGCATGTTTCAAAAATATACTATAGAGTGCACGGTGCATCTAGTGCACATGATGACCCAGTCATGAAAGTAAGATGTTGTCCAATTAATCATAGATAAATATTTTAACTCATCCTAAATTTATTGTAATGATATATATTTTTTTATAAATAATGTTATTGATTTTTATACGGAGGCACAAATCTTTAAGACGGACCGGAATAATTTATTATAATGTGGAGTTTATTTCTAAATATAATTAATTTCAAGTTGAGATTGTGATTTTTTATCACTATATATAATTTATTTATATATAAAATATGAGGCACATTTACACGAGACGGTCTCAAGATGAGACGAGATATAATTTGAACATTTTTCCTTTAACACTTTGGGAGAAATTAATGTGATTTGTGTTAGGATGTATTCCGTCTCATATAAATTTTTGTCATAAAGTATTTCTATATAGAGTTTTTACAGCAATAGTATTATTTTTTCTTGTCTCATAAAACGCATATTGTGTTGACGTTCTCATAAAAAGTTATGTAAAAGTTAATATTCCAAAGTCCAATACAACACGCAAGTTTAAAGCCATTCAAAGTTATATTACATCAACACTATGGTGCTGCACATAATTAAGGCAGGGATGAATTTGACCAAACAAATCTGATAGGTACATTTATAACATTAAGTGAGTATCTGCAAACTAAAAGTGCTTTAAAGTTTTTCGTTGAAAAACAAAAGTTTTTTTAATGAAAAAAATGTGTAAATTCGAGTTTACTAGTAAACTCTATTTTTTTAAAATATTATTGTTATATATAAAAATTATCATCATTTTATTTAAAAATTATTACTATTATTTTATTTTTTAAATAATGATAATTTTTTTACGTAACAGTGATAAAGTTAATGTATAGATATAGTTCATAAGAGTGTTACTCTTTTTCTATACTCCTCCTGTCTACAAAATTTGTCTCACTTATCATATTTGTTCGTCCATTAAATTTATTTTCATACCCTTTATGAAAATAAACATCATCTTTATCCTTCCACCTTCAACCATCAGTTTAATTACTTAAATTGACATTGAACTTATAAGCAATCATTTTATTCATAAGTAAATCCCATAATTTTTTTCTGAAAATATGAACCCGTTGCAATGAGAAGCAATTTCGTGGAAGATGGGTAATTGTTTTCAAAATTTCAGCTTTGGCATCTGCTTTTACTTTTCAAAGCCTAATTAGAAAGCATTAATTTGGCAATTATTATACTTTTTTTCATAGTTTATGTAGATGGGTTCACCTACGTAGTCCTTGTTTTTAATTTTCTTTTAAAGAATATCTAAATCATTTTTTAAATTGTCAACGCTTAGTTTTACTTTAATTTTTTCAAAACATAATTAGAAAGCATTTATTTGCCGGAAATTGTTGAAACCACTAACCAGTGCTATTAGGCTATTAGCCCAGTACCAGGCTTCCGAACGGCAGCGTTTAATATAACACATTACCCAATTACTATTTGCATGAGATTTGATGTAAATGTTGATTATTAGTATTTAAAAAAATAAAGTAATGTTTTGTTTTGTTTGGGTATTATTGGTCTTTTTAATTTACCAATAAAATAGATGGCATTTGGGAATAAATGTAATAAATAGCATGATATATAATTTTGAGATGTGGAGAAGAATAATTGAAAAATGTGTGGTTAATATTTTGTTAATTAGTAAACAGTGTCAAGATTAAAATTTATTAAATACTCTCTCTGTTTCATATTGTTTGTCGCTTTTGAATTTCAACTTTGTTTCAAAATAATTGTCGTTTTTGCTATATACTTTTTCACAATTCTCTCTAATTTATTCTTAAAAATTCTAACTTTTTAGATCTTTCCTCCAACGCACTTTCTCCTCTCTTTCGTTTTTACAAAAGGATAAAAGTGATAAACATTATGAAATTGAGGGAGTAATCAAAACAGAAAATGAGTACGGAGTGAACAATAAATAAGATTGAAAACACATAATTTATGTTCATCTGACTCGCTCACCAAAAACACACAAAAAATAATAAAAAAAAAACTTGTCATTTAATATAATCACATCAGTTTTCTTAATAAAATTATATATAGAATCATTCCAACTTTTCTAATATAATAATACAAGCTACACTTTTTCGGATATGATTTGAGATCAATACTAAAGTTCAAATTGTGATGCAAAAGGGCAACCAGCATATGAAATTTTACAATTAAACCAATCAATAGATAAAATATCAAACCAACAACTACTTAGCCAAACAATTTAGTTTTGAATACAATTTATAGAAACATTTTCTGAAATTAAAAACAAACTTCCACTCATACTGTTGATTTTTTTTTCCCCAGCAGGTCTATAGATTCACAACTCATAAGTCTCAATTCTTCTTCACTTTGACCATTAACCAGTTATAACAACAATCTCTCTTCCGCTGATACGTCTACAGTCCATGATTTTTCGCATTTACTCCAGACGCTCCGTCTGTTTAAAATAAATATATAAATAAATAGTCTTTACATAATCCAAGAAATATGTTCCTTTAGTTGCAGATGGATAAGCACGGGTTGAAAGAGTGTACCTTCCAGAGGCCATCATTAAGATAATGCATGTTATCCACACCAATTCCTTTGTTGATTGTCCGTCTGCATTTTAAACATCATTGGAAAAAAAGCAACAAATAGTTTCTTGGCTTGCTGACTGAATTATCTGCATAGATACACACACACACACATATACTTCTTTTCTTCTCCATCACCGATCTCTGTTTGCATTAAAAGTATAGGACCAGGAGTTTTAACAATGTGCAATTACGGAAAGATCTGTATGATGTATTCAAGGATGATATGCATGCAATTTCCTAGAAGTATAGTGCAAAAAAATTAGAATGAAGAATTAACATACATATCTTTTGCCGACATTTTTGTAAATCCAATAGCTAGAGCATGTGTCTTTCCTTCAGCCATTATAGCCTGAGAACCCGAACAAACATTTACACAGAAGCAATTGAAAATCAATCAAAGAATTGATTAGGTCAAATGAGAACTCCTAATTATATAAGCAATTTACGACATACAGCAGTTAAGACATATTATTTCTTTTTCTTTTTTTTTCCAAATACATTACAGGATTACAAGCTCAAACGTCAAAGTCTTACTACAGGAGTTTCACTTCCGACTTCCTCATCCAATGCACCACCAGGAGAAGTAAGCCCTGGGCACATTATATTGGCACCAGCAAGCACAAATCTGATTGCCCCCCTATCAACTTGCAGTTTTTTCATTATGTTTGGATCTGCAAAAGGAAAAGTACACGGCTTAAATAAAACTAGTACTGTTCAATGAAAAAACTAATATTGTTCAATGAAGACAACTAATACTGACCAACCAATACCATTTAGTAAAACAAGTAATACCATTAAAAAACGCTTTTTTTTACAACTGAGTTTTGCCTACAACTTAAGGTTAATCCACAATCTACATGAAACTTACTCAAATTCCATGGTGCATAGAAGTATTTGCCTTACAACTTTGTTTTAATAATGGTTTAATCCACAATCAGTACATGAAACTTACTCAAATTCCATGGGTAACTGTAACATATTTCCTTGAAAAACTATTTAGTGCAAAGAACAAAAGTTTAAATCATGCAACTTTGTTTTATATAATGAAATGATGTTATTTAAAAGGTCAAAGAAATAGAAGTAAGAACGGTGAAACAGATTTTGCAAAACATATAGTAAGTACATCACTAAGCTTGACAGAGGTTTGTTCATGCTAATGAATCCATGAGCAAAAAAAAAACTGTTCCTTATTTTTAGGCAGTCATAGGAACCAAAAAGTGCCAATTCAAAAAATTATATTGACTCCAATTTTTCGAGAAGTTGAAAAACAAAGAGTTAAATTGACTCGAAAATCAACCGTTTCATCTCCTCCGTTTATCTCCTCCGTTTTCAAAAACTCTCAATTCCTATTTCATTATTGTTGAGAAACTAATGAGCGGATTTCCCCATTGGCCATGTTAATCATGCCTAGCTTTATTCAAAGAACTCCATTAAGAGCCTTAGTGAAAATGTCTCCTAATTGGTCTTGATCCTCATATAACCGATTTGGAGTGTTTAAACCTGAGATAGCCATGGAGTTGAAGATATGGAGAACTTATGATCTCCAACTATGTTGCTCGGACTTGGGTGCAGGTGTCCGACATTGGTGCGTATCTAGAAATCCGACACTTAAGTTTTTAAATTTAGGATATGTGGACATGGCCAAAAAGGATCAGAAATAAGTTAATTAGGCCATGGGTGCGGGGATACATCTAATTAGATATTAAGGTGAATAATATATAATTAATATATAATTAATATACATATATACACAATTATATCTTACTTTTTTATTAAAAAAATAAAGCAATTGGACAAATTATAACAATATTTTAGTCGTGGGAAACTAAAAAAAAAACTGATTCCTTATTTTTAGGCAGTCATGGGAACCAACAAAGTGCCAATTCAAAAAATTATATTGACTCCAATTTTCGAGAAGTGGAAAACCAAAGAGTTAAATTGACTCGACTTTTTTCGGGAAGTGTGAGGTCCAATCTCAGATACGCACCGTTTCATCTCCTCCGTTTCAAAAACTCTCCAACTTCCTTTTTCATTATCTCCAACCAACTCAAACGGGCATCTACAGAATCTTCGACGCCGTGCCATCGAGATGAACTGCCCGAAACTGCCGAGTCAACGGGAAAAATGGCAAATCCGGATTCAGGTGTGTATTCTGCACCCAAACCCGCGCGAAACACCGGTACTCCATTTTAAGAGAGTCCGACCAACATAGATCTCCATGAAGCTATCGAATTGGCATCAAGATAAGAAAAGCAATTATGCATGACAAGGGCTATGTCCACGTCGCCTAGGAGTGTTCCAACCACCCTAAATTGAAATTTTCAGCAAAAACCTCCCATCACAAGCTCCACTACACCGATATCAAGTAAGCTATTTATCGCCCATTTTGAGAAAGGACTGCCTCTTTTTCATTAGATATAACCATGTCATTCGAGAATAATCATCAAATTAGGCAAGGCTAGAACAGAGTTGAACTCATTGCTTCTTGAAAGAAGGAAGAAGAAGGGATGACCATGGGAGTTCTTGAATGCCTTTTGTGTCTCATCCAAACAATAATCGACCACTTAAACTTGTTTTTAGCGAGAGTTGAGGAAGACTGTGACAAGGGGTAGGGAAGCCATCGGCTAAAAGTAGCAGGAAAAAAGAAGTATTATGTGGAGGTGAAGGTAGAAAAAGATTTGGGTTACATGTCATTTACAGGCCTTCGCGGACCACTTAAACTTGTTTTTCTTAGTTAGATGGTGTAGTGCTCTCGCCTCCTATCCGATCCTTGGGAAATTTTTTGATGGTAAAAAAATTGGATGGTACATCCCCGACCTAAAAAATCCTCTCAATTCCATCATGTTACCCTTAATTGGGCATTTTATTACGGCCTCAATCTTGCACGAATCAACTCTCGCTCCTTCATTTGAGATAAAGTAACCCAAACACTCAACATCCAGCACCAAAAAGAAAGTTATAACAAATTTATTATCCCTTAAAGTCTCCAAAACCTTATTTAAATAATCCAGGTGTTCATCCCAATTCCGACTAAAAACAAGATTACATCGATACACCAAAACAAACTTACGCAGATAACGCCAAAAAATGTATTCATAATAGACTTAAACTTAGACGGTGCATTATACAACCGAGGAGGCATTACCAAATACTCGTAGTGGTCATTGTGAGTTTGGAAAGCCGTCTTGCGCAAGTCATCAGGGTGAAAGTATATCTGATGGTACCTAGCCCCCAAATTGGGCTTAAAGAAGAAGCTCCACGTATTTCATCCAGCATATCAGACCCTTAATGCAACAATCATCAAAGACATATTCTTGATTCCAAATGTGGATAATATGCCGGATGAATCACATGGAGCTTCTTTATTTTCAAAGATCAATTAGCGAGTTGGATACCATCAGATCCGTGTCCACCTTAATAACGTGCACAAGATAGTTTTTCAAACTCACAACGGCCACTACGAGTATCTAGTAGTGTCTTTTGGCTTGTGTAATGCACGTTCAACTTTTCAGTATATTATGAATCACATTTTTGGACTCCGTCTACGTAAGTTTGTTTTGGTGTTTTTCAATGATATCTTGATTTGTAGTCGGAATTCATGGCACTTGGATCATTTACGTGAGGTTTTGGAGACATTAAGAGTATGTTTGTTTATGGATTGGAGTGGATTTCCTATCCAATTGGGTGGATTTGATGAATAGTGAAAGGTGTATTTGGATTTTGTATATGTTCGAGAGTGTGGATATTGTAGGATTTCTTAGTAGAATATTGTAAAGTATGTGATGGATGATTAATTGTGTGTAAAGTATGAGAGCGCGTAAATATAAAAAGGAGAAGAGAGAGTGTTGAGTTGGATAGATAATAACAATTAAAAAGTGGGTGATAGATGATTGATAGTTTATTTGAAATTGTGCTTGGAAAAAGTAAAATAGGTGTATTATAGGGTAGAATTTTAGAGGATTTCAAATCCTATACCAAAATACAGATAAACAAACGAGGACTTGGATTTGAAATAACGAAAGTGGGGCGGGAAATTTGTAAACAAACATAGCCTAAGGGAGAATAAATTTGTTATAAAACCTTCTAAGTGCTTCTTTGGGGTATGGGAAGTTGAGCATTTGAGCATTTCATAAATCATCCTCATCAAATATGGTTCACCAACACCCAAGACATCCACTAATTTGTTTGCTATTTATTTCTTGTCAAATTTCAATAACAGTTGTAACCTTTTTCAAATCCATTACCAATATTAAGTGTGTATTTACACAATCATCACTAAAGACCTCTGGTTATAACTTAGGGGCAATATCATCTCAAGACTGTTTGCTAAGTGATTGCAATGGTCAAGGACTCAAGAAGACAGTCTTTTTATTGTATCAGAATACATAATGAGCAGAATTAACAACCGTGAGTATAATACTTACACTGATGAAGAATCCGTAGTGTGGGCATATATGGTCCATCGCGTATATTGAAGAACAGGGGCACATTATTCACCAGAACCAAATTCAGATGATTTGGGCTTCAAAGAGGAAAAGGAGATACATTATCAATATCAGATCAGAAAACAAAATTAAAGGCTAAACAGTTTAATTATGATTTGGCAGCAATGAAATATTTTTTCTTTTAAGAAAATAAAAAATACCATTTTGCAACACTAAGTGGCGACTTTTTGGGCATCAAATCTTCCAACACGGGTTCAAGTCCTGGATACTATAAGAGACATAGAAAAAGACAAGATTAGCCCAGGAAATCAAAATTTAAGATACAGAAACAAATGTGAAGATAATAAGGAGCAGAAAACCTCCTCCACGATACTTTGCCGTATTTTGCGTTGCACGGATGCCTTTAGTTGATTTTGGGCAGAAACTTCTTCAGATGAAAACCTAATTACAGATAAAAAGGGTTCAAATATTTTCTTACGAAATTGTGACACTATCTTTCAAGGTGCCACAAGCTCTCAAATGAATAGTTCCAGTTTCCCAAAAAAAAAAAAAAACAAGATCTTTCGTATAACAATGAGCATGTGAATATTTACATCAATATTCATTTCCTATTTCAGTTATGATCAGCTTTCACCATACACATACACTAGAAGAAAACATTTCCAGATAGGAATATATATACCTAATAGTTAACATCAAGTACATCATCCAGAAAATACGGAATTTCTAGATTTTCTAGAGGTAATAGTAACTATAATCAACAAACAGATCTACTATAGTATTGCTATAAAATGTAGTTCCAAGACCTCTGAAGCACACCTGCCCTCTGTAACTTATACACCAAAATGAAGGGAACAGTAACATTATATTAACATGCCTCATCTCAAGAAAATGGACCACCACTATAGTCATCCTATATAAAATTTCTTACATGTACCTTACCAGTTGGTCCATACACATCCAAGTGTTGAAATGAAAGATTCAAACAATGTTTTCCATTACTTTTAATTTAAAAAATAAAACATGTAGATCCCAATAAACCCAATGCCATATAGCCCAAATCGCACTAGCTGCAAAACAGAATATGTGCCCCAACTAAACCTTTATTCTCTAAATTTGCTACATCCCCCTCCTGTAACTACAACCTCCCCATTAACTGGTTTTTGTGAAAGGAGTCGCGAAGAGTATAACAAACATGCCATTTCTCCACATTGGAAACAAACAACACGTATATTAAAATTTAGGATGGAGGTAGTAATAGGTAATGTGTATAAGCAAGCAGCAGGTTTAGGCTAAGTAATTGACTAGACACTAATAAAAGACATTTTGCTATCTTGATGACAGAGATTGTCCTTAGAGGGATTTCAATGCTTGGATTTACACCAGAATTTCAACAGTTCAAACAAACCTTAGTTTTACATGACTGATAAAAAATATGATACTTGATCAACTGTTGACGTGCCTTAGAGAAGTAGGTAACTGCAGGTACACATCCACACATGCTTTACTCTAATAAATTCATGACTAAGACAAAGTTCCCAAATCTCGATATTTTATTAAATCAAGAAGAGAATCATAAGAGTGGGCTGAATTATGCACCATCCATTACAAAAAGTAGAACAATAGATATTAAGTAGACAAATAAGCAAACTACATCTCAATACTCATAAGAATGAGAAGAGTGACAACGTCAACAAATCATATGTTTTGACAGAATAGTGAGGCGAGGAAATAGTATTCACAATTCAACCCTGAAGCAATGGATTGACACCATATCTTAGCATAAAAATCCAATGTTCGATCGCATAAGAAAACAAACCAGTACAAAGAACCAACTCTGCGTTTTGTCTTCTCAACAAAAATATGTGATCATTGTAGCTTCACACGCAATATTCTCATTTCATACATCAGCATTGTTTCAAATAAATATATACATCAATTATTGCAAGGTAAGACTTTTTACAAATTGTCCCACACCCATACCCCCAACAGAAATATAAACAATTCCGCCTGATAGTTTTACAATCTTATGTCAGTTCAAAGCATAAAAAGAACATATAACAAGAAAGAAATATGTGATTCGTGTTTAATAAATTGCTCAAATCGACATTCTTTAACTATCGCAAATAGAATCTGCTAGTTATGATGAATGGAAATATAAAACTAAAAAATGAATACATAAAAACATATAACGCCAAGAGTTGAATCAAAAACTCAAGAATAGTTGAATGGAATATGTCGAAGGATAGTGTGCGTAACTTACTTTTTGAACATTTTTACTCTGTGAGAGAGAGTAGAGCTTTTAGGTTTTGCAGTGAGAATGGATGAATCACTTCTTTTTAACTTGATGAAGCGTTTCTCCAAAGCCAAATACAAGTGCCCTAGATTGGAGAATTTAACCGTAATTAGGGCTTTTTCTTTTTTTCTCTAAAAGATAATTAGAGCTAATCGTACTTTAAAGCAGAGATTTAATGAACGACATTTGGCTTGAGCTAAATGGGGATGTTCATTTGTAAACAACAAATTCTAGAGTAATACACTTCACTCTTATACTAAGGATGTTTGTACAAGGTTTTTAAAATCAGGATTTAGGTTTTGAAATTTAAAATTAATTTTAATTTGGAGATTCTTTAAAATTATATTTTAACTATTACTATTTCCAAGTTATATAAATCTACTATTGCATTACTCAAAAATTTTAAAAGCAAACATTCATTTTACTATTCATTAAAAAGACAAAAATATAAAATTGAATGTTTTTACGGTGAAATTGATTAAGGAGTATATTTTTTTTATAAAAGGGTATGACTTTTTATAAAAAGTGAAAAATAAAAAGTGAAAAATGTGACTTATATTACTAAAGAGTATGCCTGTAAAAAAAAATTAATTTCACGGTGAACAAGTTTCACATCATATCAACTCTTATTAAAATTTTAAAGTTCCAAAAAATTTTAAGTCAATTTTTAAAAATCACTTAAAATTCAAAAGATACATCACCTAATTGATTTGTGTGGTGGTATAACCTTTTTTTAAACTAATAGTGATAAAATAATGTTTTTAGTAAAATAATTGATATCATTTAAAAATATATTTGAATTGTACGTTTAAAGCTGTTGTCCAAATTTGTTGTAAAGTTAGATGAATTGTTATAGTAATTTAATTTAAATTTATTTATTTAGACAATTTTTGTGTGAGTATTGTATCTCGTGAAACGATTTCATAAGGGGGTGTCTCGTTTACTTATAAACTCAATTGTTCGATTTTCATATTTTAAATAGTGAATTTTGATTTAATTCATGTAAAATGATATTGTGAAAAAACGACTAGGGGCCTTACACATTTGTAAAGAATTCACAAGAAAATGGTTTAAGAAACTAAGAACCCACTTGATTTGAGGCAATGAGGGTGAGTAAAATGAATTAGGAGTAACTAGGAGTTATTTTTATTAATGATGCTTTGTAATTCTTTAACTAAACATAAACAATGCAATTATCAACCCTGTAGTGATTGATCCCTTAATAATACGCATTATCATTCTCATTTCATGTTCATATTAAGGGGGCCCTAAAGAATATGCATGTTTCAGCTTATAGGAGAAGTTGGTGTTCAATTGCAAAGTAACAGTAGTGTGTTGCAACTTTTTTTTTGTTGTTGGCAGACTCAAACATCTGTACATCTCTAGTGCCTAGCGGTCTTGTGATGGACTAATCTTATTGGGTAATTGGAATTTTGACCCAAGAGTAATTCCCAAAGTCCGTTACATAATTTTGCGCCCTCTTTCCTGATATTTTTTCTCTCTCATGAGCATGTAGCCCCAGATTTGTAGCAAACTTGATTGTTAACTTTCCCTTTGCAATCCCTTGATTACCGGTGATGATTAGTTATGAGTAAGGGATCCGATTTCCTCCGTCTATCTATATAATCCGTGTGGAGGCTATGTTTTGAAGAGTGGTATGAAAAATATTGTTCCTTTGTGAGAATTACATTGATAGAAACTGAGAATGGGGGAGAAGAGTGAAAGGGGTGTTTGTTCCATACATTATTGCCGAAAAAGAATACTTGAGTCCGGTTACAACCCAAAGTCTCCCGTGGCGGCTGGCAGCACCGAAACCTAACAGTGGTATCAGAGTCATGGTCTCAGACAAAACGATGTGGAGTAGTCCCCGGTGTTGAACGAAATAAGACGGTGAATGACAGTATTTGTGGAGTCATTTGCGGTGAGCCTTGGTGAAAAAAAAAAAGGGGTCTCTATGGACTAGGCGGCGTTGACCTAGATAGAGTGGGCCGTTTGAGGGGACGTTCGGTGGTCTTTGTTTGAGGGGAGGATAGTTGGGGAATCAAACAATATCACACATCGAAATAATATGAGAGGATTATGGGATTTATTAGGATGAACACTATCTTCATTGGTATGAGACCTTTTGACAGATGCTCAAAAATAAATCCGTGCGGGCTTAGCCCAAAGCGGACAAAATCATATCAATGCCACCATTTTTTCTATAGGGAAAGGAAGGTAATTTTGTTTTCACTTTCATTTTATTTAAGTTGTTATTTACCAAGTTGTGCAGCAATGGACATATGTATTGTGAGTACCTACAATTTCTTGGGTATTTCTTCGTGGTATAAGAATTGGAAATTGAGGTGTCTTTGGCAGTCATGGGATCTTTCTAGTTAATTGTTGGCGGGAATAAGCGTCACGTGGTGTTGTTAGTAGGAATCCTACCACTGTGGTATGATTATATTTTATAACTTTTGTAGAGTAAGTTGGATTGGGTTTTGTGTGCTGTAATTTTTTTTTTAAGGATAAGAAATTATCATTATTTAATCTATTCTAAATATATTGATTGATATGTATTTTTTGAAGTAATCATAATTCCATTAGGAATGATCATTCTAAAAAAATAAAAGAATTGTGATTCCTTATATACCCCATGAGTTTATATATTTCCACATTTTGAGGAATGAATTTTTTTTTCCAAAAAATATTATTATTCATTTCATAATATTACCTTCTACCCAATAACAACAATAATAATTTAATAATAATATTATTTTATTAAAAAATTTATTTAATAAAAATAAAAATAATAACCAACTCCAATAATAATAATAATAATATTATATTAAATATAATAATATTAAAATATATAAATAATATTTTTTTTAATAATAATACTATATTTCGAAAAATGTAAATTAAAGCGAATTCTTAATAATATTTCAATGAAAATAAAATAAAAATATTATTATTTAATAATATATTATTAATAATAAAAAATATTAAAAATATATATAACGTTATTATTAACTCGTACTTTCAACAATAATTAAAAACCTATTAATATACATATATATATTTACTAAAATTATATATTATTATAATAAACACAATAGTAATATTATTTTTGTAATTATAAAAAATATTATTTTAAAAAATATATATTAAAAAGCTAAAAATAATAATATATTAAAAATATATATAATAATCAATAATAATATTAAAGTATAATTAATAATAAATAATAATAATTTTAAAACAGATTCACCAATACTTATATTTCATTCATAGGTCATACCAATCATAAAAATGATTATTCATATATCATTCCATTCAGACCTTCATTCCATTCGGCCGCAATTCCATTCAGTAATACCAATCATGCCCTTAAATTTTGTTGTTTCCATTGTTTACCTCTGTGTGGTTGTTATTCGTATTTGTTGCTATGTTATTCATATTTGTTGTTATGCGATCTTTAGTTATGCATGAGTTGATGTTTGCTAGTGGGAATACGGGGGAATGGTTGCATGAATTATACTTATGGGTTCCGTGAAAGTTATATGTATGTGCTTATTTGTATGTGTGATTTCATGTTTTTCCTTATCCCATTTTATTTGTTTGCATAAGAGTATTTTGAATATTTGTAATTGTGTGTCTTTGTGTTTTTTGAGTTTTAGAACTTTGTGTCTCTATTTTTGTGTCATGCTATGTGTTTCAGTTGTTGAAAACTTGTGTGTCCGGATCTATTCGAGGTGTAATTTAAATAAATAATTATTACTAGCATGAATTAATCATATTAATTCAAATAATAATCACAACAACAACAACATCATGTGTACAAGTAATATCACATAAAGTTCTACACATGCGGAAGTGGAACTAGGAGTTTACGCAAAACGTACCTCTTGAAGAGACAACCGTTGAGACGATGGATCAACCCAAAACACCTTCTCAAGTATTCCCCGAGTCCTTGTTCGATTATCCGGTGGGAGATGCTCACGAACACTTTTAATAAAAGGAATAAAGAAAAAATATGTTGCACCACCTTTGTGGATTTTTTATTTTTCCAAGACTCGAATTGTGTTGGGAATCAAAAAATCATCCCCTATTTATAATGCTAGAGGGGCCGAAAATTTTGAGTAAATTAGGGGATATGGGAAATTTCCTTGTATCTTCTCAAGATATAATCTTGAATATATCTCATATATTCTATTTTCCATAAATAACTCCCAAAAAAATCTCCTCCTCTTTATTATAAGTAATTTTTCGAAAATAACAAGGAAAAAGAATCAAGATTTGGATTTCTTGAATTATTGAGATAATCTTGTATTCTAAAAATACTTATCTTTTTCTATAAAATCTTTTCAAGAAAATCAATAAAATCCTTCCTCTTCTTTTCCTACATATTTTTCGAAAATAATAGGGAAAATTAGGCAACAAATAATTTATTTTATTTTAATCATCTTTTCATTAATGGACCCATGTTGGGCTACTTGAAGGACATTTAGGGGAGTAAGATTGAACCTTCTAATGGACTCTGAATTTCAATATTGAGCCACAATATTATTCAGCCCATTAATATTAATTTATTCCACTATAAAATTAATATTGCACTATCCATCTTAATCCATATTACGATAATATAGTTTTCAGTTATTATTTCCCGTGTTTAAAATTATTTTGTCCATTAATTAATTAAGCCACTGAACGATTTAAATTAATTAATATTTTTTTCCTTGGTGTAAGGTCAACTCAACATTATTATCCATACCGGAAATGAATTCCACTCGCAAGATTTAGTATGATAAAACTTCTATGCCCACCAATGGGACAAATCAAACAAGACTCTCCTCGCACACGTTTCTCTGTGTTAAATCTTAGCAATTGTCATGTAATTAATAATATTGCCCAAAATATAAAATATAGAATCACAATCTGATTCTAAATCCAACATAGATCAAAGCAATAAATATTAATCACGCACAATCCTATTTAAGGGACAGAGATTAAGAAACCAACAATCACTGAAGTATAATTCTTCATCCCGTAAGTCAGTACGGAAGAATTTATCCTCTTTGTGGGTCCGCTTCAACGCATCAATGCACTAGTGTAATCCCTTGGTCAAGATAAGTCAATATGAGATTTACACACCAACCTATACCAACGGAGTGTTCAATTCCATCTAGGTTGTGAAGATGTACTTATTCACAAGGGACTATTAATGTGATCTTTTGTGATCGAATATCACCACATTAACTATAATGCAATATGTACTAATATTGAACGATTTGCAATAGATAAATAATATTCATTCATATTTAACGCAACCGCGATAAAAGATTTATTCTCAGTAAATAAGAGTACATTAGTCTGTTATACATACGTAAAATCATTCTTTCACGTATAACCTTAACATTAGTGTCTATGCTTTTTGAAAACATGTGTTCTTTGTGACTTTGTGATGCATAGTGGTGTTAGGCTGCGTATCCTCCTATGTGACTTTGTGATTTACTTTGTGTTTTGTGGTTGTTCTTTATGGCTTTGTGGCATTGTATCTTTGTGGTTTTCTTTGTGATTTGTGGTATTGCATCTTTGTGGCTTTGTGAATTTATTCTTTGTGCTTTGTGTGGATGCTCCAAGTAAGGTGGAGCTTCCATCTTTGTAGTTGAGCTCTTATGTACATGAACTAACTTTGTGTTTTTTCTGTGCAGGTACATAAAATTAACTTTGTGTGTTTTCTGTGCAGATACGTGAGAGCGGGTTGGGAGAAGATGAAATCCTAGTTTCCTAAAAATGGAACGGTGTACCTGGAATTGGACCAAAAATGTGGAGATGCGATGGACTAATGTTATTGGGTAATTAAATTTTTGGCCCAAGAGTAATTCCCAAAGCCTGTTACATAATTCTACATCTTCTTTCCTGATACTCCATCTCTCTCATGAGCGTGTAGCCCCAAATTTGCAGCAAACTTGATTGTTGACTTTCCCTTTGCAATTCCTTGATTACCGACGATGATTAGCTATGATTAAGGGATCCAATTTTCACCATCTATCTATATATTTCGTGTGGAGGCTGCATTTTGAAGAGTGGTTTGAAAAATATTTTTCCTTTGTGAGAATTACATTGATACTCCCTCCTATTCAAAATATAAGCTGTTTTGATTTTTTGCACGTTTATTAATAAGAAAAAATTATACCAAAATTGTCCTTATTTAATGATAATTTATCTTTAATGACATGCCTTAATTATTGGAAAGCTTACCATGAAAACATGGAGACTCTTTTAAAAAGTGTAATAAATAAGGTCAATATAGGGAAATAAAAGCCAAAACATCATATAATAGATAAATAATTAAAAAGTCAAAACATCTTATATTTTGAATAGGAGGGAGTAGAAACTAAAGAGTGAGGGAGAAGAGGGAAAGGGGTGTTCGTTCCATAAATTGTTATTGGAAAAGGATACTTGAGTCCGGTTACAACCAAAGCCTCCCGTGGCGATCGGCGGCACAGAAACCCAACAGGGTTGTTATAGAACTTTTTTTATTAGTTTACTATAAAATAAAAATAAAAAATTACTAAGTATAAAAACATTATTAGTGAAAATCTCAATAAAACAAATCCGAACATTTTTAATGAATATTTCAATAAAGCAAGTGAGAACATTTTTAGTGGATAGAGATAGTATTTGTTTTGAAATTATAAATAGGGCCGTAGGTGTTACAAACACCCACTTGAATTTTGTTGAACAAAAATAAAATGTCAATGGTGATTTTTGCATGTTTTGAAAAAAAAAAGTTTAGTCTTAATAGTAATTAAATTGACCATGCGTGTAGGTTCGTAAGTATCTCTTTGCAAAGTTGAAAGCAGTAATGCATACAGATTTCAAAATTTAATGTCTCAGGAATCCTCACAAACTTATGAAACACCTTATATACCCAAAAGGCTGAACTACCATTTGCTGAATTTAATGAATTTATTAGACATGGTCTCCAGAGCAATATAACAACTAAAGAAGAAACATCTTCTTCATGAAAACAATGGGTAAAAAGCAATAAACATCCCTGTGTTTCATATAAAATGCACAAAACACTCAAAATTTTTAATAAATGCATAAAATTTCCTTGTATTTAATTAAAATATATACAAAACCCATTTTCTTCATTTTTTAATAGAGAGTGTGCATGCTTCACTCTCCCTTAGTGAGATTGGTTTTTTTTTTTTTTGGTATTGACAGTACAAGCTTATACAAAAAGCATAAATTTCCTTTGTGTTTTATAAAATATGCACAAAACCCTCATATTTTCCATGAAATATGCATAAAATCCTCATGCGTTTCATAAAATATGTACAAAACTCTCTAACACGTGCTCTATAAAAAATATGTAGAAAATTCATTTTTGTCACTTTTTAACTGAACATGTTTGTAACTCGAGTTTGTTTTTAATTGATATTTTATGTTTTCGAGTTTCTTGTTGTACTTATGTCGTTTTTTTAAAAATACTATCAATTTTGGACTTTGATGTAATTTTGAGATTAGTTAATGGTTAATTTAATTTATCTGTATTTTTTATTTATGTCCATTTTATTAATTGTACTAATTTTTTTAGTCTTTTTCATTAATTTTTTAGTTCAATGAAACACAAGGGAGTTTTGTACATTTATTGACACATATAGAGTATTTTGTGCACTTTATATAAGCATCAACTTCGAGGTAAATAGTCCTATGGATAATTGATTTTTTTTTAAAAGGCGAAAGAGCCTCGATTTTATTTGAAAATGTGATGAACATTGTTCTAAAATATAAAGTGCAAGGTTCCACTACAAAAAAGACGTGTTTTAGAGACGGAAATTTTGAGACGGAAATTTTTCCGTCGCAATTTGAGATGGATTTGTGACGGATTTGAGACGGAAGTAGTCAAACGGTCAAAATTGACCAAATTTGAGACGGAATTCAAAACTCGTCTCAAATTGAGATGGTTTTGAGACGGATTTAAGACGGAATTTGACCGTTGAGAAAACGTCATCGTTTTGGACACCAATTTGGGACGAAAAAACCGTCTCTAATTATACGGGTCGAATTTGAGATAGATTTGAGACGGTTTGTGACTCGGAAAAATGTGCACGATTTTGACCGGCTTATTTGAGACGGTTTTTCCGTCTCAAATTTTCAAAATGAAATTTGGGACGGATTTGAGACGGTTTTTCCGTCTCAAATTTACAGCAATAATTACAAGTGTATAAAAGTTATATAAATAAATTGTATCATATTTAATTTTTTTTATTAAATGAATTTAATTTTAACTATAATTAGATTTTAACTAATATAACATAACTAAAGTATAAATTAATATAAAAAATAAATCAATTAGCATCTATAGTATATAAAGGCTATATAAATAAAGAAAATTTAAATTTAAATTGGAGGAGAATTTGAATTTTTGAGGTAAGATATTAGAAATACAAATTTTAAAATAATATAACATAATTTAATTAGAATTTATAAATAGTAAAAAATAATTATAATTTTAAAAGGAGTGGTATTAATGCACATATATATAGAAATTGATACAATTTTTTTTAAAATTATTTAATTTGTGTACATATACAATTAAAGTTGTAAACTAAACCAATGAAATCAAGTGTCCGAGTGGTTGAGCGCCCGCCCTATCGCCCAACCAACCTGGGTTCGATCCCTATTGGGAGCGAAATTTGCAAATTTAATTTGCAAGCCTGAGAAGGCTTATATACCATGTGGTTCGGTGGTAATAGAGGTTCGAGGCTCGCGACTCGGGTGGTTTGTAGCCTACTAAGGCCGCCTAGCGGCGCAGGTTCAAACCACCAGAGCCATTTTTTTAAAAAAAAGTTACAAATTTGAGACGGTTTTTCCGTCTCAAATATCTGTCAAATTTTTTTTAAATATTAATTTTGAGAAGGTTTTTAAGACGGAATAGAGACGGTTTTTCCGTCTCAGATTTGGGACGGTTTTAACCGTCCCAAATTTGAGATGGAAATTTAAAGAGAGAGTGACTTTCCAGTCCAAAATAGGAAGGGAAAGTACTAATAGATCCAATAATTTTTTTTTAGTACTTAGAGGTCCAAAATCATCCCTAAAAAGACAAAATTACCCCTTTTTCCATATTTTTCAAAATCTTGTCTTCCCCTTAAGGGGATAGATGGAATTCAAAAATAGGAACATGCATATATACATTTAGATTACAATTTAAAACATCCACATACTTTCATACTAAAAAAACCATTAGAATCTTGAAATTTTCATATAAAAATTAAAAATTACATAAATTTACATATCTAAAAACAAAAAAATTTACATACATTTGTCCAAAATCTAAAAAATTACATATTTTCGTCTCCAGTGCAACATGCACATATGCATGTAAACATGCATAAGTTCATTTTTTAATAAACCTATGCATCTCCATTACAAACCAGATTAAAAAAAGAATCACAAACAGATCCAGATCCTACATCTACAACTCAAATTCAAACAAAAGTTGAAACAAAAATCTTCTGCTTCATCTCAAACAAAAATTGGGAAATTACAAAAAAAATCATACCTAAAATTGCATATTTTCGTACTAATTCCGACATGAACATATTTATCAATTTGATGAACATATGCACAAAAACTATGCATCTATGCATTCAAAAAAGATACAAATACATCCCATCTCTTCTTCCTCCATCATCAATCATCCATCTTTGCAGTCTTCCTCCATCATCAATCATCCACTGAAATTTGCAGAAAAACAAAACTCTTCAAAAAATAAAAAACCTAAATTAAAAAAAAAAATCAGATTCAAAAAATTCCTCCATCATCAATCATCCAACTCTTTATATAAACCCATATTCCATTTTCTTACTGAAAAACTCCGTGGAAAGAAGAAAAGAAACAGAGAAATGGTAAAAATACCAGAAGAAAACCCATATTCCCAGCCTTCGTCTCCACCGCCATAACCGCCGCCTCCTAGCACAGATTCGCCCCCCCCCCCCCCTCAACCACCGTCATGTTGGGATTATACTGGAAAGTATGCTTTTACTTTGTATAATCGGTCGATCAATTTTGACTTATTCAATTGAAATAAATTGTTTATCATCGATGCTTTAAATATCATCGAATGTTACATATATTTATTGCATAACTGTTCATTAAATAATACGTGTTACATTGTAGTTAATTTAGTGATACCAAGATCACGAAGATTAAATTAATTCCCTCCTTGTAACTAAAAAAGTACATCATTCACGACCTATATGGAAATGAACAATCCATCGTGAAAGGTTGTAGTGTAAGGCTCATATTGATTTGTCTTGACCAAGAGATTACACTAGTGCATGACTGATGCATTGAAGAGGACATACAGGAGGACAAATTCTTGAGCCGAACTAACTAAAGAATTAAACCTCGATGGTTAGTTATTTCTTAATCTTAGTCCCCTTAAATAGGATTGTGTGTGGCTAGTAACTATTGCTTTGACTTATTGAGGGAAGAGAATCAATGAGATTCAATACCCTATATCTTGGACAATATTATTGGTCACATCGATTGCTAAGATTTAATCTGAGAGAATCGTGTGCAAAATACACTTGTTTGATTTGATTTGCCTTTGGGAGGTTCATAAGTTTTATCATACCAAATCTTGCAAGTGGAACTAGTTTCCGGTATGGATAATAATGTTGAACCGCTTCCTTTACCAAGGATAAAAGATATTAATTAATGGAAAGTTTTTTTTGGCTTGAATTAATTAATGGGCTAGATAATCTTAAACACGGAAATAATAACAAGAGCCATATTAATCGTAATATGGGTTAAGATGGATAGTCTGAATATTAATTATGTATTGGGATTAATTAATATTTATGGGCTTGAATAATATTGTGGCTCAATATTGATAATTCAAGGTCCATTGGAAGATCCAATCTTAATTCTCCTAAAGGCCCCCCAAGTAGCCCAAAGATAAAGTCCAATAACTGAAAAAAAGTGTTTAAAAATAAAATAAATTTGTTGCCTATTTTTCCTTGATTTTTTTTTTTAAAATTATGGATAAAAAGGAGAAAGATTTTCTTTTGAATTTTGTTATGGAATGAAGATATGTATTCTTGGAATACAAGATTATCTCATTAAATTCAAGAAATCTCCCACTTGGTTATTCATAGTGTGAATTTTAATTTTTTTTGATAATTAAGGAAATAAAGATTTTCTTGATTTTCTTGAAAAGATATTATGGAAGATATGTATTTCTTGAAATACAAGAATATCTCATAAATTCAAGAAGATCCAAATCTTGGAATCTTTTCTCTTAAATTTCGAAAATCTTGCCATAACAAGATGATGTGGGATTTTTGTGGAATATTTTAATTATGGGGAAAAAAATATAGGAGATATATTCAAGATTTCTTGGAGATCAAGAAAAGATTTTCCCACATTATTTTTCTTCCCGAAAAATCGTCCACCACCCCATCTATAAATAGGGGATGATTCTTTCATTCCCAAGTACAATTCCATGTGCTGGAAAAATTAGTAAATCCACAAAAGTGGTGCAACAAAGTTTATTTTTCCTTTTGTTAATTGTTCGCAAGTATCCTTCCACCGGATTGTCGAGCAAGGACTAGGGAATACTTGAGAAGGTTTTTTGGTGTGTTTTCATCGACGAGACCATTGCCATTCCAAGAGGTACGTTCACGTAAACTCGTAGTAATTCCGCATGCGTAGGATTTAAGTGAATTGTTTATATGCATGATTTGTTGTTGAATTATTATTTGAATTAATATGTGTTAATTCATTCTAGTAATAATTGTTAGAATTAAATTTGTATTTAAATATTCATCCCGAATAGATCCGGACAATTAATTTCCCAACACGCCATACACGCTGCATCCCACCACCGATCCGTCGCTTCCAAGCACGGATCTGCTACCCCCTTCATCGAAAATGCTACAAACAACCTAGATCGCCACCATCTGCCGCCATCGCCGCTGTATCCACCACCATCTTTCGCCATCGCCGCCGTTAAATTACAAATCTTAGAATCAGTTGCGGTCAGGCGCCGCCACAGGTGGTGTAAGCGTCGGGGTCGTGGAGACGAGGTTGTGGATGATGGTGTCAAGCTCGAAATTGGGGTGGTGGTAGCTAAAGGGGAGGAGTTGCGGTGATGATGTGAATTTGGGGGGGGGAGAGAAACTGATTTTGGAAAAGTTAGAGAGAGAGTTGGAGAAGAGAAATGGGAGAAGAATGAGGGTGGGCGGCTGATAGATGGCTTATTTAGGGGCATTATGGGCTTTTCATAACTCATTTTGGACTTGAGAGTATTTATAAAATTAAGTTGGACCTTAGAGTATTTAGAGTGTTGAAACATGGACCTAAGAGTCATTATCTCAAATTTAAAAATCGTCTCTAAATTTGAGACGTCTGATTTAGGGATGGAAAAAAACCCATCTCAAATCCGTTTCAAATAGGATTTTGAGATGATTTTTCCGTCCCTAAAACCGTCTCTAAAACACATTTTTTTTGTAGTGTTCAAGGTGTGCTTGGATGTACATTTATTTTTTCCTTTTTCATTTTCGTAGAAAAAATCTTTTAAAATAAATAGTTGTAAAAAATGAGAGTGTGATTGGATGTGAAAAAAATGTAACGATTATAATTGATGTGATATGTCTATTGAAAATGAGAGTGTGATTGGATGTGAATTTTTTATTTTTCTTTTTTGAATAGTTGGTATTATAATATTTAATTTGTGTTGTATTGCATTAATAAGATATTTTTTTATTAAAGTGTGTTTATATTAAATTATTTATATTTTAATTCTTTTATTATTTAAAATATTTTGATAACAAAAAAAATCTGTATTTTAGTATTTTAGATTTTATTATAACATAAATGTTAATAATAATATTATATTATTAATAATATGATTACACTAATACTAAAATAACACCAAAACATAATATTATTGATATTCCTGATATCATAATTAAATTTAGAAAAGTATTTTAATAAAATATAATATAAATATTTATATTATAATAATATTTTCCTAGCACCATATTAACATTATAATAATATTTAATATAAAATATTTTATTAGAAAACTTATTTCTACTATTATTTTATATTGAGAATAAAATTTAATTTTATAATAATATTCAAATTATACAATTTATTATAATAATATTTATTTTTACTCTTTTACATTATAATAATATTTAATTTTAAGAATATACTAATAATATTAATATTTTTTATTACTATTTTAACATTTTCATAATACTAATTTATTATTTTTTTAACTAAAATTATTGTATTAATATAATAATATTTTTAAAAAATTAATAAAAAAATTATAATAGTTTTGTGAAAAGAATTATACTAATATTTAATATTATTATGAATACTAATATTTAACATCAACTTTATATTATCTTAAAAATATTTTTTCATAATTATATTTACAATATTTAATTTACGTGTTGGAAAAAATATCATAATTACTTTTAAAACGTTAAATATTATTTATATTATATTAAATAATAATATTATAATATTATTAGTAAAATTATTAATATAAAAATATGTCTAGTTATTAATATTAATATCATAATGAGAATTGAGGTGAATAGTATTGAGAAAATGAATAGTGCGAGATTTAATATTGAATAATTATGAGAATTGTGAGTGAATAGTATGAAGAATTGAGAGTGAATAGTAACAAAAATTAAGAGTGAATAGTACTGAGAAAAAAGAGAATCTTTTGAAAAATTGAAAATTGAGAAAAAAAATGGATTTTTTTTTTCACAACCAAGCACACCCTAACCTCTTTGTAATTTTTTTTTTAATCACAAATCAACAATTGAGTTGTGGAGAGAATAATATAGACAGTAAATAATAATAGAAACAGGGGCTCATATATCATTAGTGGAGGCAGACCCATAAACAGGAAAAAGAGCAGGAAATACGAACTATCAGATCCACACTCCATGCTTTGAGTCACAATTTTAAGGAACATATCATATCGTGCGTAGAAACTAGAAACATAATTCCATTCAAACTTTTTGTTTGGCAGGCTCGTTCAAGAAATGTTAGATGAGAATTAAAATTTGAGACTTTTATATTAATGCTCACCCACTCTTCAAAGTAGAACGATTTAGAGGACTATAATTTGACCATTTTTGGGATATGTTTGACGGATGTAGTGGTGGAGCTATTAAAAAAAAATCAAACCGTTGTTTTTTTCCCTTCTCTAATACTACCTTCGTCCCGAATTCGAAGTCATATTTACTTTTCATATATGTTTTTTGTTTAGCTATAATAATGTTTTTCAATTTATCAATTCAACCGTTTTGTATTTAATAATTAAAATTTTAAAAATCAAATTTTAAAAATCAATTTATTAATAAAAAAATTAATAAAAAACTTCCACAAAAAAACGCTGCAAAAATAAAGAAACCCCGCCCGAATTCGGAATGAATGAGTAGTTAACTATCATGTTAATATAATTTTATGTCATTTGAAAAAGAACAAATGCTGAAACCTGTACTTCCCAGTTCCCATACGACTAAAATGCAAGTAAAGCTACATTAGTCTGCAGTTGATAAAAGACTTTAATTGTATGTAATAAATGCGTGCATTTAGATAACTCTCCCTTGTGTAAGCAAAAAAAAAAAAAGGGCACATGCTCTCCAGATGAAGAATTAAAGACATAAGCATAATCAAACCATATCCAACTTTTTTTTTTTTTTTCCTCAGAAAAATTAAATTTATTAACATAACTCCAAAACAGAGTATGGAACATAAGTTGTATTCCAAACCATACAAGAACAGGGTTATTACAATGTAGTCTCATTACCCATGTATAAAACTATAGACGGAAAAAAACAAAATTATGATCAGTTCACCGCATGCCTCCTATTATTAATCCTGAAAAAATTAAAATAAAATTTCACCAGTAGATCCCGGATTGAGAAAGAATATGAAATTCTTTTCCTTTGTCCTTAATATAAAGATGTTTAGTCCAAATAATTTTCCAAAATATATAAAAATTCTAAAGTTCATTTAGCTACATTTCCCCCGGTAAAATTTATAATCCCCCCAAATACTTTTACAATGTAGTCTCTTACTGTTTGGTAGTTTTGCCTATGGAATTAAGTAGAATTTCACCAAAGATCCCTTGATTCCTCGTCCTTCCATAAGGACCAAGTTCACAATTCCGAAATCCATATTGAATGTCGTATCAGCCAGTCTCGTGTCCTTACCCAAGCCGAATATAGCACTATGATGGATGAAGTTTATGATAGGATCATGTAATGGCCCTTAACCACTCAACACACAAATACCCCAAAATGATTAATATATTAACGACAAAATACCAAATCGCCACTGATTGTTCAACAAGTTACGATCAGAAAACACTCACTGAATCTCTATTAAAACAGGAATTAACTCATAATGAAATCGAAAATAACAAGGATAATTTGTATAACTCCAGCTGGTTGATCACCTGAAATTGAATGGAAAAGGGATTAGGGATTATCGGAGAGTTGTACGGAAAAGGCTAAGAAAGCATGGGAGGAATTTACCTCAGTCCACACTTCCCTGAAAATCCCTACGTCTTTGCGCAAAGAATAATGCACGAAAAAAATGCGTGGTGGGATGATTTGAGATCGACGCTAAAATTATACAATGAGCGACGCGCTGGCGTGGAAACTTGTAAACTCGCATTTTAGCAGAATGCGATTTAGGGAAAGCAATAAAGAGCAACTAATACCATTGGGATATAACTAATACTCCCAATGATTTAAAATACCCAACGGTCACAACAATGCCCTCCCCTCAAATCGGGCTTGTCCCCAAGCCCGAACAAAACTCAGGGAACTGCTACGCAAGAAGATCCCACCTCTCCCATGTGGCCTCCTCCGGCGCAAGGTTGCTCCAGTGAACTAGCACCTCAGTAACAGGTAAGTTTCTAACCTTGATTAATCGTCTCTGTAAAACAGCGATCGGTTATACCTTAGGATAGTGCATTACCGTATCAATATGTAGCCATTGAAAGTACCTCGTCCAGATGTCACTTACCAACTAACAATCCCATGTGCGAAATATCCACCTCTGGATTTCAAATAAACTGTTAAAGAAGCAAGACGTTAGCAAGACAAAACACAACAAAACACAAATCACTATCCCAAATTGCTAATTATGTGTACAAATTACATAAACGAGCAAGACATTAGCAATCCAGAATAAATATGGAAATCACCATAAAAGAATTGTTGGGTCTTGAATGGAGACAAAAATGTTTAAATCAAATCTTAAATTGAGAAGAAAAAAAAAAAAAAAGAGTTTTAAATTGAGATACTTGTTAAATAAATACTTATATTGAGATTCAACTTGAAATTAAAGGCAAAATGTGTAACGTGTTTTCTTGAAACGTTTCAGTATAATTAAGTTGAACGTTTTAAAAAAAGTTGATATTTTAAAAATACTCTTAAATTGCACGATACACTTGATGCACATAATACCATCTCAAAATTAAATCTTGATATAAAAGTCTTCCTTTTCATGAATTGATAACCGAAGTCAAATTGAAAAAAATTATAGTCGAGCCAAATTTATATTTCGATCGATTTGACTCGATTTTTTAGTTATTATTGAATTACGCGACTCTCGACCTTTTAATACATAAAAGAAAAACCGCTGTCTTTTACAGAAAACCAATACCCAAATTGTCCCAAACCCTACCAATTTCTCACCCGGTGCACAAATCCATCGGAATCGCTGCAGGGATTTTCCGCCGTGAAGGTAGACGCCACCATCGGAGTCGCGACAGAGACGGAGAAAACCTTACTCTCAAATCTCTCTCCGTCGAAACTGTGATTTCTTCGAACCCTTGCCCATCTCTCCGTTTCTCGCCTACTATTTGCTCTACAGGTATAAGTGAGTTTTCATATCTCCTTTTTGAAGTACCTCATTGTGTATAATCTGTTAGATGGAGTTGAACCTACACGCTTAGGGAAGTATTAGCCAATGCTGAGGTTTTTGGAGCCTATTTTCAACTTTCCCCTTTTCACCGTACTTGAGCCTATTTTCAATTTCTCTGATTTAGGTAACATTTTTGTATGTCTTGTTAACAGTATGTGTAATTTCTGTAGTTATGTTTATGTTTTTTTATTTCTTGTATTCAATTTCCCACTATCAGTATCCTTATGATGATATATTGGTAGAGATGGACATGCTTTATCTTTTGTTATGAGTTCGATATCTTTGATTAATCATTGCTGCTGGGCATATTGTGTTTATTGGAAGAGTCTAAATCGAGTAAAAGGAAATCAGTAGGCATCGTTTGAGTTTCTGATGTTATTACTTTTCAATTGCTTCAGTAGGCGACCATTGTACACTAGATCTATAGGCTAATACATGTAGGTTGTGTTTGTTTTGAGATTTAAGTGTACGGAGCAAGTCAAGGTTTTAGAATTTAGGGATTTAAAATCATTGATGAATATTAAATATATGTGTTTGTTTTGGGATTTGAGTAGGGTGAGATTTAACTTTATATTAAATCAATGTTTAATAGTGATTGATGTTGTATTATTATATTATATTGAATTATGTGGTGGATTTAACTTTATATCAAATCAAAGTGTAGAATATTGTCTTATTTTAGAGTGACATATTATTTTAAAGTGGTGTATTGGGAAGAGTAATAATAGGTTTTATAGGTATTTATAGGTGTGGATTGAATGTAGGATTTGAAAACCAGACTCTAAATCCCAAACTCGTATGAGACGGGGAGCGCAAAGTCCTAAGTCCATCCGTGTGAGTCCCAAAACAAACATAGCCGTAGTGTTATTTAGTCCCTGTTATACATATTCTTTATTATTATAGCTTAGTTTTCCGTATTTTTTAATTATATATAAATTTTCAAAGTTGAAACATGAAAAAAGGAAAATGGAGTGTGTTTCTAACGAGCAATTTATTGCTTGAAAATTATGGCACATGGCTAATTAAGGAGTAAAACAATTTGTAGGTTTTAATTTAAAGTATTGAAGATTTCTGTAATAAATACAATTCAATTACGGAAAGAAACCAAGAACCTTATCAGGTTTTTTGTTGAATTTTGAGAAGTGCAAGTATATGATTACACAATATATTGAATATGAAATGGGATTCTAATTTACAATTCCATTTCTAATTTTTGTTGAGTTTGTGTTCTTCTTTTGATGGATAAAGTGTATTGATTTGATATTCTTGTTTGAATATTTATAGTAGGAGTTATTTTGAGTTAATATAAGAGTTGATGGTGGATTTGTCTTTATGACTAAAGAATCATCATGGTACTTGTGAAAGCTTCAAGAATGAGTATGCATGTAATCATGGATCAGAAACATATCGATTAGGGCTTTTGTTTATTGCACGGGAGTCTGATGAGTGATGGTTCCTGCAAGTAGTTATGTTTTCTTAAATCACTACTATGGGCTGCTTAGAATATAGTTTCTTTTTTCTCTCTCTGCCCCCTGCACACACACATATTACCAGATAAGAATAAAATGGAAAGGGAAAATGAAGGAGAAGTCTTGTCCTCCCCCTTTTTCCAAAAGGGTTGCTGTCAATGGCTGTCATTGATGGAATGGAGGAAAAAGGCCCCTTGCACCTGTGCCGGAACTTGGGTTGACAATGCAAA
The DNA here is from genome assembly GCA_037126765.1 of Stenogyne calaminthoides. NCBI lineage: Eukaryota > Viridiplantae > Streptophyta > Magnoliopsida > Lamiales > Lamiaceae > Stenogyne > Stenogyne calaminthoides. The sequence goes on along the minus strand of JBBCBC010000039.1, from coordinate 6,894,263 downwards.
GTACTAGTTTGGTTTAATTGAATATATATTTATTAAGTATGCATGTCGCAAATCATGTATGCCATACTATGTGTTGTTGGGTAATGTTGATTCTTAACTTGTACTCATTTTAAAATGTTACTTTTTTGGTTTGAACTTTGGCTGATCCTTTGGAACTCTTGCATTTCAATAGGTTTGTGGAATCTATGCCGATCCTTAGAAAGTCAAGAAAAAGGGGTGATGATGAAGAGAGCACTGAACAAAAGTCAAAGCAATGTGTGAATGGTAAAGAAGGAAACATAACAACCTACTCATGTGACGAGAATGATGATAAAGAGAGCACTGACCAAAAGTCAAAGAAACGTGCAAATGTTGTTAAGGGTAAAGAAGGAATCATAACAACCCATTCATGTGATGAGAGTGAGAATGATGATAAAGAGAGCACTGAGCAAAAGTCAAAGCAATGTTTGGATGTTGTGAAGGGTAACCAAGAAGGAAACGTAACAGCCCATTCATGTGATGAGAGTGAGAATGACAGCGTAAACTTGGGATCTAATGATTCAAAAATGGAAAGAACGCGTAGAGGCCCTACACAAATGGAAAGGCTTCACAAGCAAAGGGTTCAAGGAATTAAAAAAGATGTAATGTTTAATAAACATGGTCAGCCTATAGGAGAAGCTGGTGCTCAATTGCAAAGTTATGTTGGTGTGCTCGCTCGGGAAAAAGTTATGATATCTTACAAGTCATGGAAACAAGTTCCGCGTGATGTGAAGGAGTTGATATGGGAATCTGTTAATGTAAGTAAACTCCCGTCTTTGTAATATTACTATTGTTATTATATATTTTATATGTGTTGATGTTTATGATGTGTTCCCAATTTTTTCTTTTGTAGTTGACTTTCAATGTTGACCCAAGTTGGAAGGCAGGATGTTTGAGATCAGCAAATGATAAGTGGCGCACCTATAAAACTCATCTAACTACAGACATTATTTTGAAACACAAAAATGACCCCGCGAAGTTAAATAAACCACCTGCTGGTATTCTGCCATCTGATTGGAGTGCTTTTGTTAGTAGTCGCTTGTCTGAAGATTTCCAGGTAAGAAAATGCATTCGGTCTTCTTAAATAATTCCACCAAAATTCATTTCAATAATGCAATTAGATATGTGGTTTGCATAGTTATGGTTTCATTTATTATTGACCATTTGTAGAAACTAAGTGCTACAAATAGGGAGATAGCAAAGCAAAACTTACACCCCCATCGGCTTTCTCGTAAAGGATATGCTGGTCTGGCGGAAACAATAGTAAGCTTTATTTTGTATTTTTTACTATTTTCTATAATAATGCTCACTTGGATCACTTTTAAGTATTAAAATGTAAATTAATGATCCTTCTTGCTTGTAGAAACATGAATTATGTGATGACAAGGAAGTAGATAGGGCTATCCTTTGGAAGAAAGCACGACTGAATAAAGAAGGCGAATATGAAAGCAAAGAACTGGTGGAAGCAGTTTACAAGATCGTAAGAGGACACTAAAATTTTAATTTCTCCACACATATTTTGGTTATTTGATTTGACTTTGGTGTGTGACAGGATGATTATATACGACAAAAGACAGAGGGTGGGCTGAAATCTAACGGACCAACTGAAGATTCAACGACACTTGGGACTGCAAAACATGGTGACATCACTCCAGCAGTGTTATTGAAATGCTCTAGTGGGAGAAGGAATATTGACCAAGATATAAAAAAAGAAAAAAAAGAAGAGGTGAGAGAGTTAAAGAAAAAAATTTCGGAACAAGAAGCCCGTATAGAAAAACTCGAATCAGTAGTCAACAAAGTAGTTGGAAAAGACATTCAGATTGATGAGAAGGGTAGCTGTTTAGACAAATCACAATGTCCCACTAATGAAGATGAAAATGGTTTCTCAAACGATGAAAATTTTGATGATGACTTGCAACTTATTGACAAAGCTGATAGTTTAGAGGTATATCATGTATTTATGTTTAAAAATGGTGATTTTAGGCTTAATTTCAGATAAAATCACAACCTTTTCACAAATTGCAATATAATCTGAACTTTCGAATCTTGGTAAACAAAACCTCTGTTTTTTTGGCAATTTGAACCAACAAGATTTCCTTCTTCCGGAAATGACGTGTCACCTACCTTGCAACGAATAATTAATCGTATCAACATGTATAGATTTGTTTGGATGGCAACAAATAATTAATCGCCATTGCCTGCAAATCTTCCCGTTGGTTCAAATTGCATTTTTTTTATATTGAGGTTTTGTTTACCAAGATTCAAAACTTTAGATTAGACTGCAATTTGCGGAAAGGTTGTGATTTTATCTGCAATTAAGCTTTTTACTTACCATACATCATTTTAATTGTACAGTTACAATCAGTTACATGAATATATGTATTGTAGGGGAAACTAGTCGCATTGACATTGGATTCTAGTACTGCTGTTGTTGGATATGGTACCGTTGTTGCTATGTATAAACCTGGCAGTAAACTGCATGGTGCTCCATTTCCTGAGAATTGTATGCGCATCTCCATTGATGAAGCTGTGGATGAATATGCTCCTTTGCCAATTCCAATTCCGGGTGAGTGTGAAAATATTGGTGATGCTGTAGGAAGCCATGTCGCTTGGCCTGAACACCTGATAATGGTGCAAAATAAGGTAATATGGCTTTTTTGCAGATAAGGTAATGTGGCTTTTAAAATCACAACCTTTTTGCAATTGCAATCTAATCTAAACGTTTGAATCTTGTTAAACAAAACCTCAATTTAAAATATTTGCAATTCGAACCAACATGCAGATTTTCTCCTGCCCGGATATGACGATAAAATATTTGGTGCCGTCCGAACAAATCTGCACATTTAATATGATTAATTATTCCTTGCCATGTAGGTGACACGTCATTTCCTGGCAGGTGCAAATTGCAAAAAAAATAATTAATTGAGGTTTTGTTTACCAAGATTCAAAAGTTTAGATTAGATTGCAACTACAGAAAAGTTGTGATTTTGTCTGCAATTAAGCCCTTTTATTTTGATTTCATTTGTAAAGAGCTTCATTTTGCACCTATCTAACATGCACGCATGTGTATTTATTAGAAGACTAGGAAGAAAAGGGATGGTCAAGAAAAGAAGCTTATGGTGTCAACAAGTATGCCATCATCATTAAAGATGTTGTATTGTTATAGTAAACTTGCTTTAGAAGATGGAGGTAGTATATCAATGCGTTTAGATGATGATTTGTTTGATGAGGAATGCGAACTTTATGTTCACCTTGAAGACATTATCCCCTTCTGTGAATTGGAGCCTATTTCGTGCAATTGTATAGTTGTCTACATATGGTAAGCCTTCAGTCTTACTTTGTGAAGTTATATATACTTCACTAGATTACTCACACTTCTTGTTTTCTTTGAAATGTTAGGCACCTTTTTAAAAAATTGAAGGAAGAGAACAAACTTGACAAATTTAGATTTGTGAATCCACATAGCATCCCACATGAGCCAACAACAAGAATGGAAAAGGATTGGATTGTTGAACAGTTGAACAAAAAGGCTCAAGTTTTGGCAGATAGGCTTATTGATACAAAACCTAGACAACTGGTTTTGGTGCCTTGCAATATAGGGTAAGCAAGCCATTGCAATACCATATTCCACTACATATTTAAAGTTAATAAATTGCATGCACTAATTATGCATGTATATGTAGTTTCCATTGGATTCTCTCTGTCATCGACCCTTACAAGGGGGAGGTTTTTTTACTGGATCCTCTTGGTCTTCGCATTCGTGATCTTGACTGGAAATACATTGTGGATACGTAAGTTCATGTACCATTTGTATACATTTATTTACTTGATCAATACTAATTTATCATATCGTATTATGTATGAAGGGCATTAAAATTGTTTAATGTGAAGAGAAGGAAAGGAAAAAAACAAGCAACGTGGAAAACAGTACAGGTATGTCTTCTTGAGAATAGCAAGCCTTTAAGGGCATGTTTGTTTTGCGACTATCCCGGATGGACTGTGGACTTTACAATCCTAAGTTTCCCTCTATTTTGGGACTCAAAATAAGAATTTGAAATTCTAAAAATCCAACTCTACTTTATCACCTATCACCACTCTCCTTTTTATTCTTCCAATAATACACTCACAATAATAATAATAATATAATAATACAACATCGATCAACTTTTCCACCATCCCACCTTATAAAACCCCAAAATAAAATACATTTTAAATATTCATTAGGATTTTGAAATACTAAGATTTTCAAAGTTCGGAATTTTCCCACCCTACAATAGTCCTAAAACAAAATACCCTAATTGTATGTTATTCATTAACAATTTGTTTCTTACGCAGGGTCCTCGCCAACCGGATGCGACACAATGTGGTTTTTATGTATTGCGGTACATGAGACAAATAATTGAAGAAGTTGCAACAATTACAGAGGATTCACTGCAATCAATTGTAATATTAGAGGAATTCATTTTTTTATTATCTTTATATATTATTTATCATCTTGCAATGTGATTAATAGTTGGGTTTTGTTAATATAATCTATACTTTTGTTCAAAGTTTACACAAGGCGAGTACTCTAAAAAGGAGATTGATGAAATGAGATCCGAGTGGGCAGATTGCATACAAGAGCATATATATGAATAAGCATGGTATGTATTTTCCCGTTAGATTGTTGTTGATAAAGTAAATCATTACATTGAGATTGCTTACTGTTCTTATTTACTGTCATCATGAATTAATAGAGCTGGCACCATTTAGGAGTGCGTTTTCTCCCTATTACCTTTCAAATAAATTGCTATTGTGGGTCTGTCTGATCTATTGAATTGGTGAAGTCATTTCAATGATCAGTTTTAAAGTTTTCCTTTTATGCAGATGAGTTCATTTACTTCTGTTCCATGCAATTAGGTTTTAGTACTTGAGGGATAGCTATGTTTTTTCTTGTCTTGATTGGTTCTCACTGTCGATTATTAGTGGATTGGAGTGTTCTAATGTGTTGCTTAGTCCGATATTTAGGTTGTTATGAGATCCAGTTATAGTGTTGTCGTATTATTAAACTGCTGTGAGATATAATAGAAGCTGCTATTCTAAAGCATATAGTGGTTAACTGCTAGATATTAATATGGAATCTTATGTAATAATCTAAAGTAATATACGCTCACCATCTGTTAATGTTCACAGAGGATTTAAAACAATTAACAAAGTTTCAGCGAACTTATGTTGAAAAAAAGATGAACGAAGGGTTCACATAGAAAAAGAAAAGAATGATAATCTCTAATCTTTTTATAAACATCTTAATATTCTAATTGATGTATTGTTTCTAATGCTATAATGTTGTATTAATCTTTTTATGTGAAGTTTCTGCATTCTTAAACTAATGTTTTGACATGCATTCTCACTTAACTTTTTGTCACCATTTTAATTTGCCTGCTTTTAGTTTCTCTGTTGTGTTATTTTGAGAAAATTTTACATTTCTCCAGTAATTGTATCTCATGTGTCATCAATCTTTCATAATCTTTCTGGTCTGATAGGATGTTGATGATTATTTTCCCTGTGATCACCTTTACTCAAGATATTTTTACCGTACCAGAGAATTATTTGGGAAAATATTACTAATGACATTCAATTATCAGGGATAGATTGGTTAGGACTGAAATCCTAAGACTGTAGAAATCTGGATATTTTAAATGGCACTCTGCAACATTCTAGGTTATTTAATTGGAACTCTGGTATTATTAGGAATTGATAGGACTGATATCCAAAGGCTGTTGAAATCTGGATATTTTAAATGGAACTCCGCAACATTATACACCTCTCTTATGATAATAAACTTGAATCTTGCCCTATATTTTACAGTCTTAACAGTATTCTAGGTTACAGGCAATGCTGTAAAGATTAGAAAATGATAAGTCGAGGTAGCTTCTGGTTGTTTATTCTGCGTTCAGCTAGATAGTCATATTTTGTCTTAATGTTATAAGAATGAGAATGTTTATATACCGAAGAAACTATTGCTTAGTCTATGTAGTCTACTTTCTTATGCTTGTCTCGTGTTGGTGGTGTTGTAAAATGAGCTGAAAATAGGATCTTGTGTGGTTTTACTCTTTTAGGCACCACCCACTTTCCCACAATAGGAACATAAACAGGAAAAATACCATTTTCTAATGTTTATCAGAATAATTTCATTCATGTTTGTGCTTGTTCAAAAAGAATCCACAGCAAGTGCACATCATCATATAATTTTGCTTATAACTGTTATAAGTAGAACCATTTCATATATGTTTATATTTGCTATATGGTTAATGAAATGTAGCATTTTTTTTAATGTTGCAATCGAGCTCGAATATAAGAATTCGTTTTCTTGCTTACGCTGGTGCAGATGTTGCAAAAGGCGACGGATAGAAGATGGAGTACTTTTGATGATCGGTTCACCTTTATTCTGTCAAATCAAGTGTTGATATTTCAGTGATTAGGTTTGTTGGTGTACTATTTTATAATGTGATATTTTGCTGAGTAGCTTTGTTATTAAGACATCCTATTGTTTTAAAAATTTCTTTTGATTTCATACTATTATATCTAGAAATTTCTATATCTTCGATCAAATTTGAGGTTATGTTGCCTTTATGATCAACTTTAAGCTTTACCTTGCAATGTCAAAAGTGTAAAGGGGTCTTGACTCTAAGGTACAAAATTCATGGAAAGATTACTCTAAGGTACATTGTGCAAAAACAAGTTTGCACTTTAGTATCTAGTTTGAACTAAAGTGCAAACTTGTTTTTTGCACAATGTACCTTAGAGTAATCTTCCCATGAATTGTGTACTTAGAGTAATTTTTCCAAGTTTAAATTCTTAGAGTAGATCTCATGTGAACCTTGGGTTTACATGACCTCTTTTTTCGAGTGTCACTTTGATAATACTTATGTATAATAGTGATAGTGTGTATGCATCACTTGAAGAAAAAAAAATTCACGTGAACTCGGGTTCACAAAAGTTTTTACCGAATTCTTAATATCTTTTGAGACAAAAGCTTATGTGTAATTGGTGCATGGTTCTATAAAATTCACTCGTGTTGCCTACTTTCTTCTTTCCTTTGTTCAGCGCCCATTGCTTCTCGAAATAAAATTGAGCTGCATTGTGTAATTGATGTACATGGATCAATTCAACTTTTTGATGTTAGGTTCATTATAACTGTCTATTTTAGTTCAAAATAAAAAGGTTTTTGAATGATTTAAACCGGAAAAACTGTCGTCGTATGAGATTACTACAACGGTAATTCATCGAAAATATAGAGCAGAATACAAGAAGATAAAATCTTCTTAACAAGCTTACGAGCTCAAATATGATTTATAATCACACTCACAATTTTATAAGGAACCCATGAGTTTTTGCTTTATACATCTGAAATAATTTTATGTTTATATTGTTCAAAATAATTTTATATTTAAAATATCTTAATTAATATAAATAGATTAAAATACCCTCAATACATATTTATTATATTAAAATTTTAAAACATGTTTTACTCAATACAACCCCAAATTTAAACTCATGTACATCATCATCCCTAATTCATTTACACCAATCTTGGAATTTGAAGAAAAAAAAAAACTCTAACCCTTCCAAAATTCCTATATCTTGAAGACTCATGAAATTATAGATAGATAGAGTTTTTGTATGCATTTCATAAGTTTAAATGATATATATATATATAGCATTTTTGCGTGTTTAGTGTTAAAAAAAAGGACTGAAAATCGTAAAAATATCAGTCGACCAGAGCTAATGACTTTTTGTTTTGTCAATAGGTGTGGTTGATATATTTCAAAATCGGCAAGAATGATTGACATTTTAAAAAATTGGCAAGATTGGTTGACCTTTTTACAATTCGGCAGTGCGGTCGACATTTTATAGGAGGTGTAAAATAGACCACATAATGTGTGAATTGAGTAAAATATAAATTTAAGATGAGTGTGTAAAATAATGGATGTATAAAGCAAAAATTCCGGCCAATTTGTCACGTTTTTTTAGTCGGGCTTTTTTTGGGAAAAATAATCATGTTATTTCACAATTTATTTTTGAGTGGGTCTCCTTGCACTCGGTGTATCGTGCACTTCATAGTGTATTTTAGAAATTTGCAACTTGTTGCATTGAAACTTGCAACTTGTTAAATTGAAATGTGAAGGTTTCACATTTCAGTGTAACAAGTCACAAGTTTCAATGCAACAAGTTGTAAATTTCTAAAATACACTATGGAGTGTACGATCCACCTGGTCCATACAAGACCTAGCCTTTTTAGAGTTTTTATATTCTCTTAAAATTAACTTTACAATGCTATATAATAACGTCTCTCTCCAAAAGTAATGTAATTATCATCGGAGCGTTACAAACTGGAATAATAAAGTTAACCCTTCACCTTCACTATTCATTATGTAATATTTAAAATGTGCTTTTTTAAATTCAATTTTTAGTAATTTTATATTATCCTAAAAGCTTTAAAAAACTGTCCGAGTTATCTATAAAATGGTACTATTCTCAATAGAATGTATTATTCTTCCTTTCTCATCATTGGTTCAAAATCATTTTTCATTACTATGGGCGAAGGTATCACTACTCATGCTTGTGCTCTGCGCATTTTTATCAGGTATATTTTTCTTCATATATATAGACTCCATTATCTGTATGTAGCTAAATCAATTTATAATTATTAATAATAATTCATATTAATCAATTTTTTTTATAATAATTGGAGTGTTAATTCATTCTTCTACTAGATGTGCTGTGGAGTACATTATGTACTTATCAATTCTGTTTGTATACTATACAGTATTATTTTAATTATTATATATCCTAAAAAAAAATAGTGCATTGCCTACGAAATTTTCTAATATGCCTACAAATTTTTTCAATATGTTTACGAAAGTTTCAACAAACATAATTTCATTATTAAATAGTAAGATTTGCCTACGATTTTCCTACAAAATTTTCTAATTATATAGATTATTTTTAAACTATAAATATAATTGCCAGCAGATAAATATAAATTGACTAGAAAATTATTTGTATAGATAAGTTTGCCTACGGAAACTATAAATGTGTAGGCAGATTGTTCGTAATAATTTGTTTGTCTAGAAAATTATTTATATCGGTAATTTTTCAATAGATTATTCTAAAAATTAGTAGGTAAATCGTATATTTACTTTTTAAAAACCAAATTATTTTTATAGTCAATTAAAAATTACTTCATTTTGCGTTGCATTTTCATCAACGTACTATATTTATACTTGTTTGTGATCAGTGGCCAAAAAGTATATAAATTACAATCATTTTTTTTAATTATTATAATTTAAATATAATTAATTAAAAAAATGTATATATTGATTTCAGGATTGGTGATGGGCCCTTTGTTAATTGTTGATGCCAAAACTTGTTATGATGAAACGCACGTGGAAGTACTGTGCGATACTGATCCTCGAAGCGAATTGCACCAACAATGCACAGAATTTTGCACAAAGAAATATGTAAACGAGACGATTATCGAATGTATTATACACAAGAACAATACTTCGTCTTGTATTTGCCATTTTTGCGTGAATTGAAGAAGTAATAAGGCGCATCGTCTGTCAGCGTGCGCCACACGAGAAATAAGTCGCTGGAGTTGCAACTTAGAAAACGCGCGTTCACCTTTTTGTTGTCTAATGTTAGCACTTTAGCTGTTGTTTTGTTTCCTATTCATAAATAGGACATTTTTGTGTATTTCTCATTTGAGATGATTATGATTTATGAGTTAATAAAATTGAGCTCCGAGTTGGAGTTTCTTCCCCAATATTGCAGTTAATCGATTACAACATGAATGAGTAGGGTTCAAAATGGAACCTTTGATTTGTTCTGGACTTTGTTTACGGAACTAAGCGGACTTTTGTAACCGTTTTTGTAAGAAACAAGTGAAGGATCACCGTTGAATTGATGATAGAGAAATCTCAATATTAATAGCGTGAGTACAACAACCAATCTCCGTAATACATGGAGAGAATTAAACGAGATTACAACAAAAAGATATTTACCAAGAATATCTACAATTCAAAAATTAAAATAAGACTATCCATAATTATCTCTATTACCCCCGTCAAGCGTTGGGTGGGAAGAAGACCAACACAAAGTTTGGATCGTAGAAGCTCGAATGCAGGTCGAGGAAGACTCTTGGTGAAGACATCTGCCACCTGAAGATGGGAAGGTACAAAACGAGTCGACAACTTTCCCGATGAAACCAACTCACGTACAAAGTGATAATCAAGATCAATGTGCTTAGCCCGCTTATGAGCCACTGGATTCTGACTGAGGAAGATAGGACTCTTGTTATCACATAATAGCTGAGGACGATTAGAGGGTACGACTTTGAGCTCTCTAAGCAAATTGGTTAGCCAAACCTGTTGGAGAATTAATTGCCCGGATCTATTCGGGATAAATATTTAAATACAAATTTAATTCTAACAATTATTACTAGCATGAATTAGTCCTAAATTAATTCAAATAATAATTCAACAACAAATCATGCATATAAACAGTTCACATAAAACCTACGCATGCAGAATTACTACGAGTTTACGTGAACTAACCACTTGGAGTGGCAATGGTCTCGTCGATTAAAACACACCAAAAAGCCTTCCCAAATATTCCCTAGTCCTTGCTCGACAATCCGATGGAAGGAAGCTCGCGAACAATTAACAAAAGGGAAAATAAAATTTGTTGCACCACCTTTTTGAATTTACTAATTTTTCTAGCACATGGAATTGTACTTGGGAATGAAACATTCATCCCCTATTTATAGAGGGTGGTGGCCGATTTTTGCATATGGAATAGGGGAAAAAAATCTTTTATTGATCTCCAAGAAATCTTGAATATATCTCATATATTCTTTTCTCCATAATTAAAATATTCCATAAAAATCCCACCTTCTCTTGTTATGGTGTATTTCGAAAAAAATAAGGATCAAGATTCCAAGATTTGGATCTTCTTGAATTTATGAGATATACCTGTATTGCAAGAATACATATCTTCCATAATATCTTTTCAAGAAAATCAAGAAAATCTTTATTTCCCCTATTCTTTCAAAATTTTCGAAATTTACATGGTAAGTAACCAAGTGAGAGATTTCTTGAATTTAATGAGATAATCTTGTATTCCAAGAATACTTATCTTCATTCCATAACAAAATTAAAAGAAAAATTTTCTCCTTCTTTTATTTACTATTTTCGAAAAAATAGGAAAAATAGAAACAAACATTTATTTTATTTTTAAACACCTTTTTCAGTTATTGGACTTTATGTTGGGCTACTTGAGGGACCTTTAGGAGAATTAAGATTGGACATTCCAATGGATCTTGAATTATCAATATTGAGCCACAATATTATTCAAGCCCATAAATATTAATTAATCCCACTACATAATTAATATTGCACTATCCATCTTAACCCATATTACAGTTAATATGGCTCCCGGTTATTATTTCCCGTGTTTAAGATTATCTAGCCCATTAATTAATTCAAACCACTGAAATAGCTTTCCATTAATTAATATCTTTTATCCTTGGTAAAGGAACGATTCAACATTATTATCCATACCGGAAACTAGTTCCACTTGCAAGATTTGGTATGATAAAACTTATGAACCTCCCAAGGGGGCAAATCGAACAAGCGTACTTGCACACGATTCTCCGTATTAAATCTTAGCAATCGCATGTGACCAATAATATTGCCCAAGATATAAAGTATTGAATCTCGTTGATTCTCTACCCGTAATAAGTCAAAGGAATAATTACTAACCACACACAATCCTATTTAAGGGACAAAGATTAAAAAATAACGAACCACTGATGTCTAATTCTTCCTAGTTCAGTTATGAAGAATTTGTCCTCCTGTAGGTCCTATTAAGTGCATCAGTCATGCACTAGTGTAATCTCTTGGTCAAGATAAACCAATCTGAGCCTTACACTTCAACATTTCACGATGGATTGTTCATTTCCATCTAGGTCGTGAATGATGTACTTTTGGTTACAAGGAACTGTTAATTTAATCTTCTGTGATCTGGTATCACTAAATTAACTACAATGTAACACGTACTATTTATTGAACAGTTATGCAGTAAATATATGTAACATTCGATGATATTTAAAGCATCAGTGATAAATAATTTATTTCAGTAAATAAGTCCAAAATTCAGTCTGATTATACAAAGTAAAAGCATACTTTCCAGTATAATCCCAACAATCTCCCACTTATACTCAAAGTCTGCTTTTAAGTATACTACATGTCTCGTGTAGTTCCTAATACGTGACATCTAATGTCACCTACACGAACCTAATAATGTCTCTCACTTATACTCAAAGCAGATTGGCAACGGTCTTGACACCCATTCCTTCCACATGTCTCTCGAATGTATTACGAGGCGCACTTTTTGTGAATGGATCAACTAGGTTGTCTTTTTTTGCCGATCTTTGCCAATTCTATATCTCCTCTCTTAATGATTTCTCGTATAAGATGGTATTTCCTTTCAATGTGTTTGTTGGCCTTGTGGGCTCTTGGTTCCCTTGAATTTACAAACCGCTCCCAAGATTGTCACAATAAATGATGATTGTCTTTGGCAAATTCGAACTACATCCAAGTCCACTAGGAAGTTCTTGAGCTAAATCGCTTTTTTTTGCATTTTGCCTCAAAACAACTACATATTCGCTTCCATGGTAGAATCTGCGATGCATTTATGCTTAACGCTTCTCCACGCCATGGCTCCTCCCCCATGCAAAAACACACACTACCGGAGGTAAAATTTCGAATCTAAGTCCGATTGGAAATCCGAGTCCGTGTGCCGATGGGGATTAGACTATCTCGGTTCGATAAACCAACATTCTATCTCGAGTTCTTTTCGGATACTTGAATGTTTTTTAATCGCCATTCAATGTTCTTTTTTCCCGTTACTTTGATATCTTGCCACCATGCCAACGACAAAAGCGGATATCCGGTCTCGCGGCACAAAGATTGCATACATAAGGCTTCCGGTACCAAAGCATAAGAATGCCTTTCATGTCATCTATCTCCTTTTGTCTTAGGGCACATTTCCTTGATAGATGGATTCCATGCCCGAAAGGTACGAAGCCTTTCTTGAATCTGCGTCTTGTGAATCGTTTCAAGACAAAGTCTATGTATGAAGCTTTATGATAAGCCTATCATCCTTTTCTTGCGATCTCGAGTGATCTTGATCCCAAGGATGTGCCCGACTTCCCCTAAGTCCTTCATACCAAACTGTTTTGAAAGCCATGCCCTTACGTCTGATAACACCTTTACATCGTTCCCGATGAGCAGAATGTCGTCTACGTTATAGTACTAAGAATACCAATGCAGTTCCGACACATTTTTTATACACACAACTTTCGAACTCATTTTGATCAAACCCGTAAGACTTTATAACATGATCAAAACATTGGTTCCAAGCTCTGGATGCCTGTTTGAGTTCGTAAATGGACTTCATGAGCTTACAAACTAGGTGTTCTTGGCATCCAATTGCCTCATCATATGTCCATGGGTCTGATTCGTATTGTCCGGGAATCAAGTCCGAGGACTCTCCTATCCCCATGAATCTCTCGGGCTGTCTCACAACCCTCCCACTACGACGAGGTTCCGGTTGTGAAAGTGTGTCGTTTGGTATATCATCTTGCACAGTTGGCAATGAGGTTAGCCCCCTTAGCTCACTTAAGGTAATCTCACTTCTGGGTCTTCTTTCGTTCATATAGTCTTCCTCCAAAAATCTAAAGTGGATGCTTATTACCACCTTTTGATCTTCGGGACCATAGAACATACACCCTTTTGTTCCCTCGGGGTATCCTATAAACAACCTTAATTCTGATCGAGGATCCAATTTCCCTACTTCCTTGTCCAACACGTAGGTCGGACACCCCCAAATTCTCATGTGTCTCAAACTGGGCTTGCGCCCGGTCCACAATTCTTTGGGAGTTTTGGGAATCGATTTGGATGGCACCAAGTTCAGAATGTAAGCCGCTGTTTCCAAGGCATGACCCCAGAAAGACTTGGGAAGATCCGCATAACACATCATTGATCTAACCATTTCTAAAAGAGTTCTATTTCTTCGCTCTGCAACCCCGTTTTGTTGAGGGGTTCCGGGTGCAGTTAGCTGGGATATAATCCCTTCATCTGACAAGTAGTTCAAAAACTTATCGCTGAGGTACTCGCCTCCACGATCGGATCGTAGAGACTTGATACATTTTTCCCTATGATTCTCTGCTTGAGCCTTAAATTCTTTGAATTTCTCAAAGGTCTCAGATTTATGCTTCATAAGGAAAATATAACCGTACCTTGAGTAGTCATCAATAAAAGTGATGAAATACTCATAACCTCCTCTTGCTTTGGTTGACATTGGACCATATACGTCTGTGTGAACGATTTCCAACACTTCTTTGGCTCTATTCCCCTTGGCCCCGAATGCCCTGTTGGTCATTTTACCCTCCAAACATGATTCGCAGGTTGAAATTGGTTCAACTTGGAGAAACTCTAGTGAACCGTCTTCTACCAACCTTTGGATCGTCTTTGGATTAATATGTTCCAATCTTAGATGCCATAGAAGTGTTTCGTTCACGTCTGATGAACGTTTTCTTTTATTAGAAACAATTGATGTGTTATAGGATGCATTTCATGAGTGGTGTGCACATCTAATTGTATAGAGATTATTCGACCAATGTCCCATAACAAATACACTCATAATTTCAAGAAATGATATCATTCTTATTAGAAGAAACTAAGTATCCATTAACAGAATTTTAGAAACTGAAAGTGAATTCTTTCTAAAACTGGGACCATAAAGATAATCTCTTAAAATTAAAACTTTATCTTCAAAAGACAGGTGCACTTCTCCCACTACTTTAACCACTACTCATGTAGCACTGCAATATCTGCTACTCACCTAGCATATTGCAGCAACGCTACTTTCGTGGATTTGCAATACCTGCTACCTACGTAGCATTGCAATAACCGTTACTTACGTAGTATTGCAATATCTGCTACTTACGTAGCATTGCAATAATCACTACTTTCTTAACATCGCCCAGTGTGATGAGGATCTCACTCCCGCTAAGTTGCCGGATCAGTTTGAACCCGTGAGGCAAACATGATTAGTGGATCCCGTATCAACTACCCACGAATGAGAAGTATACGCCGCTAAACAAGTTTCAACAATTAGTGCGTGAGAATTACCTTTCTTTCCGGCCCTTTTGGGGTTGGAACAGGCAAACCTCCATTGTCCTCTTTCACCGCAGCTTAAGCACTTCCTCTTTGGATTTTCCTTGACACCACCAGCATTCGTCATCTTACCATTGCCCTTGGCAACAATTGAGTCTGATTGCTTATGGCTTTTGGTCATCTTCTTCTTCTTGCCTTCCCTTGGCCTAGAAAATGAAGACAGATCACTTGCCGTCAAAGCTTGAGTTTGGTGCCCCATCAACATCTCTGCCGAGACCAAAGCTTGCAACAAATCAATTAGATGAGGCCAAAATGCTCGTAAACTTTTGGGCGAGAGTGAAGTACCAAATTGATCCGAGTCTCCAGATTATAATCTGCGACTCGTAACCTCAAGTTTGTTCGGATGGGCCATCAATTTTGAGGACGTAATCCCTTACGGGTTTGCCCTCCACCATTTTCGGCACGACATCTCTTGAAAGGTGATCCGACGAGTCCCGCATTTTTTGACTCGTCGGTTGGCTCATCCGATTTTGGTGTGTCAAGAATCCACTTGTGCTTTTGTGCAGTTAGGACAATTATAATTTTTCATTTCCAATCAATATAGTTTTCATACTTATTCTATTGACTTTAAGTATAATAAACAGTGGATTAAAAGGTTGCGACATGATGAACTGAAATAAATAATAATATGCATAAGCACAAATATATCACAAAATTCGATCACATGTTTCATATTAAAATCTCAAAAAAAGATATGAACATGCATCAGCCAACATCTCAAAACAGTGTAAATAAGCCACATGGGGTGGGTCATTATTTAAACACATTCAAGCAGGTTACAAACAAGAACAATTACAAACCTTTAATATCCAGATTAATAGTTGGCTCCCACTTGACTAATATAAAATTGACAGGGACTTCGGGGAAGTATATGCATATCAATTTTATACCTAAGTAATAACCATGATTAAATCTGAAATTATTATTTTGCTTTGAACGAGCCTCGTGGGGAGGGTCATCGTCACCACTAGTTCTAATCCACAATCATCCATTTGGAATTTATTCATGTGAAAGCTATCTTTTGACCGTCCCGTGGGGGAAATTTCTCCAAAAGAATTCACAAATAAATAAATCATGGAGGTCAAAATTAATTCAATTTTATTATCCATAAAATTATCATTTAATTGTTTAAGCAAACTTAGTAATTTTCGAAAGTGAGATTTTTCAAAACATTTTCTCATGCATCGCAAATTTAAACACAATTTAAATAAGCATAAACATCAAGACAAAAAATTAAACATATTGGGCACATTTATCCAATTGTCATGGTTAATTTTTGTCATGTCTTGATCTTGAGAAATCGTCTTCATAGCCTTCATCGTTCGTCTCAAAACCGTCTTAAAAAAATGCCTTGTCAAGCCATGTGTCATCGACCGGCTCATGGTCGGAGGCCCGCCTAGCACTCCCTACTCGCGTCGAGTGGCGTCTCTGACGAGCGCCGCTGGCGCCCAACGACGCCACCCACGCCGCCGTGCCCTCGACAAATATGCCGCCCCGATCGCCTAGCGTCGCTTCGCCAAGAGTCGCCTCGCGTCGCCTCTAAATCGCCTGCCGCGCCTCGCCCGTTAGGCGCCGCACGCTTTAGCGTTGCCGCGTAATGCCTGATCGGCGTCGCCCGTGTGTTTCGGCAGTCGCCGCCACCGCGCCTGGTCGATCCATCATGAAGCTCGGCCTCTCCCGCCTCGCCCCTACTCCGTCCGTGCCGCCAAGAACCGCGTCAGCCAAGAGATGCCTCCCTTGGCACGCGTTCACCAGACGACGACGCCGCCCTATGCTTGGCTCGATCCCGTCTTTTAATTCTTCGTCTCCGCCTCTGTTTCCTATCCGGTTACAATTTATTTACAAAAAATAAATAAACCTAGATCTAGACTAGTCTATTACATTGATCAAATTCTAATCTACTCGTGGATTTTCTCACGAGGCAAAACGAATTCGAACGAATCGAATCAAAAAACCACAATTTATATGCATGCATAAATAAACACATTAAATTCCGACAATTGGATACCTGCAAAAATGATCTAGCAATTCTACTATCCAATTTCAAATTTAATGAAAATGAATTAAATTACAATTTAAAATTCAGAGCCCGAAACCGAGGCTCTGATACCAGTTGTTGGGGAATTTATTGCCCGGATCTATTCGGGATGAATATTTAAATACAAATTTAATTCTAACAATTACTACTAGCATGAATTAATCCTAAATTAATTCAAATAATAATTCAACAACAAATCATGCATATAAACAGTTCACATAAAACCTACGCATGCGGAATTACTACGAGTTTACGTGAACTAACCTCTTGGAGTGGTAATGGTCTTGTCGATTAAAACACACCAAAATGCCTTCCCAAGTATTCCCTAGTCCTTGCTCGACAATCCGGTGGAAGGAAGCTCGCGAACAATTAACAAAAGGGAAAATAAAATTTGTTGCACCACCTTTGTGGATTTACTAATTTTTCCAGCACATGAAATTGTACTTGGGAATGAAACATTCATCCCCTATTTATAGAGGGTGGTGGCCGATTTTTGCATATGGAATAGGGGGAAAAAATCTTTTCTTGATCTCCAAAAATCTTGAATATATCTCATATATTCTTTTCTCCATAATTAAAATATTCCATAAAAATCCCACTTTCTCTTGTTATGGTGTATTTCGAAAAAAATAAGGATCAAGATTCCAATATTTGGATCTTCTTGAATTTATGAGATATACCTGTATTGCAAGAATACATATTTTCAATAATATCTTTTCAAGAAAATCAAGAAAATCTTTATTTCCCTTATTCTTTCAAAATTTTCGAAATTTACATAGTAAATAACCAAGTGGGAGATTTCTTGAATTTAATGAGATAATCTTGTATTCCAAGAATACTTATCTTCATTCCATAACAAAATTCAAAGAAAATCTTTCTCCTTTTATTTATTATTTTCGAAAAAATAGGAAAAATAGCAACAAAAAATTATTTTATTTTTAAACACCTTTTTCAGTTATTGGACTTTATGTTGGGCTACTTGAGGGGCCTTTAGGAGAATTAAGATTGGACCTTCCAATGGATCTTGAATTATCAATATTGAGCCACAATATTATTCAAGCCCATAAATATTAATTAATCTCACTACATAATTAATATTGCACTATCCATCTTAACCCATATTACAGTTAATATGGCTCCCGATTATTATTTCCCGTGTTTAAGATTATCTAGCCCATTAATTAATTCAAGCCACTGAAATAGCTTTTCATTAATTAATATCTTTTATCCTTGGTAAAGGAACGGTTCAACATTATTATCCATACCGGAAACTAGTTCCACTTGCAAGATTTGGTATGATAAAACTTATGAACCTCCCAAGGGGGCAAATCGAACAAGCGTACTTGCACACGATTCTCCGTATTAAATCTTAGCAATCACATGTGACCAATAATATTGCCCAAGATATAAAGTATTGAATCTCGCTGATTCTCTACCCGTAATAAGTCAAAGGAATAATTACTAACCACACGCAATCCTCTTTAAGGGACGAAGATTAAGAAATAACGAACCACTGAGGTCTAATTCTTCCTAGTTCAGTTCTGAAGAATTTGTCCTCCCGTAGGTCCTATTAAGTGCATCAGTCATGCACTAGTGTAATCTCTTGGTCAAGACAAACCAATCTGATCCTTACACTTCAACCTTTCACGATGGATTGTTCATTTCCATCTAGGTCGTGAATGGTGTACTTTTGGTTACAATGGAACTGTTAATTTAATCTTCTGTGATCTGGTGTACTATTTATTGAACAATTATGCAGTAAATATATGTAACATTCAATGATATTTAAAGCATCAGTGATAAATAATTTATTTTAGTAAATAAGTCCAAAATTCAGTCTGATTATACAAAGTAAAAGAATACTTTCCAGTATAATCCCAACAAAACCAATTCTGCAGCTGCATTTGCCATGGCCCGATATTCCGACTCGCAATTAGAACGAGCAACTGTAGGCTGCTTCTTCGAACTCCAAGATACTAAGTTGCCCCCTAAAAATATAGAATAGCCATAAGTAGAGCTCCGAGTTTCAGTGCAACGAGCCCAATCAGCATCGGAGTATCCACCAACAGAAAGATTCGGTCACAAACAAAGGATAACCTGAAGTGCAACGTGCCCTTGACATAACTAAGAATACATTTAACAGCCGAAAAATGATCGTCAGTAGGAGAATGGAGAAACTGACTAACATGATTCATTGCAAACGAGAGGTCAGGACGAGTGATGGTCAAGTACTGCAAGGCTCCCACAAGGGAACGGTAAAGTGTGGGATCTCGAAAAGATTGACCATCAAAGATGAGAGATTCACTTGCAGCTAAAGGAGTGCTTACTGAGTTTAGATTCTAATAGTTCTGCTCTTTCGAGGATGTCGTGAGCATACTTGGCATGACCAATGAACAGACCATCCAACTTATAGGAAATCTCCAAACCAAGAAAATAATTCAACTTTCCCAAGTCCTTAATGGCAAACTCCTGATGCGTTCGATCAATAAACTTTCGAAGAGCAGAAGCATCATTGCCTATCACAATAATATCATCGACATATAGCAATAAATAAATAGTGGTAGTACCTCGATGAAAACAGAACAAAGAAGAATCAAAACGGCTCTGAAGAAATCCGAGACCGAGAAGATAAATCACTGAATCTCTGAAACCAGGCAAGAGGAGCCTGTCGAAGACCATATAGAGCCTTCTTCAAGCGACAAACATGATCGGGGAACCGAGGATCCACAAACCCCGGAGGTTGTGCCATAAAAATGGGTTTCTCGAGAATACCATTGAGAAACACATTTTTAACATCTAGCTGATGAAGAGACCAATTTCGATGAACCGAAATAGCCAAGATAACTCGGACGGTGGAGGCTTTAACAACTGGGCTGAATGTGTGGTGAAAATCTTTGCTCGAATCTGAGTAAAACCCTGAGCTACAAGACGAGCTTTGTGGCGCTCGATAGAACCATCTGCATGAAATTTTGTACGAAATACCCACTTGGAGCCAACAATGTTCGTGTCAGGGGGTCGAGGGACCAAATCCCAAGTGTGATTTGATCGAAGAACATCTATCTCTTCCTGCATAGCGGTGAGCCATTTTGGTGACTTGGCAGCGAACTTGAAACCACGGGGCTCAGAAGTAGCAACAAGAGCCGACAACAAAGTAGTAGAAGCCAAATCAACTGGATAGCGGGGTTTAAAAATGTTGGGGAATTAATTGCCCGGATCTATTCGGGATGATATTTAAATACAAATTTAATTCTTACAATTATTACTAGCATGAATTAATCCTATATTAATTCAAATAATAATTCCAACAACAATCATGCACATAATACAATCACGTAAATCCTACGCATGCGGAATTTCTAGGAATTTACGAGGGTGTACCTTTTTGACGAATCAACACGGAGAAGATGAGTACCCATTCAACGAACAAACCCAAAGTCATTCTCAAGTATTCCCACGTCCTTGTTCGATATCCGGTGGGAGGATGCTGACAAACAATTAACAAAAGGGAAAAAGAAAAATATGTTGCACCACTTTTGCGGACTTCTAATTTTTCCAACTCATGGAATTGTGTTGGGGATGAAAAAATCATCCCCTATTTATACATAAGGAGGAGGACGAAAATATGAGGGATTTTAGATGTGGGATGAGTCTTTTCTTGTCCCACAAGAAACTTGAATATATCTAATATATTCCCTCTCCCAAAATAAATCTCTACAAAATATTTTCCTTCCTTATTGGATATGGAATTTTAAAAAATTCCATCATGTGGGAACCAAGTAGGAATTTTCTTGATTTATGAGATATTCTTGTATTCCAAGAATACATATCTTTCCATATCCTTTCAAGAAAATATCTCTCCTTTTTTTCCCCATGTTTTTCGAAAAATAGAAAAAATTGGGCAACAAATATTTCTTTTATTTTAATCATATTTTTCAGTTATTGGACTTTATATTGGGCTACTTGAGGGGCCTTTAGGAGAATTAAGATTGGACCTTCCAATGGACTCTGAATTATCAATATTGAGCCACAATATTATTCAGCCCATTAATATTAATTAATTCCACTATAAAATTAATATTGTACTATCCATCTTAACTCATATTACTGTAATATGGCTCCCGATTATTATTTCCCGTATTTAAGATTATCCAGTCCATTAATTAATTCAAGCCACTTAAAAGCTTTATATTAATTAATATCTTTTTCCTTGGAGTAAGAACAACTCAACATTATTATCCATACCGGAAACTAATTCCACTTGCAAGATTTGGTATGATAAAACTTCTGAGCCCACCAAGGGGACAAATCACGCAAGACGTACTTGCACACGATTCTCCGTATTAAATCTTAGCAATCGTCATGTAACTAATAATATTGCCCAAGATACAAAGTATTGAATCACATTGATTCTCTACCCAACATAAGTCAAAGTAATAATTATTAATTTCACACGATCCTATTTAAGGGATGGAGATTAAGAAATAACGAACCATTGAGGTATAATTCTTCTACATTCAGTACTGAAGAATTTATCCTCGCTGTAAGTCCTATTCAGCGCATCATAATGCACTAGTGCAATCTCTTGGCCAAGACAAGCCAATCTGAGCCTTACACTTCAACCTTTCACGATGGATTGTTCATCTCCATCTAGGTTGTGAATTTGTATTTATTTACAAGGGACTATTAATGTGATCTTCTGTGATCTGATTGTTAGTGTTAGTGTCCTAGAGACAATCCTTTGTAAGGACATAATGCTAAGATAATATTCAGTATTGGTTTAATATTATTATTTATTTAATATTAAATGTATGACGTTACACTTGTTTGAATATTATGTTTGAATGTTTATATTTGTTCTTACCTGTGTTCCCATGAATCACTGCTGTCATTGAGATTGTGAGAACTCATATGACTTAAGCATGATTCTTAAATAATCCCGATCAAGGATCATCAAGAATGAGATATTGATGATGCAATTGAGATTGTTGTGCGATCTGTATCATACTCTTAGAGAGTGTAGTAAGATCTCACTTACTACGAGATACTAGGTATCTCATGATGGATGCACAGATAACTTAGAGGGTATTAGTATACCAATCCGAGAAATCGTTTGATGTAGTTCCACTATATGTGTCTACGGGTGTCTCGGTTACTGGGAGCGATGCAATACTTCTTTGACTTGAGGTCAATACGCATGACATGTGTGGAGTGATGAACTTTGACCATGACCGACGCTTGCACCCTTCCATGGGTAGATATGGCTTGGATTGAGTTCATCATGAAATGCATGTGCATGGTAGTTGTGCCAAGAATATGATTCATTCCTCAAAGTGGTTTTAGAGAGATTACTCATCTTCTCATCATAATTGGATCAAAGTCATTGGCCAATGCACGTCAACTTGGACTTTGTGGCCAAGTGTGACAAAAGTGATCAATTAGTAATTAGAGATAATATGATTAAGTTATTTGAATAGACATTTCATCATGTTCAAGACTAATCGAGTGTTCGTGAATGAAAGGAAGATATCGCAATAACCCATATTATAGTTACAGGTAGTTGCACGTTTCTCACTACGTACCTCATATATTGAGAATGTCTGATTTATTGTCTAGGGTTCAATTAAGACCGTTGGTTTGACTAATCGCTCGATATATGAGGGCCTATGGGTCACACAACAAATAATTCCCTTGTACGGATTATAGTTGGTTGATTAAGTATTAAATTGAATTTAATATTTAATTTATGGAGAATTAATTAATAATATATTAATTTAGAATTAATTATTATTACTGTTTAATTAAATTAGATTTAATTAAATAGGAATCCCAAAATAATATATGAAATATTATTGTAGGAAAATATATTTAGGGAAATCACATCTAAGAGATATGATTTGCAAGTTTAGGAAATATCTTCCTAATAAAGATTCTTAATCTTTAAGGTGAGCTTCCCCTATATATAGGACATCCTAGGGATTCATTGAACAACAAGAAAACCTAATTTCTCCATAAAATCTAGAGTAGGAATTTCCCTAGCAAATCCCGTCTTAGATTCAATGCTGGCAAATCTGTGCAAGTCCGTACGAGGGGATTACGTGGATACCATAGTAGAGGAAACTGCATACGAATTACTGTAAGATTCCTCGTTATGATTATTCGTACTCGTTTATGCAATTAACTCTTCGTTGTTGGTAAACTATTAATTTTCGCAGCTCATGTATTACGTGCTAGTATATTCCAACACTGGTATCACCACATTAACTACAATGTAACTCGTACTATTTATTGAACAAATATGCAGTAAATATATATAACATTCATTCATATTTAAAGAAACAGTGATAAATAATTTATTTCAGTAAATAAGACAGAAATTCAGTTTAGTTATACAAAGTAAAAAACATACTTTCCAGTATAACCCCAACAATCTCCCACTTATACTCAAAGTCTGTTTTTAAGTATACTACAACATGTCTCATGTTCTATGTGACATCTAATGTCACCTACATGAACCTAATAACTTTCTCTCACTTATACACAAAGCATATTGGCAACACTCTTGACATTCATTCCTTCCACATGTCTCTCGAATGTATTCTGAGGCAGACCCTTTGTGAATGGATCTGCTACGTTATCCTCCGACGCGATCTTTGCCACCTCTATATCTCATCTCTTAACGATTTCTCGTATAAGATGGTATTTCCTTTAAATGTGTTTGCTGGCCTTGTGGGCTCTTGGTTCCCTTGAATTTGCAACTACTCCGACATTATCACAGTAAACCGTGATGGTGCTGGGCAAATCCGAAACTACATCTAAGTCCACTAAGAAGTTCTTGAGCCAGTTAACTACACCCGGAACCCCTCAACAAAACGGGGTTGCAGAACGAAGAAACAAAACTCTTTTAGAAATAATCAGATCAATGATGAGTTATGCGTGATGGTGCTGGGCAAATCCGGAACTACATCCAAGTCCACTAAGAAGTTCTTGAGCCAGTTAACTACACTCGGAACCCCTCAACAAAACGTAGTTGCAGAACAAAGAAACAAAATTCTTTTAGAAATAGTCAGATCAATGATGAGTTATGCGTATCTACCCAAATCATTTTGGGGTCACGCCTTGGAAACATGGCCTATATTCTAAACTAGATGCCATCCAAATCGGTTCTCAAAAACCCTAAAGAGTTGTGGACCGGGCGCAAGCCCAGTTTGAGACACATGAGAATCTGGGGGTATCCGGCATACGTGCGTTGGACAAGAGAGCCAGTAAATTGGATCCACATTTAGAATTAAAGCTGTTTATAGAGTACCCTGAGGAAACGAAAGGGTGCATGTTCTATGGTCCAGAAGATCAAAAAGTCGTAATTAGTACGCACTTTAGATTTTTTGATAAAGACTATATGAACAATAGAAAGCCCAGAAGTGAGATTACCTTAGACG
Source organism: Stenogyne calaminthoides (assembly GCA_037126765.1). Lineage (NCBI taxonomy): Eukaryota > Viridiplantae > Streptophyta > Magnoliopsida > Lamiales > Lamiaceae > Stenogyne > Stenogyne calaminthoides. The sequence goes on along the minus strand of JBBCBC010000039.1, from coordinate 6,869,487 downwards.
AGTCAAGAGGGTCAACTCCAATGCCAACTGTACAAGTTGATGTTGGGGTTATACTGAAAAATATGCTTTTACTTTGTATAACCAAACTGAATTTCTTATTTATTTTACTGAAATAAATTATTTATCACATGTTGCATTAAATATGAATGAATGTTACATATATTTACTGTATACCAGTTTGATAAGTCAGTACGTGTTACGTTGTAGTTAATTTGGTAATACCAGATCACAGAAGATCAAACTAACAGTTCCTCGTGACTAAGTACAAATTCACAACCCAGATGGAAATGAACAACCCATCATGAAAGGTTGAAGTGTAAGGCTCAGATTGGCTTGTCTTGACCAAGGGATTACACTAGTGCATTATGATGCGCTGAAAAGGACCTACATGAGGATAAATTCTTCGGTACTGAATATACAAGAATTAAACCTCAGTGGTTCATTATTTCTTAATCTTCGTCCCTTAAATAGGATCGTGTGAAATTAATAACTATTGCTTTGACTTATGATGAGAAGAGAATCAATGCGATTCGATTCCTTGTATCTTGGGCAATATTATTAATTACATGACAATTGCTAAGATTTAATACGGAGAATCACGTGCAAGTACGGCTTGCTTGATTTGTCCCCTTGGTGGGCTCGAAATCTTTATCATACCAAATCTTGCAAGTGGAAATTTGTTTCCGGTATGGATGATAACGTTGAGTTGTCTTTACTCCAAAGACAAAGATATTAATTAATATAAAATCTGTTCAGTGGCTTAATTAATTAATGGACTAAGATAATCTTAAACGCGGGAAATAATGACCGGGAGCCATATTATTGTGAAGCCGTAATATGGGTTAAGATGGATAGTTCAATATTAATTTTATAGTGGAGTAAATTAATATTAATGGGCTTGAATAATATTTTGGCTAAATATTAAAGCTTCATAGCCCATTGGAGGTCCAATCTTAATTCTCCTAAAGGCCCCTGAAATAGCCCAAGTTAAAGTCCAATTAATGAAAAGGAGAAAAAAATATTTTGCCTATTTTTCTAATTATTTTCGAAAAATATGAGTAGGAGAGAGAATTTTTTTTTCTTGATTTTTGGGAAAGATCTTATGGAATAAGTATTCTTGAGATACAAGTTTATCTCATAAATTCAAGAAAGGAAAAAGATCTTATTTCTTCCTATTTGATATGTTATTTTCGAAAATAATGGACTAGAAAGGAGGAGGAAATTTTGTTGGGAGATATTTTGGGAAATAGAATATATTGGATATATTCTAGATTGTGTCTTGAGGAAGAAGCAAGGAAATTTCCCAATGACCAACAAAGCCCTAATTTTCGTCCACCCTAGTCCTATAAATAGGGGATGGATTTTTCATCCCCATTTGCAATTCCATGTGTTGAAAAAATTAAAAATCCACAAAGGTGGTGGACAAATATTTTATTTTTCTCCTTTAAGATTAAAATCGTTCGTTGATAATCCTCCCACCAGATTACGTTCGTGGACGTGGGACATATTTGAGAAGGCACTTTGGGTTGATCCATCGTCTCAACGGTTGTCTCTACGAGAGGTTAGTATTTAAGTAATTCCTAGATTCCGCATGCTTAGAATTTACGTGAATTATGTGTACGCATGATGTTTACTTGCTTATTAATTATTATGTTGAATTGGTTTAGGATTAATTCATGTGAGTAATTAATTAATTTATTTAAATATGTATTTAAATTCAACTCGAATAGATCCGAGCACCCCTAATTTCCCAACAACTGGTATCAGAGCCTCGGTTTCGAGCTCTGTATTTAAATTATGTTGGCCATTAAATTTTATTGAAAATTGGATAGTAGAATTGTTAGATCTATTTTGCAGGTATCCAATTGTCATGTTATTTAATGTGTTTCATGCGTATGAATGGTTTTAATTCAACTCGTTCAAACTTATTTTTCTCATGAGAAAATCCACGAGTAGATTAGGCTATTTGATTTGTTAAATGTAATAGACTAGTCTAGATTTAAGTTTATTTATTTTGTAAAATAAATTACAACCTGATCGAAGACGAAGACGGAGATGAGAAATTAAAATGGATCCGGAACCGTACGCGGGCGACGTGCATCACGCGAAGCATGCCAAGGGAGGCATTTGCGTGATGCGGACGTCGCCAGGGGAGACGGGATCACGCCAGCGCTGGCGGGATCACCCCCGAACGCACACTTGTTCGAGCTAATCGGGCGAAGGCCGGGCGAGGTAATGGGCGTTATTGAGCGCTACCGACGTGTAAAGTGACGGGCGAAGGCGGTAGGCGGAAACAAAGGATGCGGCGTCCACATTTCCGGCGCCACCAAGACACCGCCATCGGCGCCGCCGAGAGCCAAGCAACGCGCCGCGCTTTCTGCCAAGATTGGGTACGGGTCGCCTTTCGGTCAATTCTGATGCGACAAATCCCGCCATGAAAGTTATTTGGAGGGCGCTTTCGAGACGGAGTTCTTTTCGAGACGCTGAGCGGGAGAAATTCAAGATGACGCTTTTTCAAAATCGCCAAGAAAAAAATCAAACCATGACACCGATAATTTTGTGCCCAATATGTTTATTTTTCTGCTTTGCTTGATTTATTGTTGTATTTTCTTATGCTTTATTTAATTTGTTTAAATGTGTTTGCATGAGAATTGCCCAACAAAAAATCTCAAATTCAAAAATTACTAAGTATGTTTTAAACAATTAATTCGGTTTTGAATTGAATTAATTTTGACCTCCATGATTTATTTATTTGTGAAATCTTTTGGAGAAATTCCCCTAAGGGACAACCAAAAGAAATCTTTCACATGAATAAATTCTCAAAAGGATGATTGTGAATTATTATTAGTGGCGACGATGACCCTCCCAAGAGGCTCGATCAAAATGAAGTAGTAATTCTGTATTTAATCATGATTATTACTTAGGTATAAAATTGATATGCATATACTTCGCCGAAGTCCCTGTCAATTTTATATTGGTCAAGTGGGAGCCAACAATATTTTTTTTTTTTAAATTAAAGGTTTGTAACTGTTCTTGTTTGTAACCTGCTTGAATGTGATTTAAATGATGACCCTCCCAAGAGGCTCATTTAAAAATGTTTTGAGATGTTGGCTGATGCATGTTCATATTTTTTTGAGATTTCAATATGAATCATGTGATCGAATTATGTGATTTTCTTTGTGTTGATCCGGATATTGACACAAGATGTATGTTTATTTTCAGTATCATCATGTCGCAACCTTTTAATCCATTGAAATATATGCTCAAAGAAAACCAACTTACTAGTGAAAACTATGGAGTTTGGAAAAGAAATATGAAATTTGTCCTCACTGCACAACCACAACATTGGGTTCTTGGGGGATCCAAACCTGAAAAACTTACAGATGGGTCATCAAATGCGGAGAGATCCATGTATGAAATCTGGGAGCAGGCCAACAAATTTATGAAGTGTATGATCTTGACTTCATTGTCTGATGATTTGAAACACATTCATAATGTTGAAACAGCTGCGGAAATCATGCAGAGTCTCGAAGAAATATTTTCAACAGAAAGCCGCATGACTAAACAGTTTCATCATAATGGCGTGGTCAAGCTAAAGATGACAGAGGGAACACCTGTAAGGGATCATGTTCTCAAAGTCAGACGCCATTTTGAGAAACTTGCCTACCTCGGCGCTAAGTATGATGATGGGGCTCAAATCGAATTCTTGTTCCTAACTCTTCCGAGATATTTTAATGAGTTTTACTGTAGTTTTGTGATGAGTGATCACATGTTTACTATGGATACTCTACAAGAGGTCTTGGAGACGATAGAGAAACATTTGGGACAAGAAGACGAGGCTTTGGTGACTAAGAAACTTCTTTCAAGATCTAGGCCAGTGGAAGGCAAGATCAAAGTGAAGATGATCAGTCGGAAACAAAGCAAAGCTCGTACTAAGAAAGGTGAAGGTAAGGCGGTAAGTTGGTTAGGAATCCAAAAGAAACCAAAAAAGGGAAGTGTTTTAACTGCGGTGAAAAGGGACATTGGAGGTGGGCCTGTTCCAATCCCAAGCGGAATGGAAAGAAAGGTAATTCTCTCGCACTAGTTGTTGAAACTTGTTTAGCGGCGTATGCTACCCATTCGTGGGTAGTGGATACGGGATCCACTGATCATGTTTGTTTCACGTTACAGGGGTTCAAGAAGACCCGACAACTTAGTGGAAGAGAGATCCTCGTCACGCTGGGCAATGCTACGAGAGTAGCAGCTGAAGCAGTGGGAGACGTGCACCTGTCTTTTGAAGACAAGAGTTTAATTTTAAGAGATGTTCTTTATGTTTCCGTTTTTTGCAAAAACCTTATTTCAGTTTCAAAACTATTTGTTGATGGATATTCTGTTCGTTTTAATGAACATGTTACTGTTTTTCGTAACGATGTGGTTATCTGTCATGGAACATTACAGAACAATCTCTACATTATTAATTGTGCATATCACACACACAATGCATCCTATAACACATCTACTATTTCAAGTAAAAGGAAACATTCGACCTACGTGAACGAGACACTTCTTTGGCACCTAAGATTAGGTGATATTAATCCAAAAAGGATCCAAAGGTTGGTCCAAGATGGTTCATTGGAGTCCCTCCTGATTGAACCATTTCCAACTTGCGAATCATGTTTGGAGGGTAAGATGACCAAGAGGGCATTTGGAGCCACGGGGCTTAGAGCTAAAGAAGTGTTGGAGATCGTTCACACCGATGTATGTGGTCCAATGAAAATCAAAGCAAGAGGTGGCTACGAGTATTTCGTTACCTTTATCGATGATTACTCACGCTATGGGTATGTTTTCCTAATGAAGCATAAATCTGAGACCTTTGATAAATTCAAAGAATTTAAGGCTCAAGCAGAGAATCATAAGGAAAAGAGTATCAAGTTCCTACGATCTGATCTTGTAGGCGAATACCTCAGCGATGAATTCTTGAACTACCTGTCGGATGAAGGGATTGCATCCCAGTTGACTGCACCCGGTACCCCTCAATAAAATGGGGTTGCAGAACGAAGAAACATAACGCTTCTAGAAATGGTAAGGTCAATGATGAGTTATGCGGATTTACCAAAATCATTTTGGGGTTACGCCTTGCAAACAACAGCTTACATTCTGAACTTAGTGCCATCCAAATCGGTTCCAAAAACCCCTATGGAATTGTGGACGGGGCGCAAGCCCAGCTTAGGACATATGAGGCTCTGGGGGTGTTCGGCATACGTGTTGGATAAGGAAGCTGGGAAATTGGATGCACGTTCGGAATTAAGGTTGTTTATAGGGTACCCCGAAGGAATGAAGGGATGCATGTTCTATGGTCCCGAAGATCAAAAGGTCGTAATCAGTACGCACTTTAGATTCTTGGAAGAAGACTATATGAACGATAAAAAACCTAGAAGCGAGATTACCTTAGAAGAACTTAAGGGGCCAACTCCATTGCCAACTGTACAAGACGACATACCACGCGTCACACCTACACAACCGGAACCTCGTCGTAGTGGGAGGGTTGTCAGATAACCCGAGCGATTCTTAGGGATCGGAGAGTCCTCGGACTTGATCTCAGTAGAAGAATCAGATCCATGGTCCTACAACGAGGCGATCCAGGACAAGGATGCAACATCTTGGCAAACAACAATGGAAGCCGAGATGGGTTCAATGGACCACAATAAAGTGTGGGAGCTAGTCGAACCACTTAATGGGGTAAAACCCATTGGATGCAAGTGGGTATACAAGAGAAAAAGGGGACCAGACGGAAAGGTTGAAACCTTTAAAGTGAGACTCGTGGCGAAAGGGTACACTCAGAAAGAAGGGATCGACTATGAGGAAACCTTTTCGCCCGTAGCCATGCTCAAGTCCATCAGAATTCTCTTGTCGATTGTTGCGCACCTAGATTTTGAGATCTGACAAATGGATGTCAAGACAGCTTTCCTCAACGGAAGTCTTGACGAGGAAATCTATATGCAATAACCCGAAGGCTTCATTGAAAAAGGCCAAGAGCATCTAGTTTGCAAGCTAAAGAAGTCCATTTATGGGCTAAAGCAAGCATCCCGAGCTTGGAATCAGTGTTTTGATCAAGTTATAAAATCCTACAGTTTTGATCAGAACAATTTCGAGAGTCATGTGTATAAAAAGCATGACGGAACTGCCTTGGTATTCTTGGTACTATACGTAGATGACATTCTGCTCATCGAGAATGATGTAAAGATGTTGTCAGACGTAAGGGCATGAAAACAGTTTGATATGAAGGATTTGGGAGAAGCCGGTCACATCCTAGGGATCAAGATCACTCGAGATCGCAAGAAAATGATGATCGGGCTTTTGCAAGCTTCGTACATAGACACCGTTTTGAAGCGATTCAGCATGCAAGATTCCAAGAAAGGTTTTGTACCTTTCAGACATGGAATCCATCTATCCAAGGAAATGTGTCCCAAGACACAAAATGAAATAGATGACATGAAGGGCATTCCTTATTCTTTGGCTGTAGGAAGCCTCATGTATGCAATGCTGTGCACGAGACCTGATATCTACTTCGCCGTAGGAATGGTGGCAAGATATCAAAGTAACCCTGGGAAAGAGCATTGAACTGCGGTTAAGAACATTCTGAAGTATCTGAAGAGGACACGGGATAAAATGTTAGTTTATCAATTAGACAGTCTAATCCCCATCAGTTATACGGACTCAGATTTCCAATCAGACATAGACTCCAGAAAGTCAACCTCGGGTAGTGTGTTTTGCATGGGGGAGGAGCCATAACATGGAGAAGTGTTAAGCAGAAATGCATCGTCGATTCTACCATGGAAGCCGAATATGTAGCTACTTGTGAAGCAGAGAAAGAAGCGGTTTGGCTCAAGAACTTCCTGGTGGACTTGGACGTCGTTCCGGATTTGCCCAGCACGATCACGATTTACTGTGATAACGTCGGAGCATTTGCAAATTCTAGGGAACCGAGAGCCCACAAGGCCAACAAACACATAGAAAAAAAATACCATCTTATACGAGAAATCGTTAAGAGAGGAGACATAGAGGTGGCAAAGATTGCGTCTGAAGACAACCTAGTAGATCCATTCACAAAGGGTCTGCCTCAGAGTACATTCGAGAGACATGTGGAAGGAATGGGTGTCAAGAGCATTGCCAATCTGCTATAAGTGGGAGAAATATTATTTGGTTCGTGTAGGGTGACATTAGATGTCACATAGAACACGAGACATGCTGTAGTGTACTTAAAAGCAGACTTTGAGTATAAGTGGGAGATTGTTGGGGTTATACTGGAAAGTATGCTTTTACTTTGTATAACCAAACTGAATTTCTTATTTATTTTACTGAAATAAATTATTTATCACATGTTGCATTAAATATGAATGAATGTTACATATATTTACTGCAAACACGTTCGATAAGTCAGTACGTATTATGTTGTAGTTAATTTGGTGATACCAGATCACAGAAGATCAAATTAACAGTTCCTCGTGACTAAGTACAAATTCACAACCCAGATGGAAATGAACAACCCATCATGAAAGGTTGAAGTGTAAGGCTCAGATTGGTTTGACTTGACCAAGGGATTACACTAGTGCATTTACGTGAATTACGTGTACGCATGATGTTTATTTGCTTATTAATTATTATGTTGAATTGGTTTAGGATTAATTCATGTTAGTAATTAATTAATTAATTTAAATATGTATTTAAATTCAACTCGAAAAGATCCGGGCACCCCTAATTTCCCAACAGTTGACATATCAAGCAACACACTTACACAACCGGAACCTCATCGTAGTGGGAGGGTTGTTAGATAGCCTGAGCGATTCATGGGAATGGGAGAGTCTTCGAACTTGGTCCCCAGTGATAGTGAATCAGACCCCTGCTCATACAACGAGGCGATCCAAGACAAGGATGCAGATTCTTGGCAAACAACAATAGAAGCTAAGATGGGTTCTATGGATCATAATAAGGTGTGGGAGCTAGTCTAACCACTTAATGGGGTAAAATTCACAGGATACAAGTGGGTATATAAGAGAAAAAGAAAATCGGACGGGAAGGTTGAGACCTTCAAGGCTAGACTTGTGGCAAAAGGATATACTCAAAAAGAAGGGGATTGATTATGAGGAGACCTTTTCGCCTGTAGCTATGCTTAAGTCTATCCGTATTCTCTTGTCGATAGCTGCACATTTAGATTTTGAGATCTGGCAAATGAATGTCAAGACAACTTTCCTTAACGGAAGTCTTGAAAAGGAATCTATATGCGTTAACCCGAAGGCTTCATTACGAAAGGTTAAGAGCATCCATTTTGCAAGCTCAAGAAGTCCATTTATGGACTGAAGCAAGCATCCCGTGCTTGGAATCAATGTTTTGATCATGTTATAAAGTCTTACGGTTTTGATCAAAATAAGTTCGAGAGTTGTGTGTATAGAAAGTGTGTTGGAACTACCTTGGTATTCTTAGTACTATACGTGGACACCATTCTGCTCATCGGGAACGATGTAAAGATGTTGTCAAAAGTAAGGGCATAGCTGTCAAAACATTTTGATATGAAGGACTTAGGGGAAGCTGGTCACATCCTTGGGATCAAGATCACTCGATCGTAAGAAAAGGATGATAGGCTTATCGCAAGCTTCATACATAGATATGTCTTGAAGCATTTCAGCATGCAAGATTCCAAGGAAGCTTTTGTACTTTTCAGATATGGAATCCATCTATCCAAAGATGTGTGCCCTAAGACACAAAATGAGATAGATGATATGAAAGACATTCTTTATGCTCCGGCTGCGGAAGCCTTATGTATGCAATGCTGTGCACGAGACCGGATATCTATTTTTTCGTAGACATGGTAGCAAGATATCAGAGTAACCCAGGGAAAGAACATTGGAATGCAGTTAAAAATATTCTGAAGTATCTGAAAAGAACTCGGGATAGAATGTTGTTTTATCAATTAGACAGTCTAATTCCCGTCGGTTACACGGACTCAAATTTCCAATCAGACTTAGATTCCAGACTATCTGCCTCAGTTAGTGTGTTTTCGTTTGGGAAGTATAGCCATGAAATGGACGAGTGGAAGCAGAAATGCATCAGTGACTCAACCATGGAAGCCGGGCAAGTAACTGCTAGTGAAGCAGTGAAGGAACCAGTTTGGCTCTAGATCTTCTTAGTGGACTTGGATGGAGTTCCCAATTTATCTAGTAATATTTGCTAGGGGCAGTTGCAAATTCAAGGGAACCAAGAGTCCACGAGACAAACAAGCACACTGAAGGAAAGAAATCTTAGACGAGAAATCGTTAAGAGAGGAGATGTAGAGGTGGCGAAGATCGCATCGGAGAATAACCTAGTTAATCCTTTCATAAAGTGTCTGCCTCTCATAATACATTCGAGAGACGTATGGAAGGAATGATTATCAAGTGCGTCGCCAATCTGCTTTGAGTATAAGTGGGAGAAATATTATTAGGTTCATGTTGGTGACATTAGATGTCAAGCACAACATGAGACATGCTATAGTATACTTAAAAACAGACTTTGAGTATACGCTCTTCAATGAACCTTTTTATCTGAGCAGTCTAGATACAATCTAAATTTAATCCAGTAAAAGCATTAGCCTCTAGGATAAAGGTCAAATAAATTCTCGAATACGCTAGCTCGATTCGAAAGAATTCAATTTATACCACCCTAGTAAAGTTTACTAGTTGTTACCAATTGTCGTATACACACAACAATTATGGATTACGTAATACGAACTAACAAGCATATACAAATAAATTAACCTAGGTGACCAAACCAAATTAATTACCCTAATATGCAGAAAGTTAAAGCAGATGGTATAAATAATCTGAGAATGAAGGTCTGACAAACGAAATCAAATTAACTAGTAACCATCAAATACAAGTTCGGAAATCCCTGGAATTGAAAATAAGGGACTTAGCCGTCCATAGGCATAATAAAAATACAAGAAATCAAGTTCATAATTCTAGAAAGAAAAATACTTAAAGCGGTAAAGACGATCTTCTCTCCGTTGCTCTCTTGTCTCTCTCGAGAATCCCTGAAATCTGATCTTCTCTCTCGTACTCTGTCTCCCGCTAACTCCCTGAATAACCAGCCCTAAGTGGCCTTTTTCTCAATGTAATTTGGGCTGGAGTTAGTAAAAATCCCGCTGGCCCATTTGGTTCAAGATTTTGGCCCAGTGGGTAAAATTTGGCCCAATACTTATTATGGATCTTTGGGTCCTTCTCCAACACTTCTATATCTCCAAAAAGGCCCTAAAAACACCCAAAAACTCAAATAAAAGATCAAGTGGGCCTTTAACTCATCAATGTACATATAAGCGGAAAAACACGCAAACAAGTCACATTAAAATGCAAATAATCACATTCTAAGTAACTTAAATAACACAATATAATTCACTTATCAAATTCCCCCACACTTAAATCCTTGCTAGTCCTCGAGCAAACTCACACCAAAAAGCACAACCGGACTGGAGAAGTCAATTTCTTCAATCAGGTCCTCACTAATAAAACTCGTGTGACGTTAGTGCAAAGCACTGACTTGAGTAAACCCGGACTAGATTCAAAAATCCTACAAAAATCCCTGAACTTAAGGACACCAAGTTCTGACATCATCTATGCTTGATCCTCAACCCATCATTCTACCAGATTCCTCAATGTACCTTCTATTCCCCATTTTTCTTTCAACTATTCTTCACCTAAACTGATAAATCCTAACATAGTCTGCATATTGGTGTACTCCCCTTTCTTCCTCTTTTTTTTTTTTGCCGAGGTCTGCAGCTCCACTCTACCCTTCGGGTTTTAGCTCAACTCGTGTTAGATTTTTGACTTTGAGAACACTTGAGCCCCCTAAAGTAGGCAGCTGTTTTAGCCCCTCATTTTTTTTCAAACGTGGGACCGCAACTTCACTCCATCGTTAGGTTTTAGCTCGGAATTTCCGAGCCCCTAAAAATGGGCAGATGTACCGGTCCCTTTATTTGCACAATTTTTCAACTAAACTCCAACCTCCTTCATCCAACATAAATTTTTCCAACCTCAGGGGTACACCAACAATGCATCATCCATGCAAACCATCAACTTAGACTACTTTATTGTGGCGAAATCAAAGGCAAAAATCAAAACCCAAGCAAATCAATAAGTCAAATCACAACCATAGACTCAATCATACCTCGACGCTACCTCATAGTTTCACAGAATTTCCACAGAATTTCCAAAACAACAAATTTAACCAACTCTACTTAATGATCATCACTCACAAAAACGTCACAAAATACCAACAACTCTCAGATCATCATCGCGATAAACTTCTCCAATCACAACACACACAAACACGCATACCACAACACTAAAATTCCACATTCATGCATAACACTTATGACCAGCAACAAACAACACAAAACAACAACATCCATCACAAAAAACAGCAGCAAACATCACAAAAATTACTGATATCTTGACTCCCCCCCACACTTAAAATCTTACTTGTCCGCAAGCAACACAAAACAAATATGCACAAGGAAGAGAGGATAAAATAAGGAAGAGTATCACCAGATAAATTGAAGAGTGTAGGAGCTACCAGAAATCCACTGTTCTCATTCACTTCAAGCACGGGAGAGCCTGCAACAAAATTGAGAAAGACACACGAAGAAGACAACTAAAAGAGAATTAAAAAAAAATCAGAATACCAAAAGTAAAAATAAAAATACGGGCTGCCTCCCGTAGAGCGCTTTTGTTTAAGGTCTTTTAGTTCGAGACCAACATCTATCTTTCACGTGATAGGAGTAAAGTAATCCCTTCGATCAAATAGTAATCTATTGTGACGAAGAGTACTTCCTCCCATCAAGATTTTTTCATTCCCTTTGAGCCTACGCTTGTTTGTGCACAAATCCTCAAGGAAGTTTGCATAAGTAGGCATCTGAGCCAAGACATCAAGTAGTGGAATGTCAATTTCCACCTTATGGAAAATATCGAGGATTTGTTTCTCCTCATCCACCTTCAATGCTCGTTCAAACTTGGAAGAAAAAGGTATCACATTAGTATCAATGATTCTAAGAATTGATTTACCAACATGTTTTTCATCCGGTATTGCAGAAAGTTCCACACTGGGGGGCCAGTGTCACGCTGTCCAGGGATTTTTTCTCATTTTTCATCCGTAGCAGCTGAAGGGGCAAGCTTCTTGATATCTTCCTGCTGCTTTTCGTCCCTCAACGTGACAACACTCACGTCTCTTGGATTAATTTTAGGCTCGGATGATAATTTTTCTTCGATTTGAGCCTCGACTCGGCCAACAGAGGTGGTTAGTTGGCTTATTTGCATCTCCAAGTTCTTGAACCTCGAGTCGGTGTCATGTTGAAGTTGCTTCATGCTCTGGCTAGTTTTGTACACACTCTTTTGGAGTTGTAGAGTGTTGAAAGTAAGTAGTTTGAGCATTTCCTCCATTGATAGCTCATAGCTTCCCATAAATGTGAGTAACTTAGCCTATGAGGCACATGAAAAAGAGATAGAAACACGTGACACCGAAAAAAAAAAAAAAAAAAAAACAAAAAAATGGGCTGCTGAAATTCTGCTGCTATAGTGACACTGAGGGGCCAGTGTCAAAATTATAGAAAATTGCAACGACACACAAAATAAACGAGGGGGTAATGGGGGAGAAAATTAACAACTAACACACTAAAATACTTAAAAAAATAACAAGAAAATAAGCCCCCAAAAATATCACACAAAAAACACAAAAAATTATTCACACCGTTCCCCGACAACGACGCCAAAATTTGGTGTGCTGTCGCCGACATCCAAAAATAAATTAATTACCTTAACCAATCTACTAGAGTGTAGTAGGACAAGTAAGGGTCGATCCACAGGGAACGTGAAAATAATTATTACGTTAATTGTGTGAATTTAAAGAGAAAAAAAAAGGGGGGGTTTGGATTTTAAGAGGATTGCCAAATAATTAAATAACGCAGAAATAATTAATAATCGAATTCAAATGGTGAGAGGGTTCCAATTCACAGTTCTTTCTTCACTTGTATTTTGACTTTTCTAATTAAAGAAATCATTTACTTAACCTTAATCTCAGACTAATGACCCTCAATAAACAACAAACTCTATTTATCGGTTTTATATCTTAAGTTTATCCAATTGAAATACGCTCTTCAATGAACCTTTTTATCTGAACAATCTAGATACGATCAAAATTTAATTTAGTAAAAGTATTAGACTCTAGGATAAAGGTCAAATAAATTCCCGAATACGCTAGCTCGATTCGAAAGAATTCAATTTATACCACCCTAGCAAATTTTACTAGTTGTTACCAATTGTCGTATACACGCAACAATTACGGATTACGTAATACGAACTAACAGGCATATACGAATAAATTAACCTAGGTGGCCAAACCAAATTAATTACCCTAATATGCAGAAAGTTAAAGCACATGGTATAAATAATCCGAGAATGAAGGTCTGACAAACGAAATCAAATTAACTAGTAACCATCAAATACAAGTTCGAAAATCCCTGGAATTGGAAATAAGGGACTTAGCCGTCCATAGGCATAACAAAAATACAAGAAATTAAGTTCATAATTCTAGAAAGAAAAATACTTAAAGCGGTAAAGACGATCTTCTCTCCGTTGCTCTCTTGTCTCTCTCGAGAATCCCCGAAATCTGATCTGCTCTCTCCGTACTCTGTCTCTCGCTCTGACTCCCTGAATAACCAGCCCTAAGTGGCCTTTTTCTCAATGTAATTTGGGCTGGAGTTAGTAAAAATCCCGCTGGCCCATTTGGTTCAAGATTTTGGCCCACACTGGGCCTCCCAGTGTGGGCTACAATGAGTAAAATTCGGCCCAATACTTATTATGGATCTTTGGGCCCTTCTCCAACACTTCTATATCTCCAAAAAGGCCCTAAAAACACCCAAAAACTCAAATAAAAGATCAAGTGGCCTTTAACTCATCAATGCACATATAAGCGAAAAAACACGCAAATAAGTCACATTAAAATGCAAATAATCACACTCTAAGTAACTTAAATAAAACAATATAATCCACTTATCATAAAGATCTTCCCATATCCAAAATTTGCCAAAGTTTTCGCCCCCTCCTTGATTATAAATAGGGGATGATTTTTTCATCCCCAACACAATTCCATGAGTTGAAAAAATTAGAAATCTACAAACGTGGTGCAACATATTTTTCTTTTTCCATTTTGTTAATTGTTCGTTAGCATCCTACCACCGGATTGTCGGATAAGGACGTGAGAATACTTGAGAAGGACATTGGGTTTGTTCGTTGAACGGGTGCTCATCTTCTTCAAGTTTAGTCAAAAAGGTACGCCCGCGTAAATTCCTAAAAATTTCGCATGCGTAAGATTTACGTGATTATATTATGTGCATGATTGTTGTTGGAATTATTATTTGAATTAATATAGAATTAATTCATGCTAGTAATAATTGTAAGAATTAAATTTGTATTTAAATATCATCCCGAATAGATCCGGGCAATTAATTCCCCTACAAGATTGTTCATCTCCATCTAGGTTGTGAATTTGTACTTATTTACAAGAGACTGTTAATGTGATCTTCTGTGATCTGGTATCACCATATTACCTACAATGCAACTCGTACTATTTATTGAACAGATATGCAGTAAATATATATAACATTCATTCGTATTTAAAGCAACAATGATAAATAATTTATTTCAGTAAATAAGACAGAAAATTAGTTTGGTTATACAAAGTAAAAGCAACATACTTTCTAGTATAACCCCAACAAAAAATACTAGCACGGGCCCGAGTAATCATGTGATGGGAAGGACCAGATGATGTCGGTTGAGGGGCCGAGGCCTGTGGGGCCGATTGGGCGGCTCGGGAGGAGGAGCTGGATGGACCGGAGGCTCGGGAGGCAGAACTGGACCCACTGGAGGCTCGAAATCTTGACATGCAGGGACTGAACGGTCATCAATCAAAATCAACGGACGAGAAGGCGATGGCGATGAGGTACCATGCAAAGGTGGCGGCGGACTATTATGTCCAGATGTGGAATTCATAGTTCGAGGTGAGAAAGCCACGTCTAAGAAGTTAGTAAGATCACTGTCCGAGGAAGAAGATGGTTGCGGTGAAGCCAAAAACGGAAATACGTTCTCGTCGAATTGGACATGACGTGAAGTGAATACCCAAGTGGAGACCGGATCATAACAACAAAACCCCTTGTGAATGTTGTTGTATCCCAGAAAAATACAAGGACGACTACGAGGGGCCAATTTATTTTCTGCATAATCTCGTATATACGGAAACACCCTGCAACCAAAAGGTTTAAAGATAACATAATTGGGAGCTTGCAAATAATAGCTCGAATGGAGATTTGTCACCCAGAAGTAAAAAAGGTAGTCTGTTAATTAAAAATACTGCAGTGGCAAAAACATCAAACCATAATGAAGCAGGTGCATTAGCATGAAACATCATAGACAAACCAATTTCAGATATATGTCGGTGATTTCTCTCAGCACGCCCGTTTTGCTGAGGCGTATAAGGACAAGATAATCGATGATGAATTCCATGCAAAGACATAAACCCAGCAACATGAGAATTAACGAATTCAGTTCCCCCATCACTTTGGAACACTTTGATAGTAGAAGAAAATTGGTTGCATACAGATGTGTGAAATCGGACCAGAACATCATAAAAATCAGATTTCGCACGTAAAGGGAATAACCATGTAAAGCGGGAAAAATCATCGATAAAAGCAGCATAGTAATGAAACCCATAAAAAGTAGTAACTGGAGCTAGACCCCATAAGTCACAATGAATTAAATCCAAAATGGAAGCAACACATTTTTCATTCAAAGGAAAGGATAAGCGTTTGCTCTTGGCCAACTGGCAAGAGGAACAAACAGTAGGGTCTGGTAAAACGGAAGTAACATTCATGAGCCCTAACCTATTCAAATGAAAAATAACTGAAAATGGGACATGCCCCAAACGTAAATGCAATAAAATGTAACTAGCTTTTAAACCTCTAAATTGGACAACAACAACCAAAGCAGGAATACCCCGATCAAGAACGTAAAGGCCTTTATCACATCTACCCTGTGCCTGAATCCTCTTGGTGGCTCGATTCTGAAGAGTGAAACATGTATCAGAAAAGAGAACATCAACCAGGTAATCAGAAGTGAGTTTACTGATAGATAACAAATTCTTAGTGATATGAGGCACAACGAGAACATCAAGTAAATTCACATCATCAGTTAATTTGCTAGTGCCAATATGAGAAATACGTAAAGAGTCACCATTACCAATGATGAAAGAACCTTTACAGTATAGGGTTCAAATATCTCAAGGGCAGAAGGTTGAGAAGTCATATGCGTGGAGGCACCGGAGTCGACATACCAGTCTGAAGTATGCTCAGATACATTACAAGAGACATTGAAGGCCTGAGCAAGCTGAGCAGTAGGAAAAAGGCCTGGAATTCACAAAAATTAGACATTTATCGGCATAATGTTCCCCTCGACACAGCTGACAACGTGGCACATAGGTTTTTCGGCCTCCACGCCCACCGTTAGAGTTACGACCACCAGAATTAGAGCCCGAGCCATAACTGCGCGATGAACCCCCACGATTTGCCCATGCTGACCATAACCTTGCTGATTATAACCACCTGGACCATTGTTTGACTGACCTTGCTGATTATAACTACCTGAACCACAACCATTGTTTGACTAACCATGTGAGTTGCGCTGCTGATGATTGCTACCCCCACGCTGCTGATTTTGAGAGAACCCGCCACCACCACGGGATTGTTGCGAACGCGAACCACCATCGTTCGCCATGAAAGCAGTGGGGGCAGATTGCGAGGAACTTTCCATCGACTTAATCATAATATCATATTGAATGGCTTGATGAAGGATAATACGAAAAGAGGGTACCGGATCCATTGCCATACGCATGTCTGCAAACCCGATGAATTGAAGGCCTAGGCCTTGGAAAAACCAGTGTGATTTATCAGACTTAGGAACAGGCCTACCAATTGCGGATAATTGATCGCAGAGGGTTTTGAATTTGCGCCAATAATCTTCAACCGAAAGGGCATCACGGCGAAGAGAAAACAGTTGTTCATGTAACTGATTTACGCGCGATGCGAACGAGTGGGAGAAAGATTCTTCCAATGCCAACCAGGCTGCACGAGCAGTGGTACAATCAACAATCTCCCCCACGGCTTTTTCAGTTAAGGTTGAAACCAAAACGCTCAAGAGTTTCTGATCTTTCTTTCGTCAAATGTCGTACGCTGGGTTGGGCGAAACGACACCATCCTCGGTGGTGATGGTAGGAGAAGGAGCGACAGTGGTTCCGTCAATGAATTCAAGCAAATCAAAAGCCTCGATGATAGGCAAGGCTTGGCGTTTCCACACCAGAAAGTTCGAAGATGTGAGATGGATAAGGATCATCTCACTCATGGCGGCGATCGGAATGGAATCATTAGGGTTAGTGGTCGCCATTGAGAAAGAGGGAGATGGTGCTAGACGAGCAGATGAAGAGAATGTGGTGAAATAGGAGTGTGTGACGGGGACCAGGTTGTTAGTATTAGTGTCCTAGAGATAATCTATTGTAAGGACATAATACTCGATGATATTCAGTTTGATTTAATATTATTATCCATTTAATATTAATGTATGACAATACACCTATTCGAATATTATGTTTGATTGTTTGCATTTATTCTTATATGTGTTCCCATGAACCAATGCTCTCATTGAGGATGTGAGACCTCAGATGACATAAGCATGGTTCTCAAATAGCCCCAATCAAGGATCATCAAGAATGAGATATTGATGATGCAATTGAGATTGGTGTGCGATCTGCATCATACTCTTAGAGAGTGTAGTAAGATCTCACTTACTACGAGATACTAGGTATCTCATGATGGATGCACAGATACCTTAGAGGGTATTGGTATACCCATCCGAGAAATCGTTTGATGTAGTTCCACTATATGTATCTACGGGTGTCTCTGTTAGTGGGAGTGATGTGATACTCCTTTGACTTGAGGTCAATATGCACGACATGTGTGGAGTGATGAACTTTGACCATGACCGACGCTTGCACCCTTCCATGGGTAGATATGACTTGGATTGGGTTCATCACGAAGTGGATGTGTGTGGTATTTGAGCCAAGAATAAGATTCATTCCTCAAAGTGGATTTAGAGAGAATACTCATCTTCTCGTCATAATTGGATCTAAGTCATCGGCCGATGCACATCAACTTAGACTTTGTGGCTAAGTGTGACATACATGATCAATTAGTGATTAGAGATAATATGATTAAGTTATTTGAATAGACACTTCATCATGTTCAAGACTAATCGAGTATTCGTGAATGAAAGGAAGATATCGCAATAGCCCATGTTTCAGTTACAGGTAATTGCACTTTTCTCGCAACATACCTCATATATTGAGATTGTCTGATTTATTGTCTAGGGTTCAATTAAGACCGTTAGTTTGACTAATCGCTCGATATATGAGGGTCTATGGGTCACATTACAAGTAATTCCCTTTTACGGATTACAGTTGGTTGATTAAATATTAAATTGAATTTAATATTTAATTTATGGAGAATTAATTAATAATATATTAATTTGGAATTAATTATTATTACTGTTTAATTAAATTAGATTTAATTAAATAGGAATCCCAAATAATATATGAAATATTATTGTAGGTCCCGAACGGGTTTTAGTGAGGTAGAAGTCTAGAGGGGAGGGGTGAATAGACTTCTAAAACTTTTTCGTGGGATCAGGTGTGTATAGCAAGTTTGCCTGATCAGAGTGCGAGTGAATCAGTTTGGAATGATATCCAACTTACTGATCGATTGCGAGCAGATCAGTTCGGTGTCTATCAGCTTAACTGATGTGCGGAAGATAAGTTTAACCCGTGTGAAAAACCAGTTTACTAAATCAGGTTCTAAGTTATCTGTATCGGATCAGGTGATAAAGTGCCAAACTGATCAGATCAGTTGCTTGGTGCAAATATGATCCAGTCTTAGAATATGCATGCAATAGTTAAACAAGTGTGTGCAGATAGTGTAAAGCAGGTAAAACAGATTAAGGCACACAAGATTTTTATAGTGGTTCGGACAACTTGTCCTATGTCTACTCTTCCCTATCAGTAGGGGCACCAACTAAACCAATTGGACTTAGATTAATGTGTTAGTCCAACACAATACAACAGATGTTTCAAGAGTTCTCACTCAACCAATCCCAAAAATCAGAACTAGAAACCCTAGTCTGAAATCTTGCTAAACAAAACTTAACCTAACTTTTGGTTTGGGTATAAGATTTGAGTTGTTCCAACTGGAAATCTGTCCTAGTATTTGGGTAGCCTAAAGCTAAAGGATAAGATTTATGTGCTAAGAACTAAGAGATGAACACTTAGAAAATATTCTTGATTTTGTGTTCTTCGTGCGGAAATTGCAGATAGCTTGAGCTTGATGATAATTTCCGTAACCTTACTGTGAAGGTTTGATCCCATATATATATGCATGAAATCGAACTAGCCGTTGGAGAGCAATTTGAATTTAGGTCTATTTAAGGTAGGTTTGCAGGATGGATATGACGTGCACAGAGGCGACATGGCCGAAAACATGCAAGTTTGTCCTTTCTAGTCGTTTGACTGTGATCCGCCGAATCTCGCACTGTCAGCTCCGTACATACGTGTCTTGCTCTCATTGGTTATTAAGTGCACTTGTTTAGTATTTGATTTACCAACTTAGTTTGACATTCTTCTTGTCTGATGGACTCGTATGACTTTGGTGAACCTTTGGTTGTCACCTGATTGAGCTGACCTGATCAGTTAAAACTGATCAGTCTACCTGATTGAGTCTTTTGATGTAGGTTGTCTTAGCACAACTTACAAACTCTATTTTATTCTTCTGATGTAGGTTATCTGAGGTCTTCTTGACCTTGTTCTTCTGGTAGTCATCTGATCTTCAGGTCTTCTGAGTCTTCAGCTTCATGTCTTCACCTGATCATCTGACTATCTGACTTGTCTGATTTTCTAATCTTTCTTGTCATGTCTGATCTTCTGATCTTCTTGACTTGTCTGATCTTCTGATCTTTCTGACTTGACTGATCTTCTGATCTTTCTGACTTGTCTGATCTTCTGATCTTCTTGACTTGACCCATACATATTGAGTTCCCCCTTAATATGTGACCTATCTAATACATCAGATGTCTATACATCTCAGCTGGTCATCCTATCCTGATTTCTAAGTCATCAGTCAGCTAACAGGTCTGACTGGTCCTATTACAACCTGTTTTGGAACTTCTATCAAAACTACAAATTTCCCAACAATTATTGTAGGAAAATATATTTAGGGAAATCATATCTTGGAGATATGATTTGCAAGATTAGGAAATAATCTTCCTAATAAAGATTGTTTAATCTTTAAGCTGGGCTTCTCCTATATATATGACATCTTTGAGATTCATTAAACACTACAAGAAAACCTAATTTCTCCATAAAATCTAGAATAGGGAATTTCCTAGCAAATTCCGTCTCAGATTCAACGCTGACAAATCTGTTCAAGTCTGTGAACGGGGATTACTTGGATACCATAGTTGAGAAATATGCCTTCAAATTACTGTAAGGATTCTCTTTATGTTTAACGTAATCGAATTATGCAATTAATTGTTCGTTGTTGGTGAACTGTTTATTTTCGCTGCGCATGTATTATGTGTTTACGTGCCTCTATAATTCAACACAGGTCACAGAGAAATTCAAAGACAGAGGCGTGACGGGGACTAGGTAACGACAAGAGCGGCGGAAGAAATTTAGGCTAGGGTTTTCTGGATCGATATGGTTGATACCATGTAAGAAACAAGTGAAGGATCACCGTTGAATTGGTGATAGAGAAATCTCAATATTAATAGTGTGATTACAACAACCAATCTCCGTAATACATGGAGAGAATTAAATGAGATTACAAGAAAAAGATATTTACCAAGAATATTAACAATTCAAAAATTAAAATAAGACTATCCATAATTATCTCTATTAATTTCTTTTGGCGTTTGTGTTTTAGGATTTTGAGTACTCAATCTGAAAGAATTCCATCTCATCTATTATGATGAAATAATGATTTCATTGAGTGAATAATTGCGATTACAATTGTTTATTTAGATCCCTTTTTTCAACTTCATACTCCATCTACTGTTCATATTTTAGATTAACGCCACATGTACAACTATCAAAATGTATAAATATATGCATAACATGATAACACCATAACATAACCATTTAGCTTATTTAAGAAATTATGGTGATTATGAGCTATGATTTTAAATATAAAAATAACATATTATTAACAATTTGATATTTTAATTATATTTAGTCAGCTAAATCTCTTGATATCAGCCATATATAATTTGTATAATTTCTACTACATATTTGATTTTACTAATTATTTTCATATTAGATTTTTTTTCTTTTCATACCACGTAGTACATGGGAGAGCTAGTAAAGGCCAGTGACAAAAGTTGGGGGAGAACAAATAGGTACACTTGATAATTGAAAATAACAACCTGATACATTTTTTCTTTTGGGTATAGTCAAAATATCTAATATACCCTTTGACACAAAAAACTATTGAATTTGTATAAAAAAAATACTCATTGACTTGACAACTCCGCAGAGAAAACTCAGAAAAGGAAGCTCCCTCCCTCCACTTTTTCAGCCCACGTCAATCACTCAGAAGTTTTTTTTTCTTTTTTTAATTTTATTTCGAAATAACCCTTCCATTCCACCACTTTATTCCATTCCTAAAAAATACCGACAAAGTGAACAGTAATTTGTCAAAAAAAAAATCCTTTCATTTATTTAAGAATTATATTATTTTGTGGTAATATTAAGTCCCCATCTGTTTTTTTTTTCACATTTATTATATTAGTAAAAAAATGCTTCTTTATATTAGTAATTAAAAAATAATTTTATTAGAATTTTATTATTTCTTCTTTTTAATAATGCCAAAATAAAAACTACATATACCTATAAAATGCATTGTTTAGAAAATAAAAATTGCATATATTAAAATTACATTGCATATACTTAAATTACATTGTATATATTAAAAATTCATTGCATATACAAAAAACATTGCATACAAGAGAAAAAATAAAAAGTTGTATTTACTAAAAATTCATTGCATACACTAAAAAATATTGCATACACACCAATCAATTTGCATCTTTACAATGCAGAATCACTCCAGTTCCACTGCATCTGCTTCTTGCATCTTCTTCATGAAAACAGAATCACCAAAAAACTAGAAAAAAATCACCAAAGCTCAATATTTTGCAGAATCACCAAAACTCGTTCACAAAAAAAAAAAAAAATCATCAAGAACTCATATTGAAAATGTGAACAAAAAACTCCTGCAAAAGAATTAATTTGCCAATTTCACACAAGAAAAAATGGATTTCAGAAGAAATCACCAAAAATGGAATTTCAGTCACAAAAACCAATAAACCATCATCCTCTTCAATTTTTTCCAAACTAATAAATTACCAAATTCCAATCTGTAAACCGCAAATTTCTAGCTTCATAACCAAAATAACAAACACCACTTTATCCGCCGCCTTCCCACCCGTCGCCCCCCAATCCTCGTCATTCCCCCACCGCCCCCATCATCTCCGCCTCCGCCACCACCCATCCCCCATCGCCGGCCCAGATCCACGAACTCCAGACGGCGGATCCGCCAACATCGTCGTCGTACTTGCAGATCTGTCGTCGCTGTCACCATTCTCCCAAACCCTAGATTCGCTGTGGCTCTTTTTTTCAGTCGCTACAACAACGCTGCCTCCATCTCCCAAAACCCTAGATCCGCCCTACGATAATAAATTCACCACCGCCGCCGCCATCCATCACCATCTCCGCCTCCCCCTGGCACCGCCATTAACCCAACCACAATTGGCGGCGGATATGTACAGATCCGCCGCCACAATCGCTACCGTCTTGTAACCCTGCCGCAAATCACCATCACCGCCCACCAACTACAAACCGCCGCCGCCCCATCAACCAACCACCGCCACCAAACCCCAACCAACCACCGCCACCAAAAACCCAACCACCACCGCCATTTGTGTAGAGAGAGAGAGAGAGCGAGGGGGGATATATATATATATATATATAGAGAGAGAGAGAGAGAGAGAGTATCAGAATGAGTGAGAAAATAGGTGTGGGTGCCTTTTTTTTCCTTTTTTTAATTAGAGGGCATTATGGTAAAAATTTTGTAGTTAGTTGCTATTTTAAAATGGGCCCGGCCCAATGGGCCGGCCCGTGCAGCCTGAGTAAAGGGCTGGGCTGGGCTTTATTATTGGCGGCCCGAAAAGAACCGGGCCGATATCTGAAATTGTCAAAGGGGACCAACCCCAAGAAAATCAATGAATTCCATGTTAAATTTCTCATTTCCCCACAAATGTCGTAATTGGCCTTGTTGTTTGCTACTGATTCATCTTCCAATTATTTGTCCTCACCCTGGATTTTACTCTTCATGTCTAAATATTAAAATTAAAATCTCAACTAATGCTCAATTTTATAAAACAAAAGAAAGAGAAATGGAACAATTTTCATAGATTAAAGATTATCATATACACCATTATAACAATCACAATGAAGGTGGTTGAACCTGGGCATTTTGGTCCATTAACTATGCTCAGTTGTCTCTGTTTTCTTGACATAATGACATGCCAATGATTCTTGACTGAATTTCAATTCTTCTTGGAAAAAGTCTTGCAATTGAGGCCCATTTGTTTGTGTTAAAAAGATACAATTAAAAATTTAAAAATATTATTAAAAAATGGCCATCTTGGCCCGGTGGCCCGCCTAGGTCTGGACTGGGCTTCATAAATGTAGGCCCGCTAAGGATTGGGCCTGGTCCGACCCGACCCGAAACTTACAGTTGGCCCAGCCCGGCCCAGCCCGGTCATTTTGCCACCTCTACTTGCAAGTTGCAACTACATAAGGGTTTTGTGTACAAAAGTCTTATAATAATATTCATTTCAATAAAAAATAACAATGATCTTTTAATTTACATATATAATATTTCAATAAAAAATAAGACAAAATACGATGTACAACCTTTTATCTCTTTCATTGATATCTTTTGTATATACAAATGATCAATATATATAACTACAAGTGCATAATCTCAATACCTCCTTGATAATAGGACACATTGTTTAACCATTTTAATATGGGAAACAATGTTCGTGGATTCTAAACATTCGGCTACCCATAGAAGGTCTTAAATTTGACTTGGCAAGTCACCATTTGAAAGATTTGGAAATTCAAGAATGAGATCGTCTTCAAAGACAGTTTCTATTCGTTTGGATAAGTTTAGATAAGATTAAATTTTGTTCATGAAAATGGATAAGACCCCATTACCCGTTATCTTTCTCAGTCATGTTTGTTTCTTGGGAACACCTACCTTTAGATTCTTTACCTTCTAAGTTTTAATTTGGCATGTCCGCTATAATTGTTGGGATTAGAGTACCCCTTGTACTCTGTAATGATATTTCATCTTTGCTATATATAAAAAAAAAAATCATTAACTAATTATAAGACTATTACTATCAACACAATAATTCTAATCTTCTGTCACCAAGCAATTAGCAATAAATTGGAAATAATTACGTCAATCACAACTCATGCC
Organism: Stenogyne calaminthoides; assembly: GCA_037126765.1. NCBI lineage: Eukaryota > Viridiplantae > Streptophyta > Magnoliopsida > Lamiales > Lamiaceae > Stenogyne > Stenogyne calaminthoides. The sequence goes on along the minus strand of JBBCBC010000039.1, from coordinate 6,844,784 downwards.
AATAAAATAGATTTAAATATAATTATTATAAAAATATTGTAGATATTAAAATATATGATGTTGTAAAACTCCTGCATATTACGCAAGATATATACTAGATTACATTATTATTTTGCAGATTATTAATAAAATCAAGATCTAAAAAGCTACACCGTTGTTGGCAATATATATAAATCACATGAATAAAGGCGAATTTATTTGATATTCATTTTTCAGCCACGATTCCTAACATATTTGAAGTCCAAGTGTGACTAAAATAAATTAAAAAAATCTTAAAATACAGAAATTAATTTTAGCATTGCCAGCTACACCAGCAAGTTTGGGATGGCAAAAGAGGTTGAAGGGAACGACAATAAGCTTTAGCTAAAATTCCATGGCGTTGGCGACACTCATACCAACATGGGTTGCTGGCTGCCTCTCCTTCACAATATGTGTCCACCCATGGAAGCCCTTCATTGCAATCATCTTTTGCATCAACCCCTGAATTGCAAATTCATGTAATTGATTATAATATGATCACTAAAATAATATCTGAATTTTGAAATAAAATAGCTAGGGTTAAGATGTATTTTAATAAAAACCAGATATTTAAATATTTTGGGATCTGCACCTAATAAGAGAAGACTGGTGCAACAGAGAATTGCAAGAATGAGTGCCCTAGAGAAGTTTGAGCTTGCCATGATTTTTAATGAGTTTGATTGTCGTGTAAGGAGTACATGAGGTTCCAGCAGCTTTATATACGGCCGAAGGTTTAAAAAAGAGAAAACCCCCACTTTTTGCCCCTTCTTATTAATTTTTTTTTTATCATGATTTTTAATTTTATTCTTTTTTAGTGAAGAGAACAATTTTTGGGCAATTATACCCCAATAAAGTCAACAAAAATTAATAAAAATGATGGTATGAGATTAATATATTATAGTACGGACTTAATTAAATTATGGTAAAAACATAAAAGTGATAGTATAAGTTGAATTAAATCATGACACGGACTGAAATAAGGGTGGAATAAGATCTCACGTAGTTTAGTAATTATTCATCGCAATCTTTATCATATATAACTATGATCCTTTTATTGAGTCTAGATCTTTATCATTAAGTATTTTCTTTTTCTATCGAGTTTTTAAATTATTCTAATTTTCTTATATGTTTGAGTCTAGAATATTCCATAAAATATGCTTTGATATATTTTCTATGTTTATGAAAAAATAGTTGCACGATTTAATGTAAAAAAATTGCATCTTTTAGCATAACAAATTGCATCTTATCGTATAACAAGTTGCATGATTTTAAAAATGCACTATGAGTGCACGGTGCACCTAGATGCATATAAGACTTAGCCAATCTAAAAAGCCATCAAAACAATATCATGCATATCATTCCATAAAAACCATACCTCTATTAAGCATTCTATCAAGCACCTTACTTAATTGCACTTCTAATTAAAACTCCTAATACTCTACACCTTGAGTACTAATTTAACAAATTTGCTAAATTTATTACCGATTAACCTAATCAAGCCTAAATTACTGGAAATCTTTAGATTCTTTTATTAACTAGCCCTGCTTAAAATGGCTTAGACATCATATTCCATATCCTTGAGCTGAATTTGAGTATCCTAATAAATTTGACCTTTTTTGTGCTCCTCTCCTTAATTAGTCGCTGCATGTTTGCACTACATGATAATTGATCGCTGATGACCCTTGATTATGGCCAAAAGGCTTGCAACACAAGGTTGGGAAAATTATTTTATTAATGAAGTTGGGGAACATGATTTAAGGATTGGTTTATTTATACTTAAATTGAGGATAAGGAAAGTTTGTACTGTTCGTTGACCATGGACCTTGATTCCCAATTTTAGGAGAAGAATTTATGTGGTAAATTTCGAGTAGCACTCATGTGAATTAAGTCTATACATGAACTTTATCACTTTGCAAAAATTATCATTATTATGTACAAAAATTTTCATTGATTAAAAATATAAATATTTTTTAAACAATGATTATTTTTTTGTACATTAATTTTTATGCATAATAGTAATATTTTATATATATAACAGTAATACAAAAAAATCTGTGTTTCATGTTAAACTCGAGTTCACATAAGTTTTTATCGTAGATTTCGTGAACATATATTTCAAAGTCCAGAATTTTGAGACACAAGTCTTTGTGTTTATTTATTTATTTATGCAACATGGTGCATGTGACAAATGCACCGGCATGCGCGCATAGGGATAGAATTCAAAATAGTCTATAACTTTTCACATTTTTTAAAATGGTCCCAAAAAGTTTAATGTACAAAATCAATTCCAATTTTATGTGAATTATACAATTTTTGTCCCAAATTCGCCGGAATTGACGAAACAACTTTGTTTTTTGATCATGCGCCTTACATGTGAGCATTCAATTTGAAGATTTTCGACAGAAATGCATTATAAAAAAACGGCGTCATTTTATGAATTCCGGTGAATTTGAGACGAAGGTGGTACACTTCGCATAGAATTTGGACCAATATCATACATCAAACTTTCTTGAGATTATTTTGTAAAAAAATGAAAAGTTATAGGACAATTTTGAATTCTATCCCCGCATCCACAATAGCAAGGGCCAAACGGATGAAATTTTATTATAGTAGAAAATATTTATTCATTAAATTAAAACCATTGATTATTTAACATCAATTAACATTTAGCATACACTATGATTAATTAATTAAGTGGGCAGTATACATGTTGAGTTATGGATAGCAATTACGGTTAAGAAATTGGGTGGAGGTATTAGTTGAGCCACAGCCTTCATAAAGACAACACTTAGTTCCACAACCTTGACGAAGGCAATCTGATTTAACCCTGCATTTACAAACTGATACATACGCCTCTGCAATCTTCATTTCCTCATCAACTTCACTTGTTCCTCCAATCCTGCTGTCTATTGCTACCCCTGAAAAAATATAAATATAAATAACAATAAGTGGGATTATTCTTTCACAAAAATATTGGGGTGGCAAAATATCTATAATTTCGGTACATATATCCAATTATTGAATAAAACAAATAGAAAATATCAGTTGTTTTATATACCGAAGTTTTCTGTACGGTATGGTACCGTATCAAAAGTTTTCAGTAAGGTAGTTGCAAAGACATTAAAAAATTGTGGTATTTCAGTATATACTGTATTTCTATAAAACACTATTGTATATATCATTTCAAAATTCATATCAATACCTTGTATAAACGATATACCAAATTAAAGTACGGAATGGAACATTAAATCCTACACAAAGAAATTTTGGTACCGTATCTATCAGTATCACTACAAGAAATTTCCCTATATAGAAATCGAGAGAGAAAAATGTTTTTGGTCCCTTAACTTATTTATTATCTATTTTTCGTCCTAAAAAACTAACTGTTTAAATTTGGTCCCTTAACTAAATTTATTGTTCAATTTTGGTCCTAATTTTCGCCAAACAAATTACGAACAACGCTGTTTCGGTCACATGTTAATTACGTGATGGTAAAATTTAGGAGTTTCAGATACCATTGTACGTGGAGGCTGATATTCTTTTTTGTTTATTTTTTTTTATGTTTTTTAATCAATTAAGTTACACATGTGTAAATAACTCAATAAATTAAATTAAAACTCAAATTTAAAATCTAAAAATAAAAAATAAAAAAAACTAAATTTTATCGTCAGGGGACTTCCGTGTGATCGAAAATGATGTCTTTCGTAATTTTCAGGTGAAAATTGGATCAGAATTGAACAATCAATTTAGTTATGGAATCAAAAATTTAACATTTAAATTTTTTGGGACGAATGGGATAAAAAAAAATTCTCTAGAAATCAGTATGGAATGTTATATATTGATACTATTAGAATTTTCGTCGTGAGAGATTCTCCATGAGGTCAGAGGCGACAACAGTATTCCGTCGGAAAATTCATCGTTTTTAACTAAGTTATATACGAAGAAATTTCCACCGGCAACCCGTTGTTGATCCACCACTTTTTTCATGGTGAAAACAATATATAAGTTACAAATTGTTAAAGAAATGGTATAATTATGTTCCAAAATGATTAAAATATTCTGGATGATTTCTTTATATTTCGTTTATGTAACTTGCGTTGTACATGAATTAAGAACTGATGAAACAAAATAGAAGGTAAACAAGTATACGTACCAGACGCAATGGCGAGAAGGAGACCTAAGAAAATTAATTTGGTTAAAGCATTAATATTCATCATGTTTATTATTTTCATGGAAAAAGATGAAAGGGATATGGCTATATTTATGCAGCTTGTATTTGATGGTATTCAGCCTCACATCTTATGTGTGAGTAAACGGTGATGAAACCTCTCCTAGTTTCGTCCTCCCTCCTACTATTTTTTTTTTTTTTTGTATTTTTATATATAAAACAAACACTAATATAAAATATTTTCCGGACAAAAGATCTGTGAAATATATATAGTTCGGCCAGTCCTTTCAACTTATAGTAATATATATCTTTGTGTTTACACAATAACACAGTTTCAATATTTTATAGTAACGCATACTTGTCACTTATAGTATGTGTTACTGAAAATGGCAAGTATTTTTTTTTTCTTTACAGTAACGCATACTTGTCATTACAATAACACATATGCACGCTCTTTTGGTAATATAGATCTGGGAGCGAGTTTTTCTATCTTACCTTTGCGAGTTTTTCTATCTCAACCCTTAAATAAACATGCTAAAATTTCATGTGAAATATTTCATAGTAGTGCCCCAAGGATCGATTAGGTATCCTGTTCAAGGATCGATTAATCGGGGGGACCAATCCCACCGTTCGTTAATGGTTGAAGGACGTAAAACAAAATTTTGTATGGACTAACTCATTTTAATAATTGATAGCACCTAAAGGTTTCTAACCTGCGCCATGTAGAGAGGGTGTGCCTATTATATATATATATAATAGGTTACAAGTTAAAAGTTTTTTTTTCAAATATTTATATAAAAATATTTTACAAATCAAGGATCTATGAAATACTCAGCCAAAAGAAGAAGTGGATCAAACAGAGGGTGAAGCTAGTTTGTGAAACTGGGAGGGTTTTCCAGTTAGTAACAAATTAGTACAGATTAGTACTAACACATACTTAGAGTGGGTTTTCCAATTTTGCATTTGAACAGATTTTTTAGAAAATTCGTTTGATCCGATCCGATCCACGAAAGATCCGCAAATTATAGCCTCTTTCTTAAATGTTGACCTACGAGATTACACTTTCTCAATTTGCTTTGTTTCACATATATAAAATATTTTAAAGGAGTGGCTTTTTATTTTTAAGTAACTAGCTAGCACTACGTACTATATTTAATTTTTGAAGTAATTAGAACGGCTTTATAAGTGATCTTCAATTGGTGACTCGGAGATTATTTCATCAGGTCATTTTTTGTTTTTATTAAAGCGTCAATGCCTAAAGTATGCTCCGTCTCAACGTGAGACCGTCTCATGTAAATGTGTCTCTTATTTTTATTAGTTAGAATAAATAATCAAAATAAGGGTATATATGGTTTTATCTTCAAAATCATGTACATAGTGCTTGCATAAAAATCGAGAACTTAGTTCGTTAACCAGTTATTCATTTGTTCATGCAATAAACGTTCAAATTATTAGTTATATATACTTACCAAACTATTTAATTTTTTTTTGTTTTTCCAATGGACTTTCGAATCGAGTGTGTTTGCTTCAGTCTAAAAAATTTAAATAAACCATATCTGAATCGAGCCTGATCACTTAAGTTAATATAATGCATTGGACAAATTGCAAAACAAAACTTATTTTTTTCACTTATTGCACTTGAAGGATCGAACTATCATCTTTTGCAGGATATATATCATATTATTAAATTGTTGCAAAAAAGGACTTTGGGTAATTTTAAGGACAAAATATGGAGTATTTATATTATTATATATCATATTTTGTCTTTAAAATTGCCTAAAATTCCTTTTTTACAACGATTTGATAGTTCGATATCTACCCTGTAAAAGGCGAAAAGTGCAGTCTTTAAAGTACAAAATGTGGCAAGTTATGTCATGTTTTTGGAATTTTTCCTTTAAGATTTCTAAATCAATATCAAGTACTTTAATTTATCTCGATAGATCTCGTTCTTATTTTTCTTAATTATACATAAAAATTCTTATGGTTTTAAAAATAAAAAACATAAATTGTGACAATTACATCGACACCACAACAACTTCTGTAGCCAAGGTATATATGAAAATTGCTTGCGATATAAAATATATATTATTTTTTCACTAATTATTTAACAGTAGTATAGGATTAAGCAATCAATATGTGGAATTATATTGGCAGGTACGGGTAATAAGTTCAGGGGAGGCAGAATCCGAGATGGGAAGACGTTTAACCAAACCACACTTGGTTCCACAACCGTTACGAATGCAATCACTAGCAAATTTACATCTACACCACGAAACATAACCGTTTTCCATCTTCATATCATCATCAGCTTCAATTATTCCTGGAAAATATAAATAAAAACTAGTGTAGAACCCGTGTGTTACACGGGATTTTAAATAAATTAAATTTTTTAAGTTGTAATATAAATTTTTCTTTTAACTTAGTTAATATAAATCTTAACATTTGTCATTTTATATGACAAATTATTATAATAATATTTTAATATAAATTTAGTATAATAAAATAAAATATAAGTTAATATAGATGTAATTAATTTATAAAATAATTAATTTTAAATCAAAACACGTATAATGAAAATATCATTTTTTTTATTCACTTAATAATAACACGTATAAGGGGAAGTGAATGAACCTCTAACATAAAAAGTAGTAAAACTGAAAGTTTAAACTAAGCAAACCAATTCAGAAATTGACACTACTAACAAAGGTGAGAGAATTGAGAGGCGAGTTGCGGACGACTGACATCGAGAAAAGCATGACAGAAGGAAGACTATTAGAAGGGAACAGTGGGACGATGGAGGCGGAAAGAACAATGTGAGAGGCCTAAAAAAACAAAATTTTCTATTGTTTAAGATGTACTTAAATAGAATGACACATATAATTTATTTTAATGACATGTCTATCAAATTTCTCATAGATTGACACATAGATTAAATCAATGTGGAGTTGACACATCATCAAGGAAAAACTCTCTATTAGTATATAGGGGGATAACTGGATAGGGATTTACATTTTGGCAAATTATCCTATGTACCATTTGCACCAATTTTGATTTGGTGCAATTGAATTTCAATTCAATTTTTTTTTTAAATTAAAATTTTGATTCAGTTCGGGTTTTTTTTTAACCGGGCCCGGCCCGAATAGGTCATGATTTATAGTTCATGATTTAGTGTTTAGAGTATAGATGATTCATCCAAATTAAAATTGAATCCAATTGCACCAATTGCACAAGATGTAACTGGTGCACACAAGTGTTACTCTTGCATTTTCAGGGAAAAATGCACTTTTGGTCCCATAAGAATATTCTCATATCAAAATGGTCACAGCTTAAGCACTTTTGGTCCCAAACTAATATTCCATTAATTTTTAACAGATGTAAGTGCGTGTGTTCCCACCAAAATAGCGGAATTACTAATATTCTACAAAAAAACACAAAAAATCCTCATCCCCACCTTAAACCTTAGGAATCGGCACCTCCAATATCTAGCGAACTTTATAAAAATCTTATCTAAATCTTCCAAAATCAAAAGTGCACAAAAAACTTTAAACATATATAGGTGACTTTTGTGTGGTGAAGTTGTTAGATGAACATGTTAGGGGTTTTTGTGATGTGCAATTAAAGGTTTGGGACCAAAAGTGCACAAAAAAGGACCACTTTGAAACAATGGGACCAAAAGTGCTTTGAAAATATTTTATAGGACCAAAAATGCAATTTACCCTGCATTTTCATATTGTATACGAGTTATAAATTGATTAAAAAATAAAAAGACACATTATATAATGTATGCGTACTAGAAGCAGTGGCGAGAAGGAGAGCTACGAACATTAATTTGGTTAAAGCATTAATATTCATCATGTTTAGTTATTTATATATTTTTTATGGGAAATGATAGAAGGGATATGGAGATATTTATAAGCGTAGCTAAATATTCAGCTTCACATGTTATGTGTGAGTAAACGTTGTTTGAATCTCCCCTTCCTTCACCTACTTAATTGGAAGTCTTAATTTATATATGTATGTATGTATGCATAAAGGTGAGGAGTAGAAACAACTCCCCACCGTCACCTGTTTCAAGGCAAAGTGTACAAACAACCTTCACCTACGCATCAAGAGCCATTAAGAGTCCTACCCAAAGTAAGTCAATTGTTTGATTAAGAGGAAATAGATAGTTCAAAAAAAACAAAAATATAAATTGTTCAAATGAGAGAGTTAATTGGTTGGTGAGTGGTCGAATTCTGCCTCGGATTGGGGAACCTTGACGTGCTCGCTGGAACCTCCACCTTCATCTTTATCTGCCTCCGGAGCAGGGGGGAGTGCCTATATAGGAGCAACCTCAATCAAATGCAGGGGATATAGAGGTTGATCTAGGGGTCCACAGTGGCGGATCTAGGATTTAAAATTTGGGGATATATTTGAGTAGAATTTGAAATTTGGAGATACATTTGTGTATTTTTTCCTAATTATACATAATAAAATATATTTTTTCTTAATTATACAAGTGGTACATTTCATTTTGAGGGTACAATTGTACCCCCATGTACCCCCGCCATTGGATCTGCCTCTGCCAGGGATCCAAGTCCTCGGGTTTGACACCTGCTTGCTGAAGTTGGAGCACGGCTGCACTCATACATGGAAGCCACTAGGGGTGTGATGAGAACCGCAATTTGGGAACAAGTAAATTCGTCGCCCTAGCGCAGGCTAGCAGGATAACGAATAGAAAACACGATAAAATCGATGCCCTGACTCAGACCAGCAGGAGAACAATTGGTTTTGACAAAGTTGTCAAGAAGTTTAATATTATTCATCATGAAAAAAGAAGAAAAACGTGAACAAGTATTTAAAGACAAGAAAAGGACTAACCCTAATCTAAAAAGGACCAAATCTCGTAAATGTACTAGATATTTATGAATTAAAGAAAATAACCGAAAATAAAGCAATAAAGCAGTAAATCTAGGACTATCTTGCATATCTTGCCAATCTTGAAGATCTTGTCAAATCTTGTAAAATATGGGACACTATCTTTGATAAATATGGAACAATCTTGCAAGAATCAAAACTGGGACAATATCTTTTCTCGCAAGGCTCATTGGGCCCAAAATCCTCGTTCGCATCAGGGTAGTCCAGCTTTTCCTTCGCTTTCCCTTTAAATGGTGGGGGTGTCACCGTTTCTATCTTGCAGTTGTAGGTCCCATCAAATCGAGGTTCCTGGTGTTTGGCAACTGTGCGGTCAAAGTCGTGATTCACGAAGTATGTCACAAATTTCCCCATGCTCCCCATGAAGCTGGTACTCTTGTGATAAGCCTCTAGCCAGTCTCATGAAGTGTCTTTAGAAATTGTTGTCCAACAGATTTTGAATCACAAATAGTTACATAACTTTGACCTCAAATAGATTTAGTCTCATAAGTATTTTTATCGTCGATTTAGTCCCAATAACTTTGACAATGTCCAATTTTAGTCCCAAATTAGCCGAAATAACGTCGTTTTGCCATTTTAATTTGGGGCTTTTCGGTGGATGTTATGACTGGGTTGCCACATGTACTTTTTTTTAACAGCTGAAATTTTAGGCATATAATTAAAATTTAAAAGTTAAAACTAAAATAAAATTGACGGCAAGAATTAGTCAAACACACTTAAAAATACATGTGATACTCCAGTCACGACATCCGCTGAAAAGCCCCAAATTGAAACGGCAAAATGACGTTGTTCCGACCGATTTTGGATCAAAATTGGACATTGTCAAAGTTATTGGGACTAAATCGGCGACACAAAATCTTATGAGACTAAATTTATTTGAGGAAAAAATTATGGGACCATTTGTGATCCAAACTCTTGTCCAGGAAAGCATCTATACCCTCTGTCATAGATCGGGCCTCGATCTCCTTGATCTAGACTTTGCCTGACCTGAGCTCCTCCTTGAGGATAGATAAGGATTGACCAAGTGTTGAAGAGCATTTGACCAAGACTCATGTGGACTGAGCAATGGGATAAGATCATGTTTGAATGGTAGTTAGGTCTTCTCCGCTTTGAGGGAAAAATATTCCTCCGACATCATAAGAAATCTAGGGACTTTTTTTTAGAGATTTCAGGAGTTTGACTTGTTAACTCGAGAGGCAGAAAGCCTAAGGAGTGATTTATGCGCTAGAGGTTAGCCGAAGGAGATATGTTCGAAAGCTCATGAGAAGGCTAATTCGGTTGAGATATTTCAGGGACGAAGAGGATCGAGGAATTGGTGGACTTAGCCCACTCGGACCACGAAATGTAAGGAAATTGAACCACTATACCTAGGTATTATATATAGATCATTTCATAGTTCATATTATTACGAATACACATACATAAATATGTACTGATCATTTACTGTGATTTTGAGAGTTAAACATTAATATTATCTTTGCATATTCGGAGTGAAAACAAAAAGACTTGTGAGGAAGCATTGAGTGAGATTGATATTAAGGAGAGTTCTCATAGTACTTGAATTCTCTTCGTTCATTATAAGCGTGATTTTCCGGTCATCTGACTTGAGCGTCGGGGTGCCCGCGCTGGAGAACCCTCCAGCGTGTTCTGCAGGTACCTGTTGGTCCTGGAGAGGAGCTTGTTAGTATTGACAACCCATTATTTCTCCGTTGAAATTCACACCACGAGGTTGTGGGTTCGATTCTTGTAGGTACATTTATTTTGCATATATCTCTCTCACACACACACATACATATATGTATATACATAAATATTATTTTTATATATAATTAGGTATCCTGCCCAAGGATCGACTAATGTGGGGGATCAATTCCACCGTCCGTTAAGTGTAGGGGCGGAGCCAGAATTGTCTAGCGAGGGGACCAAAAATTTAAGGTCAAAATTTATATTGGAATATCTCATTTACTATATCATATAATTCATGTGTTCATAGAGCTTCTATTTAATGACGTTTTAAAGAGAAACATAAATCAAATAATAAGGTGGAGTCCATCTCATTTATGAGCTCGTCTCATACAAAATTCCCTCAACAAAGAACTACTAATAAATAATAAGGTGGAGTTCAATCTCGTGTGTATATATATATATATATATATATATATGGTCCCGACTAAAACCGAATTTTGCGCGTGCGGAAGCAAAACGTTTCTGTTCGGTGCATATAAAACAGGGGTGAATGAATGGTGATTACAAATTTTTGCGTTTTAAGCTCATGTGTTGTGTTTTGCTTAATCAAATGCGTATAACAAGATAAGAACTTAAAGCAGTAAAACAACACAACAATGTATAGTGGTTCGGACAACCAGTCCTACATCCACTCTCCCTTTTCCTAGGGAAATTCCTTCCAACTGGACTTATCACCCTCTCGGGTTCGCCTCTAGATATTTAACGAGCTCTCACTCCAACGGGACTTGTCACCCTCCATGGGATTGCCTACAGATGTTTACCGAGTTCACACTCCAACGGGACTTATCACCCTCACTCGGGATTGCCTACCCTCCCTTTCGGGATTGCTAGATGTTTACCGAGTTCACACTCACCTACAAACTTATCCGACCAACTGGTTTGGGTAAGGTTTGTTTGGTTTCCAACTAAGTTGAGATTTTCCCTTACATTTGTTTAGCCTCAATGCTAAGGATGGGAAAATCTCTCTAAGCTTAGGATACATCGTGGGTTGCTTAGATTGGGTTATAGAACACTCTTTGAATATATGTGTATATCTACAGACTTGTGTTCTAGGGTGGGAATGCTTTGACTATAACGCTCTTGGCTCTGTAGCATCTTGTGCATATTCTCCACACGAATAATGAAGGAAGAACTTGTATTTATAGTGTGGATTTGAATGTTACCGTTGGATGGAGTCACATTCAAATCCATACTATTCTAAGAAACTTCTTCTGCGGCTTTTCGGTGGTTGTCTTCCTCTCATTGGTCCACGTCAGCTGAATTGCAACGGCTATATTCTTCAGATTCTTCTGAGTCTCAGGATCTTCAGTTCTATCTGAGCCTTCAGGTATGTCTGAGCCTTCAGGTCTCTCTGAGCCTCAGTGTCCGGTGACATACTGAGTCTCAGGTTTCTTGATTCAGCAGACTTCTCTTCAGCGGACCTTGTCGTCGACACTTTCGAGCTAACGAGTTCAAGGTGTTCGACTCTCGGTGAATATGACTTGGATGACTTCTCTTACGATGACTTCTTTCTGATGTGGTATCGCGATTTCGGGTTTTTCGATATCGATTTCTTCTCTTTGATCGATCGACTCATGATCGGATCACTATAGCATCAGTCGACATATCGGTTTATCTGCATCAGTTAGTACTTGAGGTTAGCATATTAGGTTAGCATATCGGTTTAGAACATCGATCTCAATCACGTCGATCTTGATCATCGCTCATCTTCATATCGATCTCGATCACGTCGATCTCGATCGATCTCATCTGCTCCTCTCTTCGATCTGCGCAACCTTCTCTTACGATATGGTCATCCGGTCATCGATCGGTGGCTTAGCTTTTTCTTCTTCTTCGATTTTGCTCGGCTCATCGATTAACTCGGAACTCATCTTACTCATCGATCTCGATCATTCTCAAATCTGCTGACCTCGTCGATCTCGATCATCTACGTCGATTTAGTGAGTTCCCCCCCTCAATTTGTTCTCTCGTTCCCCCTCAACTTGTTATCGTAAAATTAGCTTCAATAACACAAGTTGATAATGTTTTGGCATAATTCATCAAAACTAAAATATCCCAACAATTTCCCCCTTTTTGATAATGACGCCAAAACATTAGAATATATGCATTTACAGAGATCGGTTTTTGTTTTAAAAATAAATGGATCAGCTCAGGCGATCACTTTGAAAATAGCGATCTGTTGAACTCCCGCTCTGATACCACTTGTTGGTCCCGGTGTAAACGAGTCTTACACGTGTATGGGGGGGGAATACACGTGTTCAGTGTTTTTAAAACTTTTTCTTACTGAGGTCAGCTTGGGTCAGATAATCCTGAAGATTAGGTTCTGAGAAGCACAGATCGCTCTGAGTCAAAGTCTACTGAGACAGTGATCCCGAAATCGCTTTAAACCTCGAGATAATCCCAACCAATCCTAAGTGTCGAGATCCCGAGTTGCTTGGATCGATAACTAGCTTCTTGAATCCTCGGGGCGAGAGTTCGGTTTGATAACTATCTGTTCTAGCTACTTTCGATCGTCTTGAATGGTTGGCCCTTAGATTATACTCGTTTTAAGCTTTGCTGAAAGACCTTCCCTTTATGAAATAGTGATTAGGCTGTGATTCACTTATGCAACTTCAGTGGATTGATTCCAACTGAATATCAGTGAAAAGTATGCTTTCAAAATCAAGTCAATGCAACAGTTAAGCACATATAAGGAAAGCAATAAAGAACACAGCAGTTATAGTGGTTCAGAGACTCAAGCTCCTACATCCACTCTCTCTGACTCTTTAGAGAAATTTACTATCAACTTCTGAGCTTTATGACTACCTCGTAGTTTACTTACTCAACTCGGCCCTGAGTTTTCTGACTACTCCACGTAGTTTACTTACTCAACCCGACCTTGAGTTTTCTGACTACCTCCGTAGTTTACTTACTCAATCACACACAAGCTTTCAGACTACCCCTGTAGCTTACTAACTTCTCCTCTAGAGTTTTCTGACTACTCCGCGTAGTTTACTAACTCTTTACAACTCTACTCACCAACAAAACACACTCCAACTACCTTCTCAAGGGTTTGGGGTTTCTTTGTTGGTTTCCAACTAGGATGAGATATCCCTTACAATGAAGCACAATGCAAAGGGTTAGGATATCTCGACTAAGCTTTGGATAAATCTTATCAAGCTAGGCTTAGTAAAGTGAGCTCTCTTCAATATAGAAGCACTTGGGAAATTCAAAGTATTTTTCGAGTGCTTTAACTTTTTTGCAAGAATAGGTTTGAGCTCTTGAGTTGGCGTATAAATTTCCGTAACCTTACAAAGTAGAGGGTCACCAAGATTTATAGGCATACACCAAGGTCACTCTTGAAAACTATCCGTTGGAGAGATAGCTTCGTGAGTTCCCTCTTATGGTGTGTGAGAAACGACTCTATTTAGGGTTTGAAACTCCCTAACACTTTTTAGGCAATAGCCTTTCATGTAGCCGGTCTTCACTTTTTGCGATCTGAACTTTCGTGACATCCGACATCTTTTTTCAGACTTCCTTTGTCGAGTGTCGGTATGGTGCGATGTCGTCTTCCTCTTTTTGACTTTTGTCTCCGGTTAAAGGTAGACACCTTCAACGGCTCTTTTTAGTTACAATCTCGAGAGTTTGATATAACCTTAACAACACTTGACTTAGTTCCTTTTATGCGCATTTGAATGTCTTGGCAATATCTAACTTTCTAAGGCATCGCGTTTTTCTCGATGTGCATCCTTGGATAGATATATTGATTGCCTCGGAACATTCAGTTCATCTTGAGCATTCATTACATTCTTGAGTCTTGATTATTTCTTGTGCTTTTCATATTCTTGATCTTCAATTTCTCGGTCTTGATCTTGTGTCTTGAGTCTTACGAGTCTTGAGGTCTTCTGAGTCTTGAGGTCTTCGAGTTTTGAGGGTCTTCGAGTCTTACGAGTTCTTGATTTATCTTGGACCGATATCTTGAGTCTTCATCTTGAGTCTTGGTTCTCTGTTTCATCTTGAGTCTCTGATATCTCGATTTCATCTTGAGTCTTGAAACTTCCGGTTTCAAAACTTGAAACCGGTGTCTTCGAAAACATACTTGAGTTCTTGAGTCTTGAACACATCTTTTTTGAACTATATCTCTGACTATACATTTTGCGATAAACATCCTCAATACTCTAAAACTGAATCCTGACTCAACTATCAAGATCAATCTGAACATGTCATACTCAGGGGTTTTGGGATCTTAATCAAAATCATATAATCTTTTATTTAAATTCATCTCCCAACAATATATATATATATATATATATATATATTCTTACATGCATATTAGTATTATATAATATACATATATACTTTTTAACTATTATATAATATACATATGTATGTTTGATTAATTATTTATGTATAGCTCAATTTAATGAAGAAGGATCAAAGCCCAATTTGCAGCACATATCATTTTTTTCAGCAACCCACTCATCTTCAAATCTCTAGCCTATTTAGAACCATTTGAGTCTTTGACATTGTTATTTCAATATATACACACATATACATATATATACTTTGGGGGGAGAGGGGGGCCCCACTATCTACATGGCTCCACCCCTGGTTAAGTGGGACCTTATTTGAAGCTAGAACAAAGCTCTGTATGAACTAATTCATTTAAAGAATTGATAGCACCTAGATGTTTCTAACCTGAGACATAGAGAGATGGTGTGCCTATTATATATAATAGGTTATAAGTTAAATTTGTTTTCACAAAATAAAAATATTTTACAAATTAAGGATCTGTGAAATACTCAATCAGAAGAAGAAGCGGGTAAAGCAGAGGGTGAAGCTAGTAGATGAAACTGGAGCGGGTTTTCCCATTAGTAACTGTTGAGGGAAATTAAACAAAACAAATTAATTCCACACCTCTCTATAAGTTCGGACTTTTAGATGAGACAAAATTCTTTCATGGTATCAGAGCATTTGACTCAACCTAGATCTTGGGTTCAATTCCCCTGAAAAGCACTCCACCTATTTAAATTGTCAACTCGTTGGGTCTACTCCTCAGAGGGCAGAGACAATGATTTGGCCCACGAGTGAGGGGTTTTGAAAAATTCATTTGCCGCGATTCGACCACGAAGGATTCGTGAATTATAGCCCCTTCCTTAAATGTTGACGCGATTAGACTTTCTCAATTTGCATTGTTTCACATATATATATACACAGTTTTTAACGGAGCGACTTCTTATTTTTAAGTAATTATAGCAAATGTATTATATTTAATTTTTTAAGTAATTTGTACGGCTTTATAAGCGATCTTAAATAGTGATCTCCTCGGAGATTAATTTCGTCAGGTTATATATTGTTTGGCAAATTCTCATGTGCACCATTTGCACCAAATTAATTTGGTGCAATTTAATTTTAGGAGCTTTTTTTCTAAATTTTATTTTAGGTTTTTTTTTTCCGACCCGGGCCCAAATTCTGTTGGAGTAGTTCATGGTTCACTTGGCCCGAGTGGTTCATGGTTCACCCGGCCCGAATGAGTCATGATTTAAGGTTCATTATTTAGTGTTTAGGGTGTAAATGCTTCATCAAAATTGAAATTGAATTCAAGTGTACCAATTACATCTTGTGCAAATGGTGCACATGAGAGTCACTCATATTGTTTTTATTATTTAGAATAAATAATCAAAATAAGAGTATATATGGTTTTATCTTCATAATAATGTACATAGTGCTTGAATAAAAATCGAGAACTTAGTTCTTTAACCAGTTATTTATTTGTTCATGCAATAAACATTCCAATTATTAGTTATATATATATATATTTAATCGGACAAATGGTAACTCGAACCCATAACCTTTCAACATAGGTAGTGGTGATCTAAGCCTCTGATGAGAACCGCGCTCACAAAACGTAGATAAACGTAAACAATCGTCGTCCCAGCTCAGGCTGGCAAGAGATCGATAGATTTTGACAAAATTGCCAAAAAAAAGTAATATTATTGATAATCAAAAAAAGAAAAACGTCCCAAGTATTTATAGACAAAAGGACTACTCCTAATCTAAAAAGGACCAAATCTACCAAATCTATCTACTGACTCAATAACTATAAAATTAAAGGACACAAACTGAAAATTAAACAATAATAATAAAACTAAGCCAATCTTGCATATCGTGCCAAATCTTGGACACTATCTTGCCAACTTCTTGCAACTCCAAATCTAGGACAATATCTTCCCAATATCTTCCACATCTTGCAAGACTCGCCACCCTCAAGGCTTAATGAGCCTAACTTTCCGACGCCTCTCCTTGGCCCATTCGTAGCTTGGCCCGTCTAGCCCGATTATATGCATTCTTTAGCTCACGGCCCTCGTTCACATCACCCTTTAACCAGTTGAGCTATTCCACTTGATCTATTAGTTATATATACTTGCCAAACTATTTTGTTTTTCCCTTTTAACTTTCGGATCGAGTGCTTTCGCTTTGGTCTAAAAAAGTTTAAACCAAACGTATCTGAATCGAGACACTTATTGTAAAATCAGGACTTAACTTTGTCACTTATTGCACTTGAAGGACCGAACTATCTTCTTTTGCAGGATAGACACCGACCTCAAATTGTTGCAAAAAAAAGGACTTTGGGCAAGTTTTAGGACAAAATAAGAGATATTTATGTTATTTTATATACCATTTTACATAAAAAGCGAGATAGATACCGAACTTTCAAATTATTACAACAAAAATAATGACTTGTTGCATAACAACATCCTATAAACTGAGATTCGCTATTATTTTATATATCTTTGTGATTTTTAGAGTTAACAATTTTATACTTAAAAAAAAAATTAGCATGAACAATAATACTAAAGATAGTTTACTAAAATACTTTGTAAAAAGTTATATTTCACTTTTAGAAGTGTCAATTGTTGTTACTTAATTTCGCTTCAAGGAGGGGAAATATAATTCATTTGACTTGCAAGGTTTTTTTTGTAAATAGATAAAAAATAGTATTTCTTCTTATATTTCGAAATTATAATTAATTACCTTGTTCTTAGTATCCGTGAGTTAATTAGTAGTCTTATATTTGATCAATAGACAATATATATATATATATATATATATATATATATATATATACCACTTTTAATTTTATATGTCAAGATTGTTGTCAAATGATACATCATGATGTTAATATATTAAATAATAATTTGCGAATAAGGCAATAATTATTTTGTGATTTATTATGTAGCAGCCTTTTGCAATAATTTAAAAGTTCGGTACATATCTCGCTTCTTATGTAAAATTGTATATGAAATGATAGAAATATCCCATGTGTTGTCTTTAAAAATTGTCCAAAATCATTTTTTTACAACTATTTAATACTTCAATACCTACACTGTAAAAGACGAAAGTTCAGTTCTTAAACTGCAATAGGGGGCAAAATTAAGTCTTGTATTTGCAAGTTGTCCCAATACATTTACAATTTCTAAATCAATACTCCCTCCGTCCCGCGATTACTTAAACACTTATCTTATTTGTACGTCCCAACATTACTTGAACATTTCCAAAATGAAAACAAACATAATATTAATACACTCACAACACCCTTATTTTATTCCACTCAAACCCAATAAAATTCATTTTACTTGGTTTGCGTGTCATTTTCAGTGTTCAAGTTTTGATGGTTCGGAGGGAGTATCAACTAGTTTAATTTAATTAGCTGATTAATTGCACTTGAAAGCAAATAATAACTAGATAACGTACACCCCTTTCAAAAAAAAGAAAAAAGATAACGTACACCTTCATGTAGGTGTCCTGTGTACGATGGTATTATAAATAAGATAGAATTATATAATATAGACTCCGTCTTATTTATTATGTTTAAGAATTTTGGCCCACATTTATTTGTATATTCACCATTGTAAAACTATATTAAATGCACCTTCAGATCCCTAAATTATTTTTTTATTTTAAAAAGTTTCTGAATTATTAAATTTTATTTCGTAAGGTCCCTAAAATATTTTTTTGTTTAATGAAGTCCCTAAATTATGGATTTTTGTTTTAAGCAGTCATTCTTAACGGAATTTTCTAAATAATCTAACGAAACTATTAAGTAAAACTATGCATGGTCTATATTAACAATTTTGAGAATGATGATGCATGTGCGCATTTACTTAACGGTTCTGTTAGATGATTAAAAAAAAGTTATAAAAGGATTACATGAACAAAAATCAATAGTTTAGGGACCTCATTAAATAAAAAAATAGTTTAAGGACCTTTCGAAATAAAAATTAATAGTTCAGGGGCTTCTTAAAATAAAAAAAATAGTTTATGAACCTTTTGAAACAAAAAATAATAGGTTAGGGACCTAGAGATGCATTTTGCCACTATATTACAACTACTTAATTATTATGTGTTTTATTCTATTCGGAAAAATGTCAATGTTTGGCTTATCATATTGTAAGGAATTCTGAATTTTTCTTAAACCCTCGTTATTAAATCGAGCTTCCAACTAATGCATGTGGATAATTTTCTCGATAGATCTCGTTCTTATTTTTTTTATTTATACTTCCTCCTTTTTTATTTACATGTCATTTTAACCTTTTAAATTATTTTTGAAATAGATGTCATTCTGGTATTTTATCTCAATTTATTTCATATTTACCCTTAATATTGTAATTTTAAATTTCAAATTTCCACAAATGTGTTATGTGTTTAAATTTTTCAACCAATAATATTTATTGTTAAGAATATTTAAATAATATTAATTAAGATTAATTTTGGAAAAAAAATATATCCTTAATTTGTATTCAAAATTCCAGAATGACATCTATATAAAAGTTCTTTTGGTTTTAAAAATAAAAAAACATTGTGACAGTTACATCGACATCACAACAACTTCTGTAGCCAAGGTATATAAGAAAATTACTTTCAATAGAAAATATATATTTATTTCACTAATTATTCAACATCAAAATATAGTAGTATAGTACTAAGTAATCAATATGTGGAATTATAAATGGCAGGTACATACGGATGAAGTGGAATAGCCCAAATGCTTATGCAGTGAGGTCATAGGTTCGAGCCACCATTTTCCAGATCAAAATAAATGACAGGTACGGATAATAAATTTATGTTTGACAGTCTGACGACACTTGGTTCCACAACCGTGACGAAGGCATTCCTTAGAAGATTTACATAGACACTGCTGAACAAAACCGTTTTCCATCTTCATATCATCAACTTCAATTATTCCTGCAAAAATATAAATAAAAAAATAACTGGACAGGGATTTAAATTTTCATCTGTATGCGAATTAATTGGTTAACAAATAAAAAGGCATATTATATAAGGTGTGCGTACCAGACGCAGTGGCGAGAAGGAGAGCTACGAATATTAATTTGGTTAAAGCATTAATATTCATCATGTTTATTTATTTATATATATTGTTGATGGAAAATGATAGAGGGATAGGGGGATATTTATAAGCGTAGCTAAATATTCAGCTTCACGTGTTATGTGTGAGTAAACGTCGTTTGAATCTCCCCTTCTTTCACGTACTTAAATGGAAGTATTAGGGTATGATTAGGGAATGATAATGGTAATGAGAATTATTGAGAGGTCAATCACTAAGAGTATGTTTGTTTCGGGATTTAGGTGTGCGGGGGAAGTCATGACTTCGAAATCCTATGAATTTAAAAATCCTGATAAATAGTAAAAATATGTGTTTGTTTTGAGATTTTGGTAGGATGAGATTTTTGCTTTATGTCAAATCAATATGAAATAGTGATTAATGTGGTATTATTATATTGTATTGAGTGAGAGAAAAGTAGGAGAGAGAATAAGTGGGTGGAAGAAAAGTAATGATATGATTGTATTGAATTTTGTAAAAATAGGTGTATAGGTATATTTTATAAGAGTGGATTTAAAATCTGGATGTGGAAATCCCCAACTAGTATGTGACTTGGATCGCAAAGTCCTAAGTCCATCCGGGTGAATCCCGAAACAAACATACCCTAAAGGTTATTGATTGCATTGTTATTGTTTGGTTAGAAGATCAATAATATGTATCATGTGAGGTGGGTTGAGTGAGTGTGTATAATGGGTATCATGTGAGGTGGGTATCAATTGCTTACTTTTATTCTCATTACTTGTGTATCAAAACTATCAAGCAACATTAATAGAAGTGATTCTCATTACCCACTTTCATTATCCCAAATCAGGCGGCGGGCCCTTAATTTATATATGTATTAATATATGTATGTATGCGTGTGTATATATATAAGGGATAAACTCTATTTTGCCCATTTTCAACTTCAACAACTATTTTTTGCCCTATGACTAAATCAACTAACTTTTGTGCCCTTTTTTTACATTTTTACCCTTTGACTCTTTTATCCCATTCCAACCACTAACTCCCATCCAAGCATGATTATCTTATCCCATTCCAACCACAAACTCACATCTCAAACATGACTTTAACATTAATTTGTTTTCACCTACCAAAATTACATCCAATAAAAAATAAAATCAAATTGTGAAATTGAAAACTTTAAGCTTCTGCCGTTATCTTCCAGTTCATCAATTATGTGCCCGTCATTCAGGCCATCGACCGCTGCTAGTTGAGGCCGTGCTCACATGGGTTGTTCGGTCCTTGGTGCATGCGCCAGTAACTCTCAGGCTTTTTTTTCGCCAATTTCATCTTCACTATATCTCCTCTCTAAGATTCCTCTAAGATTCTCTATAGCTGTGATTAATTCTCCGTCGTGTCAGCGGGATTGTGGGTAGTGGTTTGAGGCTGTGAATTTTGTTTGGGTCGTTGGTGTATCTTTGAAAGCAAAGCGTCGTGTGTGTATCTCTGCTTTCGGGTCGTGGTGGTGCGGATTTCTTTGTAATCTTTGTCTGCCATCATAATCGAGGTTTGTATGTCATGTTATTGATTCAATTGTATGTGGGTAGCATGATTTCCTTTTTAATTTTGTGTTTATATAATTCGTGTCTCTGTGGCGTTTTATCGAACAGTTTGAGTGCTTTATTTTTATACAAGAATACAAACATGATGAGCATTTTTTTTTTAATTATATAGTGTGTTGATGATTGGGTATAAGTATTTATGTTAAAATTTTATGGTTTATAGTTAAATACTTGAACTGTAATGTTTTATTATGTTATAGTTTTTGTTCTTTACAGATGATTGAAGGACGATTTGTTGTTGTACATTACAACGGAAATTGGGATGGGAATCATTATTTGCATGGTGATACCCGGGCATTCGAGTTACTTGGTGAACCTTTTAATCTATCAACTCTTAGATGATACGTTCATGGAATTTTGGGAGGTAACATTGGTGCAGTTGATTGGAACATTTGTGAAATAGTTAACGTCAACGGTAAATCGGTGATGTTGACTATACAGAATGACTTGGCTATTGAAGCATTGTTGAAAAGGAAACACTCACCTGATATTTACGTGTGTTCCGAAAGTATGATTCCGAGAAATAATCGTACATGTTTTGGTGGTAATGTACAATCAATGGGCTTTGTTAATTTGTTGGAAAGTTTCAATTCATTTAACGGTGAGAGTGTATTTAATACTTCAAAGAACGATCGAAATGCTTGTGGTCCCGACCAAAATTTTGATTTGGGGATCGATGGTCATACGGCAGATACTAGTGATTCTTCTTACGAGTCTTCTACAGAGTACTCTTCTGAAGATATTTCTGAATCATATTGTTCCGATGATTCAACATCTGAAGATGATCGTGAGATTGGTTTGGATGATCAGGCACCAACTGGAGACAATATGTGTACAATGAATTTTACCATCCCAGGTGTTCCTCCTTCTTCCCCTAAGTGTATTGATGAAGCTCCACTTCTTGATTCCCCTCCTGGTGCTCTGACCAGAAACAATACATTTCTAAGCAAAGAGGTTGTGCATGATTGTGTTGGTCAATACCATATCCGAAATAAGGTTATGTACCGCGTGAAAAAATCAGACCTTTCCAGATTGCATTTGAAGTGCAAGTATAAAGAATGTGATTTCGTGTTTCATGCAGTTGGAAAGAATAGTATGTGGAGGACAATTAAGTTTACAGCTCACACTTGTGCAGTGGATCCAGATTGTAGTTCACCGTTGTCTATTTCTTCTAAGGCTATTGGATCATTTTACGCAAAACAAGAAAGTAATAAGTTAAAGTTGTTTACGCCTTCGACTTTGTTGAGTGATTTGAAACAGAATCATGGGTTGGATTTAATGTACAGTCAGGCAGTTAGGTCCAAAAAATGTGCCCACGATATCATTTACGACAAATTTGATGATTCGTTTTCTGATCATCAATCCTATTTGCATCAGCTTAATTTAGCGAATCCAGGTACTTTTGCACATTTGGAGGTGGATGATGATAGGAGATTTAAGAACGTGTTCTATGCTCTTGGTGCTTCGATTAATGGGTTTAAAAAACACGGTAGGCCTGTTGTCGTCATGGATGGAACTCATTTAAAGGGAAAGTACTAGGGTGTAGTTTTTGTTGCTGTGACACAAGACTGCAATCACAAAATTTTTCCACTTGCAACGGGAGTCGGTCATAAAGAGGATAATGAATCTTGGGTATGGTTTTTCACATGTTTAAAAGAAACTTTCAATTTCCTTGAGGACGACCTGTTGATTGTGTCCGACCAACACAAAAGTATAATTCACGGAATGAAAAAGGTTTTCCCTAATGCAGCCCATGGTCTTTGTTATGTCCACATTCAAAAGAAAATGGTCCGTTATGGTAAGACGATTACAGAGTTTTTCAAGAAAGCTGCATATACATACCGTGAGACTGAATTTGACAGGTATGATTGTATTTATCCTTTATAGACTGTTATTTTATAGATTTTTTGCAGAGTTTTTTTAAGCTCAATTGTCGAACTTAATGTAGAATCAGTTATGCATATATTATGGATTTGAAGCTAGACTAATGAGGGATAATTTGATGTGATAAAAGGCTGAATTTTAAGATTTTTTACAGCATAAATCGAATCTATTTTTGGGATGTTCTCCTTCATATTTGAATGTTAAAATGTCGTGAATATCATGTTTAGTGCAAGAGGATAGTGTACAATACCGTAGCCTTCATCTAGGTTAGTTTAGTTTAGTTTTATTTACTCATCTTTGGGTCGCATAAATCTTTTATGTGAAGTAAACAATATCTCATTTTTGGGAACTATTCTTTTATAAAATGTTTAGGTGCCTACATAAGGTTAAATATTTTGTGGTAACGTCACGTTATCAAAATACTAACAATGTATGTTATTCATGACAGTGTTATGCAATTCATTGCAAGTGAGGGCTCAGCCAAACTTATGAAGATTTTGAACAATGCAAAACGCGAGCGGTGGTCCCGTGTACATTGTCATCTTAGACGGTAATTCATGACTTCTAATGCAGCGGAAAGTTGGAATCGACGACTTTTGTGGGCCCGTGACATTCCTATTCTGTACTTGCTGCAATATGTGAGATTAACCATTGCAAAATGGTTTCATTCTAGATTAGCTCGTGCAAAGTCAAACCCGGGGAAGCTATGCAGTAGGGTGTCATCTGAATTGTTAATCCGAATTAATTGGGCTGATAAGTTAAATGTGAATCAATTGAAAGGCAAGCATTTGTATAAGGTTTATCATGATACTAGCAGTTATGTGGTCGACTTGGTGAAATGTACATGTGAATGTTGTTTGTTTCAGAATGAAGGTGTGTCATGTAGTTGCAACAATAAGGTATTACTTGTTTCATATTGTACTGTATCCAAAAATTTAAATTTGACATAAACTGTGTGCATCCAACTATTTCATGGTTTATCATATTTTTAGGTTTAACAAATTTGATGTCAGCAAATTTGTTGATGATTGTTATTCAACTGTTAATCTAATCGGGATGTGGAGCGGTTCAGTCATGCCAGTTCCAAAAAAACAAATGTGGTTGTTGCCTGATAATTTAAGACCACTTATATGCTTGCCTCCACTTTCTCCCCGTCAAGTTGGACGACCCAGAAAAGGCCGAAAGCGTTCAGCTGTGGAGTCTACATCCTCAAACCGCAAAGCACAACGATGTTCGAGGTGCAAGAGTCGGGACCACAACAGTGTTAATTGTACAATCCAAATTCCACTAGAAAGTGTGGTAATGGCTGGAGAAGAAGAATCAGTTGGTTTCTATTCTTAATCATTCTCCGTCGACCCGCGTGGGTGTTCGATTTGTCATGGTACTGTCCATACAAAGAGAAAATGTCCCGGTACCAACTAGAGTTTGTCATACTTGTTATTGTTATTATTTGTTGTGTTGTGAACTGAACTTATTGAATTTGTTAGACTATTTTGTATCGTTTGAAGAATTGATAGGTTATTTTACTATATTTACGTGGTTTTTAGGTACTCAGACTTTAATTGTTTTACCAATTATCCAAAGATTCCAAACAGGTCGCCATAAAGTTCAATGTTGTTATTTTATTGGAAATGAAGCATGTACGACCCCGCTGGAAATGGGAGCAAACCCCACGTGACCCTCCTAAACCAATGTCGTTTACCGTCACCAAAGTTTGTTATTTTTGTCCAATTATCCAAATCTTCCAAAAAGATCGCCATTAAGTTCAATGTTGTTATTTTATTTGAAATGAAGCATGCGCGACCCCCCTGGAACTAGGAGCGACCCCACGACCATCCTATACCAATGTCGTTTACCATCCCCTAAGTTTGTCATTTTTGTTCAATTATCCAAAGCTTCCAAAAAGGTCGTCATTAAGTTCAATGTTGTTATTTTATTTTAAATGAAGCATGCGCGACCCCGCTGGAACTGGAAATGACCCCGCGCGACCATCCTATACCAATGTCGTTTTCCATCCCCTAAGTTTGTCATTTTTGTTCAATTATCCAAAGCATCCAAAAAAGGTCGCCATTAAAAGGTCATCCAATTCTCGCGACCATCCTAAGTGTTGTTATTTTATTTGAAATGAAGCATCGTGACCCCCCCTTTGGCCGGACCGACCCCCCTGCGACCATCCTATACCAATGTCGTTTCTCATCCCCTAAGTTTGTCATTTTTGTTCAATTATTCAAAGCTTCCAAAAAGGTCGCCATTAAGTTCAATGTTGTTATTTTATTTGAAATGAAGCATCTTGCGACCAATTTGAACTGAGGGCGACCCCCCCACGACCATCCTATGCCAATGCCATTTCCCATACCCTAAGTTTGACATTTTTGTTCAATTATCCAAAACTTCCAAAAAGGTCGCCATTAAGGTCAATGCTGTTATTTTATTTGAAATGAAGCATCTTGCGACCCATTGAAACCGGGAGTGACCATCCTATGCCAATGTCGACCATCCCCTATACCAATTTTGTTCGTTATCAAAACTTCCAAAAGGTCCCATCTAAGTTTGTCATTTTATTTCAATTATTCAAAGCTTCCAAAAAGGTCATGCCATTAAGTTTGTCAATTTTGTTATTTTATTTGAAATGAAGTTCAATGTTGTTATTTTATTTGAAATGAAACATCTTGACCGAACTAAGATGACCGCGACCGCGACCATCCTATACTAATGTCGTTTCCCATCCCCTAAGTTTGTCATTTTTGTTCAATTATCCAAAGCTTCCAAAAAGGTCGCCATTAAGGTCAATGTTGTTATTTTATTTGAAATGAAACATGCGCGACCCAACTGGAACTGAGAGCGACCCCGCGCGACCATCCTATACCAATGTCGTTTCCCTTTTGCAAAAGTTTGTCATTTTTGTTCAATTATTCAAAGCTTCCAAAAGGTTAAGCCATTAAGTTCAATGTTGTTAATTTTATTGGAAATGGAACATGTGCGACCTCATTGAAATGGGAGTGACCCAGCGTGACCCTCCTAAACTAATGTTTGTTATTTTTGTCCATTATTAAATCATCCAAAAAGGTCGCCAAAAAGTTTGTTATTTTTGTCCAATTATCCAAATCTTATAGAAAGATCGCCATTAAGTTCAATGTTGTTATTTTATTTGAAATGAAGCATGTTGTTATTTTATTTGAAATGAAGCATGGCGACCCATTGAACTATGAGCGACCCTTGCATCCATCCTATACCAATGTTGTTTCCCATCCCCTAAGTTTGTCATTTTTGTTCAATTATCAAAGCTTCCAAAAATGTCGCTTATTAGGTCAATGTTGTTATTTTATATGAAATGAAGCATGTCGACTGCGACCCATTTGGGCCGCGACCATCCGAACCATTGTCGTTTCCATCCTATACCAATGTCGTTTCCCATCCCCTAAGTTTGTCATTTTTGTTCAATTATCCAAAGCATCCAAAAAGGTCACTTATTAGGTCAATGTTGTTATTTTATATGAAATGAAGCATCTTTCAATGTTGATTTTATTTGAACATCGCCAGGGAGCGACCCGCGACCATCCTAAGTTTGTCAATTTTGTTCAATTTCCCCAAACCCCAAAAAGTTTGTCATTTTTGTTCAATTATTTGAAATGAAGCTTCCAAAAGGTCACCATTAAGTTCAATGTTGTTATTTAATTTGAAAAAGGTATCTTAAGTTCAATGTTGTTATTTAATTTGAAATGAAGTTTGTTGACATGACCTGGATCCCATCCTATACCAATGCCATTTCCCATCCCCTAAGTTTGTCATTTTTGTTCAATTATCCAAAGCTTCCAAAAAGGTCGCCATTAAGGTCAATGTTGTTATTTAATTTGAAATGAAACATGCGCGACCCATTGAATCCCGGGAGTGACCCCACAGCGACCATCCTTATACCAATGTCGTTTCCCTTTTGCAAAAGTTTGTCATTTTTGTTCAATTATTCAAAGCTTCCAAAAAGGTCTCCATTAAGTTTGTAGGTCCCGAAGCGGGTTTTGTGAGGCGTAAGTCTAGGGAGGGGGTGAATAGACTTCAAAAACTTTTTATGCAGATCAAGTGTGAGGCGATTAACTTTGATCGAGTGCAAGTGAATCGGTTTGGATGATATCTAACTTACTAATCGCTGAAGGCGATTAGTTCGGATCTATCGATTTAAGCGATTTGTCGCGAAGCTAAGTTTTACCCGTGTGAAAAACCGGTTTTGATAAATCGATTCCAAAAGTCGGGTCTTTTAACCAACACTAAAGTGTCAATCTTGATCGGATCGAAGCTTGGTGCTAATGATCTTAACTTAGAATATGTATCTTTGCTTTAATAGTTGTGTGCGATTGTGTAATCAGTTAATCAAAGCGGTAAAGGTACACAAGATTTATAGTGGTTCGGACAAACCAGTCCTACGTCCACTCTTCCCTATCACAAGGGGCACTAACTAAACCAACTGGACTTAGATTTTTGTGTTAGTCCAACACTGTACACCAACAGATATTTAAGGAGTTCTCACTCAACCGATCCCGTAAATCGGAACTAGAAACCCTGTCTGCGAAATCTTGCTAAACAACTTAACCTAACTTTGGTTTGGATAAGATTGTTTTGGTTCCAACTATGAAATCTTTTCTAGTGTTTAAGGTAGCCTATCAGCTAGATGAAAAGATTTCTATGCTAAGAACTTATGGGATGAACACTCAAAAAATTAATCTTCAAGTTCGTGTTCTTCGTGCGGAAATCTGATTATAGCTTGAGCTTCTTGATTGTTTCAGGGTTTCCGTATATTCACTCTGAAGTATGATCCCATATTTATAGACCTCGAAATCAAAGAGCCGTTGGAAACGATTTGAATTTCGGGCTATATTTAGTAGACTTGCGAGGATTGATGTGAGGTGCTTGAGGCAGCGGCATGGCGAAAAAGCGTGAATAGTGTCTTTTATAGCCGTTTAGAGAAAGCAGCACCAAATCCCGTAATTATCGGCTCCGATCATACGTGTCTTGTTCTTATTGGTTAACAGACGCATTTTTCAGTGTTGTTCTTCCAACTAAGGATGACATTCTTCTTGTTCGGATCATCGGCGTATGATTAGGTGAAACATCGATTTTCACTGGTGGTGATTTTGTTTGATCCAAAAGATGATCGGTCTACGATGGAGACTTCGGTGCGGTTGACTTAGCTTCAACTAGCGGACTTCGGTTGATGTAGGTCTTCTGTCCGATCTTCCGGAAGTCATCGATCTTCAAGTATTACGAGTTTGAGCTTTATGACTTGGTTTGAGATATCCGACTTTATCGATCGTCGATCTTCTGTTCTTCTCTTGCGTTACGGCTGTGGGATATCGGCTATTCTTTGGATCTTGGATCGACCTATACATATTGAGGTTCCCCCCAATAATATGTGACCTATCTATTACATCGGTTGTTCTATACAAGAATTATCAACCGGTATCCTATAACCGTAATAAAAACATCGATCGGTAATTAGTCCGACCGGTCCTATTACATGTGTTTTAGAACTTTCATCAAAACTCTAAATTTCCCAACAATTTCCCTTTTTGATGAAACCAAAACACTTTGAAAACCAAACCACGTTGATAAATATAGAACGATAAAAGAGCACATAATCGGAAGACAATGAGATTTTGTCTTAGGATCGGAAAATAAACTTTTCTCGATGGATTTGACGATTACATATTACATCGAGAAAAAGTTTGAATTTAAAAACAGTGATCCCGAGAGGTCTTACGATTCTTCACTCTTTTAGGCTTGTATCCTTCCTCGCATTTCCTTTGATCTTGAGGATGTTGAAAATCTGGTAAAGTTTCCATTTGACATCATTGATCTGGCGAGGATCGATTATCGCGCGTTTTTGCTCGGGATGTCAAAATAGAATCTCCGAAATGCCACCTGTCAAATGAGTCGTCTGCTTCTTCGAGTAATCTAACACATCATACTCTTGGCGAGATATTTTTTACATTGATTATCTTGGCCTCATTTTCCGGATACTTGAAAAATCTGGATATTTGTTTTCCAACCCGGTTGAGGAATTGAAAGATCTGGAGATTCTTCTTGTGGAACAAGATCTAGAACAAAGGCATCTAGAAGCCATTCACTTCTGATCTTATTCCATTCCTCAAACCTCTCAGCGTGTGCAGGAGTTTTTGGAATGATCTCATCAACTCTTCTTTGGCGGTGAGGTTACTCGTATAGATTTTCGGCATTTCCTTTCTTAGCCCTCGTCTGAATTTCTTCTTGAGATCTTACGCCTCTGCCAATTTTTCTGCCTTCTTTCTTCTTTCTTTTACGGGCTTCTTGACAATCTGCTCTTTGGGCGGTTTCTCGGCCCGGTTCTTATCGGCTTGAATTTGGCTAGTCCGAGTGACTTTTTCCATCTTTTGAAATTTCGTTAGCAAAAGATCCGGATGGTCTAGTCTTTGTCCATAAGATTCAACCGTCTGAATCGGGTCTTCATTTGTTACGATGGTGTCGGTTGGTTTCTCACTCATCCTTCCCCTTTTTTGGTTTGATCAAAAAGAGCGGTGAGGTGGGATGTCGAGATCCAAAAGTCGATCGATATCATACTGTTGAGATCTGCAAATGATAACCCTTGAGCTTGAAAAGTTAGACTTTGCACCTTCGAGATCATTTCGGTTTTGGCCAGATTCTCTGGCGATAGAGAGGTAGAATCAATTTGTCAAGTTTCTCTTGATCGATTCTAGCTTTTCGGTGAGCATCGAAAAAACTTGTTGTTGATCAACTTTGAATTAGCTTGTCATCAACGATTTTATAAGCTCGTGAGACGGGTTGGTCACGGTTTGGGAGAACCGATCTTTGATTGCCTCAATGGGGAAATAGCCAATTCCCTTTGATGCATTATTTCTTTGAGGCCAACTTCGCCTCGATCGATTATCACTCCCTCAACTTCTTCTTTTCGGAGATCTTTGAGACATGATCGATCTCTGAAGTTGATCGATGGTGATGTGAGATGTAGGAATGTTATGTGTCACTTGATCTGCTTTTTAGTTGTTTGTGCCTCCGGTGGTTGGTCATGAACTCTGCGACACCGTTCCACTATCATCGGCTCTCCGCGTCCTTCATAGGCATATCTCCTTCAGAGCTTCTTGGCGATCTCGGTTCACCTTGTTCACCAACCCGGCTTCCGCGGGATCGAGCTTTAATTGATTCAAGAATTATCGGCTCACCGGGTGATCCTACTTGAGCGATTTCTTCATATCGAAATCAAAATCTGCAAATTCATCAAACACCTCCATCCGTTCTATAATCATCATAAAGTCTAAGAAGCTCTTTAACCGAGATCTTTCCATGTGAGGATCTCCATAACTTCCTCTCGATAACGGGATGGGCTACGATTACGGATACATCGCATCAATATCTCATTCAATTTGCATCGACCATTTTTTCGGTGATGGTCTTAGATGATCTGGACTCGGGAATTATTTGTTCGGATCGACCCGATTCGATTGATGAGATGTAGAGGTTACGTGGTGCTTGAGTAAGCGGAAGTTGGGCGATTGGCTCGACCTGCGAGAGGTTACATTGTTGAAGCAATTCGTCCGGACTCGCAAACAGGTAAACTTTACGGTTTCTGGGTGATGTAGTTTCGGGTTCATGGGCGGGTGGAAGAAAGGAGAAACATGCTTTCGATGGCGGAAGTCTGAGCGGTGAATCAACTCGAGTTTGAGGAGAAGGAGATCATTCGTCTCTCGCTCTTTCCTCAGAATGATCTGGCGAGCTCTCAACTTGAGAAGCTTGCCTGTCTGATTTTTTGGCTGATTTATGTGCCTCATCAGGTTGCTCTGGCACTCCTTCTTCATCTGACTCATCTTCCAGAAACAGAGTCATGGAGGCCTGTTTTGCCTTCTTAGGTCTCTTCTCCTGAGCCTTCACCAGTTTTCTTTTCTTCTTTTGGGGGGCATCTGGTGTAGACGTGGCTGTCTCCTTGGTTTTTCCTTTCTTCACCTTTGGAGGAGTGGGCCTCATATCATCATCAGGTGGCCCATATATAGCTGAAGTGGTCGTGAGGAAGGCCTTGTAGGACTTCAGTTCATTCTGGTACCATTCGGTATTTGGCATTCTGTCTTTCAGAATAACTGCAACCTTGTTGAGATTGCAGATCCTCTTCTTCAGATAGACCTGCCTCCGTTCATTAACTCCAAATTTTTCATGTTCTTGGAGTAGAATGGCCTTCAGGAAGCCATGCCAATTGATGTTCTTGGCTTCATCAATTATCGCAGCCATGCTATACAGTTTGACGGATGTTAGAGCATCTGGGCTGAATGAAATACCCATGATTGTTTTTGACAATATGTCAAACAACAGTCGGTATTTGCTTTTTAGCATCGGTCTGACAAAACCTGCGGTCTGATGTTTGTCAGCTTCCCTGAAGAGTTCGTTTCTGATCAGCTCATCTTCATTCTCCCTATAGTGCGCAGGTGAGATTCTGCCTTTGGGCAAGCTGAACAGACGTGTTATGTCCGCATTCGACAGTCTGATCTCCTCTCCGTTAACTAAAGAGATCAGTTCATCTCCAGGGGTGTCTGTATCCACCTTCAAATTCCTTAAGAATTCGAGTGCTTCATATTGCATCACTGGATTGCAGTGAGCAGCACAGAATTTTTCAAGGCCTCCTTTCTTCAGAATTTGTTCCACTTCCATGGATTCTGGATCCCGCGTAACACCAAACTGTACGAATTTGTCATCGACAATTTTTGTCGCTAGATGCGCATAGTTGCACATTATCTTTCCCATTCCGTGAGTGGCCATCTACAACAAGATAGACTCGATTAAAATTGTGCATATACATAAAGATATTATGTATAGATTATCAGACCTATTCACAGGCCTAGTAATCGATAAACACATACAGATATTGAGAAAAGATAAGGCATATCGCAGGATAACATATATAGACACAAACTATATGATCAATGGATTTTGAAAAAGAAAATAATCAAATAACCAGAAATTACCAGATTCAGTTTTTCGGAAAAAGAGTTTGAATAGCAGGAAAACACTTTGAATCACAGAAAGGTAATTTGAGTTTTCAGAAAATAAATCGCAAGGTTTTGAGAATAAGAAAACTCTGGTAGGGTTTTGATGAACCTTATAAGGAGGAGGAGGGAAAAACGAGATCGGAAGATCAACCGTTTGAAAAGGTTAAATGATCCAGATTAAGCGGTTTTGATCGAATGGTCAGGAAAAGCACGTACGAATACCTTTTGGATTTAAAAGCACATTTTGTAGCAATTAATACAAGTACCCCTTGTCCGCATTAAATGTTTTGCAGGAAATACGTCACAAAGGTAATGAGTGCAGTAAGACAAATAATATCAGATAAAATCAAATAAGTAAGCAATAAACAAGGAAACAGAAAAGCGTATCTGGTTGACTGATATTGTAATCAGTCAATACCACTTGTAGTTGTTGATTCCACTTGTTGATCTTAGTTTTCTGCCTAATCCTTATAATTTCCCAACTGTTCTTTTCAACTGATCCGCTTCACTTTGCGTCTGATTTCCCTTTTCTGATCCTCCTCTGTCAGTTGAAGTTCCCCCTTCAACTGTTATTTCTGATTTCTTATAGACTAAATATATCTTATTTGTTGAGGTATCAAGCTCAACTGATCTTCCTCATCTTATCAGTCTCTTATCTAATCAGATTTCAGTTGACCTAATCTGATTCTACTCAGACCAAGCCAATTCTTGGGATAAGTGTTACCGCCAAAACTTAGTTCTTGAAGAATTGAAAGTAGTCTCGATTCCCTAAGTTGGCACGATTTGACATGTGTAATAGTAGTAGTGCGGATTCTTCGTAATGTCAAATCACCGTAAATTTATCCATTATCGATCGCGTGTATCCTACTACACGCCTGTCCTTGAGTTCTTGATTTCTCTAAAAGGCTTTGAGAAATCAATTTTGCATTCGCACCCTTGCTTGGCCTCTATAAATTGGACCAATGATTTACACAACATAACCCATTCACCATACTTATCTTCTTTGTAAAATCATGCATTTTGGTGAACCCTTATTTCCGGTGAAAACTTCCTAAGAAAAACCTTTACCCCTTTTTCAATGATTTGACTTCTCAAATCAACCATGTGTGTCCCTTATCCTTTGTTTTTTAAATGCGTCATCAAAGATTTCACATACAATTGTTGCCAAAGCTTCTCTACCACCAAAGGGCGGATCGATGTCATGGCCCGAAGACACTTCTCATAACCGTATGCACCTTGTGTGTCTATCGAGATAATGGAACTAGCATCAACCGGACTCGATCGATATAAAACATGAGTTTGATATCTCGGTCTTGATCGGACAAATTTGATCTTCGTATATCAACTCAATTTTTTTCATCGACACATGTGCCCATAAGGTCTTTGAACCACTTTCTTGGCACATGTGCTCCATTTAACAGCTGGAGAGCCCATTGACTTCAGGTCTAAGGGCTCTTGGCTTAGAAATCCTATCAAGGCCTCTCTCGCTCCATTGATTTTAGCTTCTGCGAGTGCCTTTAGGATTATTTCAAAGCCTTCTTACCCTTGTTAAGTGGGGGAAAATGGGAGCATCAGATCTTAAAATCTCTCTCTCTCCCCCTCTTCTAGGGTTAGGATGAGGGTTTAGGGTTATAGGTTTAGGGTTTTCGGTTTATGACTTATGTACTGACCTCCGGGTCCTCTTGTACTTGTAACTTGTAATGTAAACCTGACCTTCGGGTCTTTATCAATGAAAATTTCTATTATTCCATTGTTGTGTAAATTTTTTGTTTTCTTATGCGATGTAAGCTTTAATCTTATAAATCCTTGCTTGTTGAGTATCAGCTTAATCGACTTACAAAGTGAAATAACCAAACTGGTTTAATCAGATAATTCTTTAAAACGATCAGTTCCTTTAATCTGATAAACCTTTAATCTGATCAGTACCTTCTCATATCAGTTCCTTGATTGATCTTCTGATCAGTTGAGATACCAAACTCAACTGATTCCTCTTAACCTGGTTAGTCTCTTAACCACCGGTTTCCGAGATCGATCCATCAAACATTTTTGGTGCATTTTCTCCAAGATCCAGAAGCCCTAGCTCATTGCATAATTCTCTGAATCTGATCTCAGCTAGTGGCTTGGTTAGAATATCAGCTTTCTGTATATCAGTGTGAATCTTTTCCATTCTGATATTCTTCTTTTCAACATGATCTCTTATAAAATGATGTCGACATCCACATCTTTGCATCTTGTATGTAGAAACGGGATTACGAGTGATTGTAATAGCACTATTTCTTTGTCACGAATATAGGTACATTCTTAGCTACAATGTTATAATCCTCACCGCCGACTAAGCGGAAGCGATTGGGAACAACGACTTCACTGCGACCATATATTACGCTTCATAGTAGATGTACTTAGCGATGTGCCCTTCTTTGAAAACCACGAGATCAGTTTACTTCCTAAGAACTGACATGTTCCTGAGGTTGACTTTCTGTCAATTTTGCAACCTCCATAATCAGAATCAGAATACCCACTAAGCTCTAGATTATCATCTGATGGGTAAAATAAACCAAGGTTTAATGTTCGCCGAGATACTTAAGAATCCGCTTAGGCAATTTCTTCTAGGTGGCTTTGCATTGGATTTGCACGAAATCGCACATACACCCCTCTTTGTAAAAGTGATATCCGGTTGCTTTGGCGATTAGGTATAGTAGAGATCCAATGAGAGCCCTATATTCTTTCTAATTTGTTTTCTGACCATCCTCATCTGGATCCATCTTGAATCCAGTCAACATAGGAATTTTGGCTTCCTTACAGTTTTGAACTCCAAACTTAGCCAATAAACTCCTAGTGTACTTTTTGCTTGGCGAATGAATATTCATTCGTATTTTGTTTAACTTGTAGACCCGAAAGTAACTCATCCCGACCCCATCATGGACATCTCGAATTTCCCTTGCATCATTTTGCTGAATCTTTCACATAGACTCTTGTTGGGAGATCCGAAGATGATGTCGTCCACGTAAATTTGAACCATCAGAATATATTCTCCATCTTCTATTCTGAATAGGGTTACGTCCCATTGTTCCTTTAGTGAACCCACTGCCTATCAAGAACGAGAGAGTGTATCATACCAAGCTCGAGGAGAGCTTGTTTCGAACCACCATAAAGAGCTTTTCTTAAACGGTACACTTGGTTGCTCTTTTTGAAGCACGGAGGTTGTTCGACATAAACTTCCTCTGCTAGTACCCGTTTAAGAATGCACTCTTTCGTCCATCCGATACCGATGAACCCTCTGTGGGAAGCATATGCGAAAATGTGACGAATGGCTTCTAAGCAGCGGCGGTGCAAAGGTCTCATCATAATCAATTCCTTCTAATTGTGAATACCCCTTAGCAACAAGTCTTGCCTTATTCCTGGTTATGACATTTTTCTCATCTCTCTTGTTCTTGAAAACCCACTTCGTGCCAATTACGTCTTGATGAGTTAGTCTATCCACCAGTTCCCAAACTTGATTTCTCTCGAATGTTCGGCTCCTCTGCATGGCTAGAATCCGGCTTTGCGTCTTGTAGAGCTTCCTCTCTTTGTTGTAGGTTCCTTCATAGACGGATAAAACAATACATGGCACTTTCACCAATCGATGTCTAGTTTTAACTCTATCGGATGGGTCTCCGATGATCGATCGGTTGGATGACCGGTTATCCAGTCATTCCATTACGATTTGCGTCGGTTTGGAGAACATCATCCATTTCGATAAAGGTTCATTACTAGCGATTGGGAGTGGTGCGAAATTATGATCCACTTGA
This sequence comes from Stenogyne calaminthoides, assembly GCA_037126765.1. Taxonomy (NCBI): domain Eukaryota; kingdom Viridiplantae; phylum Streptophyta; class Magnoliopsida; order Lamiales; family Lamiaceae; genus Stenogyne; species Stenogyne calaminthoides. Next base: position 6,808,305 of record JBBCBC010000039.1, on the reverse strand, counting down.
TAAGAACATGTCTCGGTGATGTTGGACTCATCATGTCTTTGATGTCCGTTAGGTAGGAACTTGGTGTTCCCCGAACCGGATGGTTCGATTGATCTTTATCTCCGGTATGCCCGGCTTTCTTCATCGGCGAGTTTTTAGTACCTTAGGATCGATTGATCCTTCGGTGAATCGACTAGATCTGGAATGTATATTGAGTGCGATTTACGATCCTTTTTCCTTGATCGTTAGGTGATCCATTTTAAAGCATCGGTCTTTGGTTGATCGGTACATCTTGTTCTGGCCGATTTCTCTTGTTAGAAGATGCTTCATCAAAGACTACATGGGGTGTTTCTTCCACAACTAGGGTTAAATGCATTGTAAACCACGAAAGCCTTGCTAGATGAGGAATATCCTAAGAATATACCCTCATCGACTTGGCCTCAAAAGTCTTCAACCGACTCTTCCCATTGTTGTGTATGAAACACTTACACCCAAAAACATGGAAGTAAGAAAACACGAGGTTTTTACGCGCCTTCCCACAGTTCCGCGGGTGTTTTGTAGTGAGCCTTAGTCGAAGACACATCTGATTACGAGTATGGCATGCGATGTTGATAACCTTACGCGAAAAAACGCTTGGTATTGCATGTTCAAATAATATAGTGTGGCGGCTTCTTTGAGAGTTCTTTTTTTCCGTTCTGCTACTCCATTACTTGTTGTGGTGTTCTTGCGGTGATGTCTCATGTTGTATACCAAACTTAGAGCAAAAATCATTAATAAAAGAGTTGAAATTAAATTATGTACCTTTATCTAATCGATTTTTACTACACCGACACCCTTCTCATTTTGTAATCTTTTTTAGCGGCTCGGGTATCTTCGTTTTCGTCTCATTCTTCTTATGTAAGAATATAACCCGGATAAACTTGGAATAGTCATCCACGATTACTAGAGTATATTTATGTCTGGCGAGGCCGACCGTTATAATCCGGTCCAAATAGATCCATATAAGGCGGTACTGCGATTGGATGGATGCGGTCGAGAACTCCCTTGAATGAAGCTTTGACTGTTTTCCTTCCGACATCGACACATATGCGATCCTTTAAAAATACTTCATTCGAAGTCCTTCCACTAGAGACATCCTTGCTATCTTATTAAGAGTTTTAAAGTTCGATGACTCATTCTTTTGTGCGAGCCAATTTGCTACTTTTGGAACTCTTAACAATTAGGCATGCATTTCTCGAACCGTGCTCCAATCTGGCTTTGTAGATCATCCCTTTCCTTGAACGATTAGCAAAATCTGTTGAGTGGCTCGATTTTTTAATAGTGCATTGATCGATCGAGAACTCAACACCTTTGAATCCGTTGTCGCGAAATTGTGAAACCGATAATAGGTTGTGCTTGACACCGACATCACGAGACTCCGATTACTTGTACATCATCATTCTCTGGGTTAGAATCCTTTGGTATAACCAAAGTTATCATCACCGAAAGAGTACCGTGGGCCTTTCTCATTCTATGTAAGAGTTTGAGGAGATGTTTGCTTCGGTCATGTGCCTTGAGAATCCACTATCGATGTACCGGATAGTTGCTTGCACACCTCCTTTGTTGGCGGACCCACCTTGAACCTGCTGACCAAATCGGGCTTTAGGTACCCCCTTTTGGATTGGGTCCCGAGGGGTTAGGATTGGTTTTGGGGATCCATACAAAGCGGGGCACTTCTATTGAGATCGGTTAGATCGGAGGCCTGATTTGTCTCCCATACCTATCAACATAATCATATGTTTCTTTATATGCTTTACGATTAGTATGATTATTAGTGTGAACCTTTGGTGACTTAGAAGACTTGGGATTTATCTTTTACGTTTGTCTTCTTTTCATCCGTTAATGGTTCGTCTGGTATCCTAGGTTTTTACGATTATAGGGGTAGAATACATTTGCTACCATCAAAAGATTCATATCTTTTTTTTGGCATAGGTGGTTTTTGCGTTTACCTAAAAGCGTGCTTATTCGGTGACCTTGATTGGGTCTCAGATTAGACTTCCCTTTACGGGTTGTTTTTTCGATACGATCATTGATCGAGTTGAGGTCTCTTCGGAAGAACCGGGTTCTTCTGTTGATTCCTCGGTGATGCTTTACCGATTGGGTCCATTTACATTCCCCTTCTAGTTAGGCACTTTGCCTTACGTCAATGTGTCTTTTCCCTTATTAGATACAAGTTTGGCTTTTGGTGTATCTTTGTCAGAAACTCGTTTGATTACACCTTTTTTTGGTGAATCAACCGGGGCTTTTGAGGATGTGGAAGGGTTCTCATACCCAAGTCCCTTCTTGTTAGTCGTTGTTCGAAAATAGGTGTTCATATCTTGAACAATTTTAGATGATTCTGTAAAAACCTCTATTTTCTTGCGCAAACTATCCTCAGAAGATTTTAGACTCTCATGCATTCGGAATAACTCATCAAATTTGGCTTGAAGGATTTTGAAGTCATCAGCTTGTTGTTTGTTAATTGCTAGCTGATCTTTGATCTGCTTCTCCTGATCAGAAGATTTAACTTTCAGAATGTTAAGTTCCTCGGTTGCCTTACGGCGGTTTAAAGATTTAAGTTCGGTAGCTTTCTTGAGATCGTTCTCTTTAACAAGCTGATTATTTCTGATCCTTAGCTTGTCATTCTCAGCTTCCACTATAGCATAAGTGTCTACTGCATTGGAGAGATCATCAAGCAATTGCTCGGAGTAGAGCTGCAGGTCAATCTACCCAGCAGGTGTGCTAATAATAGCAGGTGTAAAAGCAGACAAAGCAGAAGGTTTGGAGGTTACCTCGGATTGGTCCTCCTTGGCCATCGAGGCGGATCTCATCGTCATCCCCGAAGAATATCGGATCTTCATTCTCATAGAAGTCAACAAAGATTGCTTATCGGCCCAAATCTTCTCGAGAGGAATATCCGGAATCCTCGGAGGCGGAATAGGAATCATCAATTCCGGATGTGTCGTGACCATGGCTTTTCTGTCCCTATAACGTTGCTCTCTTACATTCCTCTTTTCTTCCTTTTCTTTTTGGCGTCGAATGCAGGCGTCTGCTTATTTGTAGTGACTGGCTTCTCACAGGTTGAAGCAAACTCCTCGATCCACGGAATCTTTTCTTCCGGAGAGTCACTCCGTCATGTAGGATCTATCGGTGACTTCCCTTTTCGATAATGTCCCCGAACTCCTTCTGTCGGATCTGTTATCTCTTCTCTCATCCCGATCATTATCTCTTTTCTTTTCTTCTCTGTGATCTCCTCGATCATCGGATCTGGTTCTTCTGGAAATCATTAGGCGATCTCCTATCTCTCCCTCGGTATGTTGATAATCTTTATAGAATCTTGATACTTACCAAGTTGAATATTTGATTTTCTAGTTTCTGGTAGCGGAAGCGTCTGTTACTCGACTTATGATGTTTCCAACGGGTTCATTGGCCTTGATCTGCTTTGTTGGTTGCCTTAAACATGGCCCGATTTAGAAGTTGAGGCTTCAGTGGGCACCTCATCTTCATCTGCTTGTCCTCTTTCAATTAAATCGAACTCGTGAGCTTTAAGGCTTAAGAACAAGCTACTCGGCTTCATCTTTGAAATGTCTTGGCAATCCTTGATTCTGGTGACTTTCATATCCCATTCTTGGTGAGAGATCTTAAGATCTTGTAGTTGATATCCTTGTCGACATCTCTCTACCAAGTTCCCGTAGCTTATTCACTGACATAGTAATCCTTCCATCGAGTTCATTGATGGTCTCGTTGGGTAGCATCTTCAATTTTTCAAACTTCACCAGTTCGGCTTGTAGACGGCTGTCTTTGATCTGATCATTTCCTTCGCATATCTCAGCTAGAGTATCCCACATTGCTTTCGCAGTTTTGAGATATTTAATCTTTTACTTGGTGACCTTATCCATCGTCTTCGTGATTATATGCTGTGATTGTATCTAGAGTATATCTGACTTCCTTTTCTCTTGCATCCATCATGGCCGGGCTTTTTTCGCACAAGACTTCCAGAACAAAATCCGGATCTCCTCCAAGCTGAGGGGTTGTCGTGATATATGATGATGGGTCCTCTTTCGATGACTTCCATCATTCTGCCACTAATCGAACCTAGATGGTTGAAAATATAAATGGCCCAATCTGCATACTCATCAATTGAGAACTTCGGCAGATCATGATACATACCAGAGGTATTATCCATGCCGAAAGTGATTTTGGAAAAAGAATGAGTTTTAAAACGGTTTTTCAAGATCTGCTCAATTGACCACAAAGATTCTTCCTCAAGAATCGATGATACTCAAAGCCGATTGGTCCGTAGAACCCACCGCTCGATACCACTTGTAGGTCCCGAACGGGTTTGTGAGGGCGTAAGTCTAGAGGGGAGGGTGAATAGACTTACGAAAACTTTTTGTCTTGATCAGGTGTGAGGGCGTTTAACTTTGATCAGAGTGCAAGTGAATCAGTTTGGACTGATATCTAACTTACTAATCGCCTGAAGGCAGATTAGTTCGGTATCTATCAGTTTAACTGATTTGTGCGGAAGCTAAGTTTTACCCGTGTGAAAAACCAGTTTTGATAAATCAGATTCCAAAGTCAGTCTTTTAACCAGTTGACTAAAGTGTCAAGCTTGATCAGATCAGAAGCTTGGTGCTAGCTGATCTTAACTTAGAATATGTATATTGCTTTAATAGTTGTGTGCGATTGTGTAAACAGTTAATCAAAGCGGTAAAGGTACATAAGATTTATAGTGGTTCGGACAAACCAGTCCTACGTCCACTCTTCCCTATCACAAGGGGCACTAACTAAACCAACTGGACTTAGATTTTTGTGTTAGTCCAACACTGTACACCAACAGATATTTAAGGAGTTCTCACTCAACCGATCCCAGAAATCAGAACTAGAAACCCAAGTCTGAAATCTTGCTAAACAACTTAACCTAACTTTGGTTTGGATAAGATTGTTTTGGTTCCAACTATGAAATCTTTTCTAGTGTTTAAGGTAGCCTATCAGCTAGATGAAAAGATTTCTATGCTAAGAACTTATGGGATGAACACTCAAAAAATTAATCTTCAAGTTCGTGTTCTTCGTGCGGAAATCTGATTATAGCTTGAGCTTCTTGATTGTTTTAGGGTTTCCGTATATTCACTCTGAAGTATGATCCCATATTTATAGACCTCGAAATCAAAGAGCCGTTGGAGAGCAATTTGAATTTCAGGCTATATTTAGTAGACTTGCGAGATTGATGTGGCGTGCTTGAGAACGGCATGGCGAAAAGCGTGAATAGTGTCTTTTATAGCCGTTTAGAAAGCGACACCAAATCCAATAATTGCCGCTCGATCATACGTGTCTTGTTCTTATTGGTTAACGCACGAACTTTTTCGGTGTTGTTCTTCCAACTAAGGTTGACATTCTTCTTGTTCGGATCATCGACGTATGATTAGGTGAAACATCGTTTTCACCTAGTGAGTGACTTTGATCGATCAAAGTTGATCGATCTACCCGATGGAGTCTTCAGTGCTTGGTTGACTTAACTTCAACTAGCGGACTTCGGTGATGTAGGTCTTACAGTCCGATCTTACGGAAGTCATCGATCTTCAAGTATTCTGAGTTTGAGTTTTATGACTTCAGCTGAGATATCTGACTTTATCAGATCGATCTAATCTTCTGTTCTTCTCTTGCATTCTGGCCTGTCGGATATCAGCTATACTTTGGATCTTCAGATCTGACCTATACATATTGAGGTTCCCCCTCAATATGTGACATATCTATTACATCAGTTGTTCTATACAGTAATTATCAACTGGTATCCTATAACCGGTAATAAAAACATCAGTCAGCTAACAGGTCTGACTGGTCCTATTACATGTGTTTTAGAACTTTCATCAAAACTCTAAATTTCCCAACAAAGTTCAATGTTGTTATTTTATTGGAAATGAAGCATGTGCGACCCCGCTGGAAATGGGAGTGACCCTGCGCTACCCTCCTAAACCAATGTCGTTTACCGTCACCAAAGTTTGTTATTTTTGTCCATTATCCAAATCTTCCAAAAAGGCCGCCATTAAGGTCAATGTTGTTATTTTATTTGAAATGAAGCATGTGCGACCCCGCTGGAACTGGGAGAGACCCCACGCGACCATCCTATACCAATGTCGTTGCCCATCCCCTATGTTTGTCATTTTTGTTCAATTATCCAAAGCTTTCAAAAAGGTCGTCATTAAGTTCAATGTTGTTATTTTATTTGAAATGAAGCATGCGCGACCCCGCTGAAACTGGGAGCGGCCCCGCGCGACCATCCTATACCAATGTCGTTTCCCATCCCCTAAGTTTGTCATTTTTGTTCAATTATCTAAAGCTTCCAAAAAGGTCACCATTTAGGTCAATGTTGTTATTTTATTTGAAATGAAGAATGCGCGACCCCGCTGGAACTGGGAGCGACCGCGACCATCCTATACCAATGTTGTTTCCCATCCCCTAAGTTTGTCATTTTTGTTCAATTATTCAAAGCTTCCAAAAAGGTCGCCATTAAGTTCAATGTTGTTATTTTATTTGAAATGAAGTATGCGCGACCCCGCACGACCATCCTATACCAATGTCGTTTCTCATCCCCTAAGTTTGTCATTTTTTGTTCAATTATTCAAAGCTTCCAAAAAGGTCGACATTAAGTTCAATGTTGTTATTTTATTTGAAATGAAGCATGCTTGACCCCGCTGGAACTGGGAGCGACCCCGCGCAACCATCCTATGCCAATGCCGTTTCCCATCCCCTAAGTTTGTCATTTTTCTTCAATTATCCAAAACTTCCAAAAAGGTCGCCATTAAGGTCAATGCTGTTATTTTATTTGAAATGAAGCATGCGCGACCCCGCTGGAACTGGGAGTGACCCCGCGCGACTATCCTATACCAATGCCATTTCCCATCCCCTAAGTTTGTCATTTTTGTTCAATTATTCAATGCTTCCAAAAAGGTCACCATTAAGTTCAATGTTGTTATTTTATTTGAAATGAAGCATCTTGACCCATTGGCCCAGGAATCGGAGCGTCCCCAATTCCATCCTATACCAATGTCGTTTCCCATCCCCTAAGTTTGTCATTTTTGTTCAATTATCTAAAGCTTCCAAAAAGGTCGCCATTAAGGTCAATGTTGTTATTTTATTTGAAATGAAACATCTTGTGACCACATTGAACCGGGGAGGCGACCCCGCGTGACCATCCTATACCAATGTCGTTTCCCTTTTGCAAAAGTTTGTCATTTTTGTTCAATTATCCAAAGTTTCCAAAAAGGTCGCCATTAAGGTCAATGTTGTTATTTTATTTGAAATGAAACATGCGCGACCCCGCTGGAACTGGGAGTGACCCCGCGCGACCATCCTACACCAATGTCGTTTCCCTTTTGCAAAAGTTTGACATTTTTGTTCAATTATTCAAAGCTTCCAAAAAGGTCGCCATTAAGTTCAATGTTGTTATTTTATTGGAAATGAAGCATGTGCGACCCCGCTGGAAATGGGAGCGACCCCTCGCGACCTTCCTAAACCAATGTTGTTTACCGTCACCAACGTTTGTTATTTTTGTCCATTATCCAAATCTTCCAAAAAGGTCGCCATTAAAGTCAATGTTGTTATTTTATTTGAAATGAAGCATGTGCGAACCCACGCGACCATCCTATACCAATGTCGTTGCCCATCCCCTATGTTTGCCATTTTTGTTCAATTATCCAAAGCTTCCAAAAAGGTCGTCATTAAGTTCAATGTTGTTATTTTATTTGAAATGAAGCATGCGCGACCCCGCTGGAACTGGGAGCGACCTCGCGCCACCATCCTATACCAATGTTGTTTCCCATCCCCTAAGTTTGTCATTTTTTGTTCAATTATCCAAAGCTTCCGAAAAGGTCGCCATTTAGGTCAATGTTGTTATTTTATTTGAAATGAAGCATGCGCGACCCCGCTGGAACTGGGAGCGACCGCGACCATCCTATACCAATGTCGTTTCCTATCCCCTAAGTTTGTCATTTTTGTTCAATTATTCAAAGCTTCCAAAAAGGTCACCATTAAGCTCAATGTTGTTATTTTATTTGAAATGAAGTATGCGCGACCCCGCTGGAACTGGGAGCGACCCCGAGAGACCATCCTATACCAATGTTGTTTCTCATCCCCTAAGTTTGTCATTTTTGTTCAATTATTCAAAGCTTCCAAAAAGGTCGCCATTAAGTTCAATGTTGTTATTTTATTTGAAATGAAGCATGCGCGACCCCGCTGGAACTGGGAGCGACCCCGCGCTACCATCTTATACCAATGTCGTTTCCCATCCCCTAAGTTTGTCATTTTTGTTCAATTATCCAAAGCTTCCAAAAAGGTCGTCATTAAGGTCAATGTTGTTATTTTATTTGAAATGAAGCATGCGCGACCCCGCTGGAACTGGGAGTGAACCCGCGCAACCATCCTATACCAATGTCGTTTCTCATCCCCTAAGTTTGTCATTTTTGTTCAATTGTTCAAAGCTTCCAAAAAGGTCGCCATTAAGTTCATTGTTGTTATTTTATTTGAAATGAAGCATGCGTGACCCCGTGCGACTATCCTATACCAATGCCGTTTCCCATCCCCTAAGTTTGTCATTTTTGTTCAATTATCCAAAGCTTCCAAAAAGGTCGCCATTAAGGTCAATGTTGTTATTTTATTTGACATGAAACATGTGCGACCCCGCTGGAACTGGGAGCGTCCTCACGCGACCATCCTATACCAATGTCGTTTCCCTTTTGCAAAAGTTTGTCATTTTTGTTCAATTATTCAAAGCTTCCAAAAAGGTCGCCATTAAGTTCAATGTTGTTAATTTATTGGAAATGAAGCATGTGCGACCCTGCTGGAAATGGGAGCGACCCCGCATGACCCTCCTAAACCATTGTCGTTTACCGTCACCAAAGTTTGTTATTTTTGTCCAATTATCCAAATCTTCCAGAAAGATCGCCATTAAGTTCAATGTTGTTATTTTATTTGAAATGAAGCACCCCGCTGGAACTGGGAGCGACCCCGTGCGACCATCCTATACCAATGTCGTTTCCCATCCCCTAAGTTTGTCATTTTTGTTCAATTATCAAAGCTTCCAAAAATGTCGCCATTAAGGTCAATGTTGTTATTTTATTTGAAATGAAACATGCGCGACCCCACTGGAACTGGGAGTGACCGTGCGACCATCCTATACCAATGTCGTTTCCCTTTTGCAAAAGTTTGTCATTTTTGTTCAATTATTCAAAGCTTCCAAAAAGGTCGCCATTAAGTTCAATGTTGTTATTTTATTGGAAATGAAGCATGTGCGACCCCGCTGGAAATGGGAGCGACCCCGCGTGACCCTCCTAAACCAATGTCGTTTACCGTCACCAAAGTTTGTTATTTTTGTCCATTATCCAAATCTTCCAAAAAGGTCGCCATTAAGGTCAATGTTGTTATTTTATTTGAAATGAAGCATGTGCGACCCCGCTGGAACTGGGAGCTACCCCACGCGACCATCCTATACCAATGTCGTTTCCCATCCCCTATGTTTGTCATTTTTGTTCAATTATTCAAAGCTTCCAAAAAGGTCTCCATTAAGTTCAATGTTGTTATTTTATTTGAAATGAAGCATGCGCGACCCCGCTAGAACTGGGAGCGACCCCACACGACCATCCTATACCAATGTCGTTTCTCATCCCCTAAGTTTGTCATTTTTGTTCAATTATTCAATGCTTCCAAAAAGGTCGCCATTAAGTTCATTGTTGTTATTTTATTTGAAATGAAGCATGCGCGACCCCGCTGGAACTAAAAGCGACCCCGCACGACTATCCTATACCAATGCCGTTTCCCATCCCCTAAGTTTGTCATTTTTGTTCAATTATCCAAAGCTTCCAAAAAGGTCGCCATTAAGGTTAATGTTGTTATTTTATTTGAAATGAAACATGCGCGACCCCGCTGGAACTGGGAGCGTCCTCGCGCGATCATCCTATACCAATGTCGTTTCCCTTTTGCAAAAGTTTGTCATTTTTGTTCAATTATTCAAAGCTTCCAAAAAGGTCGCCATTAAGTTCAATGTTGCTAATTTATTGGAAATGAAGCGTGTGCGACCCTGCTGGAAATGGGAGCGACCCCGCGTGACCCTCCTAAACCATTGTCGTTTACCGTCACCAAAGTTTGTTATTTTTGTCCAATTATCCAAATCTTCCAGAAAGATCTCCATTAAGTTCAATGTTGTTATTTTATTTGAAATGAAGCATGCTCGACCCCGCTGGAACTGGGAGCGACCCCGCGCGACCATCCTATACCAATGTCGTTTCCCATCCCCTAAGTTTGTCATTTTTGTTCAATTATCAAAGCTTCCAAAAATGTCGCCATTAAGGTCAATGTTGTTATTTTATTTGAAATGAAACATGCGCGACCCCACTGGAACTGGGAGTGACCCCGTGCGACCATCCTATGCCAATGTCGTTTCCCTTTTGCAAAAGTTTGTCATTTTTGTTCAATTATTCAAGGCTTCCAAAAAGGTCGCCATTAAGTTCAATGTTGTTATTTTATTGGAAATGAAGCATGTGCGACCCACATTTGAAATGGGGAGGCGACCCAGCGACCCTCTAAACCAATGTCGTTTCATCACGCTAAAGTTTGTTATTTTTGTCCATTATCCAAATCTTCCAAAAAGGTCGCCATTAAGGTCAATGTTGTTATTTTATTTGAAATGAAGCATGTGCGACCCCGCTGGAACTGGGAGCGACCCCACGTGACCATCCTATACCAATGTCATTGCCCATCCCCTATGTTTGTCATTTTTGTTCAATTATTCAAAGCTTCCAAAAAGGTCGCCATTAAGTTCAATGTTGTTATTTTATTTGAAATGAAGCATGCGCGACCCCGCTAGAACTGGGAGCGACCCCTCACGACCATCCTATGCCAATGTCATTTCCCATCCTCTAAGTTTGTCATTTTTGTTCAATTATCCAAAGCTTCCAAAAAGGTCGCATTTAGGTCAATGTTGTTATTTTATTTGAAATGAAGCATGCGCGACCCCGCTGAAACTTGGGGCGACCGCGACCATCCTATACCAATGTCGTTTCCCATCCCCTAAGTTTGTAATTTTTGTTCAATTATTCAAAGCTTCCAAAAAGGTCGCCATTAAGTTCATTGTTGTTATTTTATTTGAAATGAAGTATGCGCGACCCCGCTGGAACTGGGAGTGACCCCGCGCGACCATCCTATACCAATGTCGTTTCCCTTTTGCAAAAGTTTGTCATTTTTGATCAATTATTCAAAGCTTCCAAAAAGGTTGCCATTAAGTTCAATGTTGTTATTTTATTTGAAATGAAGCATGCGCGACCCCGCTGGAACTGGGAGCGACCCCGCGCGACCATCCTATACCAATGTCGTTTCCCATCCCCTAATTTTGTCATTTTTGTTCAATTATTCAAAGCTTCCAAAAAGGTTGCCATTAAGTTCAATGTTGTTATTTTATTTGAAATGAAGCATGCGCGACCCCACTCGAACTGGGAGCGACCCCGTGCGACCATCCTAGACCAATGCCATTTAACTTGCCCTAAGTTTGTTAATAAAAAATATTAATAAAAATATATATATCCATAATCAATATTTGCAAAAGAATTCTTCCAAATACATAAACCATATAGTAGTCTAACATGAAATTTACACGTATTCAAAAATATCAATATATATATATATATATATATATATATATATATATATATATCACCACATAAACACAACAATTCTTCTATCATTGACTTTTATTTTGGCTGGCGATCTTTGGGGTTTTGATCCGGGAATCGATCGACATTTAGCTCTCTCATCCAGTTTGCCATTTTAAGAATTTCTTGTCGTATCTGTTGGGAAATTTAGAGTTTTGATGAAAGTTCTAAAACACATGTAATAGGACCAGTCAGACCTGTTAGCTGACTGATGTTTTTATTACCGGTTATAGGATACCAGTTGATAATTCTTGTATAGAACAACAACGATGTAATAGATAGGTCACATATTGAGGGGAACCTCAATATGTATAGGTCGAATCTGAAGATCCAAAGAATAGGCGATATCAAAGCGGCCGAAATGCAAGAGAAGAAACGTAAGATCGATCGATCCGATAAAAGTCGATATCTCGATTGAAGTCATAAAGCTCAAACTCGAGAATACTTGAAGATCGGATGACTTCCGGAAGATCGGACGAAGACCTACATCGGTAAAGTCGCTAGTTGAAGCTAAGTCAACCGGCACGAGAAGACTCCATCGAATTGGTAGTCGACTTTGTTGATCAGTCACTCACCAGTAAAACTGATGTTTCACCTAATCATACGTCGATGATCTGAACAAGAAGAATGTCAACCTTAGTTGGAAGAACAACACTGAAAAGTGCGTCTGTTGACCAATAAGAACAAGACACGTATGATCGAGACGGCAATTCACGGTTTTGGTCTGCTTTCTCTCTAGCGGCTATAAAAGACACTATTCACACTTTCGGCCATGTCGTTCCTGAAGCACTTCACATCAATCCTGCAAGTCTACCAAATATTGCCTGAAATTCAAATTGCTCTCCAACGACTCTTTGATTTCTAGGTCTATAAATATGGGATCATACTTCAGAGTGAAAATACGGAAACACTGAAACAATCAAGAAGCTCAAGCTATAATCAGATTTCCGCACGAAGAACACGAACTTGAAGATTATTTTCTTAGTGTTCATCCCATAAGTTCTTAGCATAGAAATCTTTTCATCTAGCTGATAGGCTACTTATAAACTAGAAAAGATTTCAAAGTTGGAACCAAAACAATCTTACCCAAACCCAAAGTTAGGTTAAGTTGTTTAGCAAGATTTCAGACTAGGGTTTCTAGTTCTGATTTCTGGGATCGGTTGAGTGAGAACTCTTTAAATATCTGTTGGTGTACTGTGTTGGACTAACACAAAAATCTAAGTCCAGTTGGTTTAGTTGGTGCCCCTTGTGATAGGGAAGAGTGGACGTAGGACTGGTTTGTCCGAACCACTATAAATCCTGTGTGCCTTTACCACTTTGATTAACTGTTTATACAATCGCACATAACTATTAAAAGCGGCATACATATTCTAAGTTAAGATCGCCTAGCACCAAGCTTACGATCGATCAAGCTTGACACTTTAGTCAACTGGTTAAAAGACCGACTTTGGAATCGATTTATCAAAACCGGTTTTCACACGGGTAAAACTTAGCTTTCGCTTTCGTCGCTTAAATCGATAGAATCTTAGAACTAATCTGCCTTGAGCGATTAGTAAGTTAGATATCGATCCAAACCGATTCACTTGCACTCTGATCGACTTGCTTGCCCACACCGATCTGCGCACAAAAGTTTTCGAAGTCTATTCACCCCCCTCTAGACTTACGCCCTCAAAACCCGTTAAGGACCTACAAGTGGTATCGGGCGGTGATTCTCTGAACCATCGGCTTTAAATATCATCGATTCTTGAGGAAGAATCTTTGTGGTCATTTGAACAGATCTTGAAAAACCGTTTTTAAAACTCATTCGTTTTTCCAAAAATCACTCAGCATGGATAATACCTCGGTATGTATCATGATCTGCCGAAGTTCTCAATTGATGAGTATGCAGATTGGGCCATTTATATGTGCAACCATCTAGGTTCGATTAGTGGCGAGAATGATGGAAGTCATCGAAGAGGACCCATCATCATATATCATCGACAACCCTGCGGTTGGAGGAGATCCGTTTTTTGCCGGGAAGTCTTGTGCGGCAAAGCACCTTGATGGATCTTGAGAGGAAAGGAAGGCGTATACTCTAGATCTGATCGCCAGGCATATAATCATGAAGATGATGGATAAAGTCACCAAGGAGAAGATTAAATATCTCAAAATCGCTGCGAAAGCAATGTGGGATACTCTAGTGAGATATCTGAAGGAAATGATCGAGATCAAAGACAAACTGACTACAAGCGAAATCGGTGAAGTTCGAAAAACAAGATCTTTGCCCAACGAGACCATCAACGAGCTCGATGGAAGGATTACTATGTCAGTGAATAAGCTACGAGAACTTGGTAGAGAGATGTCAGACAAAGATATCAACTACAAGATCTTAAGATCTCTCACCAAGAAATGGGATATGAAAGTCACGGTAATCAAGGATTGCCAAGACATTTCAAAGATGAATCCGAGTAGCTTGTTCTTAAGCCTTAAAGCTCACGAGTTCGATTTAATTGAAAGAGGACAAGCGGATGAAGATGAGGTGCCCACGAAGCCTCAACTTCTAAATCAGTTGGGTTTAAGGCAACCAAAGAGCTACAGAAGGCCAATGAACCTGTTGGAAACATCATAAGTCAGGCAGAACAGATCGCTCTGCTTACCAGGAAACTAGAAAAATTAAATATTCAACTTGGTAAGTATCGAAGATTCTATAAAGATTATCAACATAAGCCGGAGATAGGAGATCATTATGATCTCGAAAGAACCGGATCGATGATCGAAGAGATCCGAAGAAGAAAAGAAAGAGATAATCGGTGATGAGAGAAGAGATAACGGTCTGGCGAGAAGGAGTTGATTACTATCGAAGTCACGATAGATCCTCTGAGACGGAGTGACTCTCCGGAAGAAAAGATTTAAATGGATCGAGGCGTGCTTCAACCGTGGAGAAGCCGTGTCACTCTGGTATGACGCCCGGACTGGCCGCCAAAAGAAAGGGAAGAAAAAAGAGGAACGGAAGAAGCAACGTTATAGGGACGAGAAAAGCCATGGTCGGCCGACCGCATCGGAATTGATGATTCCTATCGCCCTCTAAGGATTACGGATATTCCTCTATAGAAGATTTACATCGATAAGCGATTACATCTGTTGACTTCTTTGAGAATGAAGATCGATATTCTCTTCCGGATGACGATGAGATCTCACTTTGATGGCGAGAGGACCAATCTGAGATAACCTCCAAACCTTCGCTTTATGCCTTTTACACTGCTATTATTAGCACACACTTGGGGAGATTGACTGCTGCTCTACTCCGAAACAATTGCTTGATGATCTCTCAATCGCAAAGTAGACACTTATGCTATAGTGGAAGTGAGAATGACAAGCTAAGGATCGAAATAATCGACTTGTTAAAGAGAACGATCTCGAAGAAAACTCTTGAACTTAAATCTGCTGAAACCGCGAAAAATGGCCGAGGAACTTAACATTCTCGAAGTTAAATCTTACGATCGAGAAAAAAGCGATCAAAGATCGACTAGCAATTAACAAACACAAAGTGATGACTTCAAAATCCTTCAAGCCAAATTTGATGAGCTATTCAATGCATGAGAGTCTAAAATCTTCCGAGGATAGTTTATGCAAGAAAATAGAAGTTTTACAAAATCATCTAAAAAGCGTTCAAGATATGAACACCTATTTTCTAACAACGACTAACAACAAGGGACTTGGGTATGAGAACCCTTCCACATCCTCAAAAGCCCGGTTGATTCACTTCAAAAATGTGTAATCAAACAAGTTTAAACAAAAGATACACTAAAAGCCAAACTTGTATCTAATAAGGAAAAAAAAGACACATTGGCCGGGTAAAGGCGGTGCCTAACCGGAAAAGGCAGGCAAATGGACTAGCCCCGGTAAAGCATCGGTAGAGAATCAACGAAGAACCCGGTTCTTCCGAAGAGACCTCAACCCGATCAACATATTATGTATCGTAAAAAGACAACCAGTAAAAGGGAAGTCTAATCGAGACCCAATCAAGGTCATTTGCCGAATAAGCAAGCTATAGGTAAACCGCAAAAACCACCTATGCCAAAAGATATGAATCTTTTGATGGTAGCGATCGTACTACCCCTATAATCGAAAACCGAGTATCGCCGACCGAACCACCTTTGGATGAAAAGAAGACAAACGAAAAAGATAAATCCCAAGTCTTCTAAGTCACCAAAGGTTCACACTAATAATCATACTAATCGGAAAGCATATAAAAAAAACGTATGATTATGTTGATAGGTATGGGAGACAAATCGGGCCTTCGATCTAACCGATCTCAATAGAAGTGCCCCTGTTTGTATGGATCCCCAAAACCAATCCTAACCCCTCGGGACCCAATCCAAAAGGGGTACCTAAAAGCCCGATTTGGTCTGCAGTTTTCGCGTGGTCCGGCCAACAAAGGAGGTGTGCAAGTAACTATCCGGTACATCGATAGTGGATGCTCAAGGCACATGACTGGAAGCAAACATCTCCTCAGCTCTTACATAGAACAGAAAGGCCCACGTGTACTCTTCGGTGATGATAACTTTGGTTATACCAAAGGATTCGAACCTTAGAGAATGATGATGTACAAATAACTCGAGTCTCAGATGTCGAAGGTCCGAAGCACAACCTATTATCGGTTTCACAATTCCTGCGACAAACGGATTCAGTGTTGAGTTCTCGACTGATCAATGCACTATCAAAAATCGAGCCACTCAACAGATTTTGCTAACTAGTTCAAGGAAAGGGACGATCTACATAGCAGATTGGAACAGTTGCCCGAGAAATGCATGCCTAATTGTTAAGAGTTCCAAAAGTAGCAGTTGGCTCTGGCACAAAAGAATGAGTCATCTGAACTTTAAAACTCTTAATAAGATAGCAAGGATGTCTCTAGTGGAAGGACTTCCAATGAAGTATTTTCAAAGGATCGGACATGTCTTTGCATGTCGGAAGGAAAATGGTCAAAGCTTCATTCAAGGGAGTTCTCTGGACGGCATCCAAAATCTTTGCGGTTTCTTTTCATATGGATCTATTTGGACCCGATTACACGGTCGGTCTCGGTGGACGCAAATATACTCTAGTAATCGTGGATGACTATTCCAAGTTTACCTGGGTTATATTCTTACATAAGAAGAATGAGACGACAACGAAGATACCCGAGCCGCTAAAAAGATTACAAAATGAGAAGGGTGTCAGTGTAGTAAGAATCAGATCAGATAAAGGTACGAAATTTACGAATTCTTTTATAACCGATTTTTTTGCTCTAAGTTTGGTATCTGACATGAGACATCACCGGTAAGAACGCCACAAATGTAATGGAGTAGCGAGCGGAGAAACAGAACTCTCAAAGAAGTCGCTTTCCGACTATGTTAGTTGAACATGCAATACCAAGCCGTTTACGGGCGAAGCTATCAACCACCGCATGTCATACTCGTAACGATGTCTTGACTAAGGCTCATTGCAAAAAACCCTATGAACCGTGGAAGAGCGAAAAACCTCATGTTTCTTACTTCCATGTCTTTGGGTGTAAGTGTTTCATACACAACAATGGGAAGAGTCGGTTGAAGACTTTTGAGGCCAAGTCGAGATGAGGGTATATTCTTAGGATATTCCTCATCTAGCAAAACTTTCGGGGTTTACAAATGAGCGAACCCCTAGTTGTGGAAGAAACACCCCATGTAGTCTTTGATGAAGCATCTTACGAACAAGAGAAATCCGCCTCGAACAAGATGTACCGATCAACCAAGACACGATGCTCGAGAAAATGGATCGCCTAATGATCAAGGAAAAAGGATCGAAAATTGTAACGGTATACATTCCGGATCTAGTCGATTCACCGGATCAATCGATCCTGAGGTACGAAAAACCTCCGATGAAGAAGGTCGTACAAATGAGATAAGATCAACCGAACCATCCGGTTCGGGGGGAACACTGAAGTTCCCACGAACAGGACATCGACACATGATGAGTCCAACATCACCGAGACATGTTCTTATCAAGTGGATCATAATTACGCACCACCCCAATCGCTAGTAATGAACCTTTATCGAAATGGATGATGTTCTCCAAACCGACGCAAATCGAATGAAGGACTCGATAACCACCATCCAACCGATCCGATCATCGGAGACCCATCCGATAGAGTTAAAACTAGACATCGATTGGTGAAAAGTGCCATGTATTGTTGTTATCCTGCCTATGAAGGAACCAACAACGATGAGGAAGCTCTACAAGACGCAAAGTCGGATTCTAGCCATGCGGGAGGAGCTGAACAGATTCGAGAGAAATCAAGTTTGGGGCGGGTGGACGACCCAACTCATCAAGACGTAATTGGCGAAGGGATTTTCAAGAACAAGAGAGATGAGAAAAATGTCATAACCAGGAATAAGGCAAGACTTGTTGCTAAGGGGTATTCTCACAATCGGAAGAATTGATTATGATGAGACCTTTGCACGATCGCCGCCTAAAAGCCATTCGGTCGTTTACGCATATCTTCCCACATAGGGTTCATCGTGGTATCGGATGGACGAAAAGAGCGCATTCTTAAATGGGGTACTAGCGGAGGAAGTTTATGTCGAACAACCTCCGGGCTTGAAAAAGAGCAACCAAGTGTATCGTTTAAGAAAAAGCTCTTTATGGCAAAACAAGCTCCTCGAGCTTGGTATGATACACTCTCTCGCTCTTGATAGGCGGTGGGTTCACTAAAGGAACGATGGGACGTAACCTTATTCGTAATAGAAGATGGAGAAGATATTCGATGGTTCGGATCTCGTGGGCGACATTATCTTCGGATCTCCCAACAAGAGTCTATGTGAAAGATTCAGACAAAAGTCTGCAAGGGAAGTTCGAGATGCCCATGATGGGTTAGATGAGTTACTTTACGGGTCTACAAGTCAAACAAAGTCTGAAGGGGATATTCATCTACCCGTGCAAAGTACACTAGGAGTTCTTGGCTAAGTTTGGAGTTCAAAACGTAAGGAAGCGAGAATTCCTATGTTGACCGGATTCAAGATGGATCGGATGAGGATGGTCGAAAACCAATCGAAAAGAATATAGGGCTCTCATTGGATCTCTACTATACATTTGCCCGCCAGACCCGGATATCACTTTTTGCGGTGGGTGCATGTGCGGTTTCGGGCAAATCCAATGCAAAAAACCACTGAGAAAGCGGTAAGCGGATTAAAGCATATCTGAAGAGGGCAATAAACCTTGGTTTATTTTACCCATCGATGATAATCTAGAGCTTAGTGGGTATTCTGATTGATTATGGAGGTTGCAAAATTGTGAAAAATCAACCTCGGGAACATGTCGGTTCTTAGGAAGTAAAAGCCGATCTCGTGGTTTTCAAAAGCGAGACATCGATTCTTGACATCTACTTCTTTAAGCGAGAATATATGGTCATGGGAAGTTGTTGTTCCCCAACCGCTCGGGCTTAGTCGGCCGGTGAGGATTATAACATTGTAGCTAAGAATGTACCTATATTCGCGCGATAATAGTCTTTATTGCAATCACTCGAGAATCTGTTCTACATACAAGATGCAAGCATGTGGATGTCAGACATCATTTCATAAGAGATCATGTTGAAAAGAAGAATATCAGAATGGAAAAGATTCACACTGATATACGTAAAAGTCGATATTCTAACCAAGCCACTAGCCGAGATCGATTCGGAAGAATTATGCAATGAGCTAGAACTTCGGATCTTGGAGAAAATGCACCAAAAATGTTTGATGGGTGATCTCGAAACCCATTGGTTAAGAGACTAACCAGGTTAAGAGGAATCAGTTGAGTTTGGTATCTCAACTGATCAGAAGATCTGTCAAGGAACTGATATGAGAAGGTACTGATCAGATTAAAGGTTTATCAGATTTAAGGTTTATCAGATTAAAGGAACTGATCGTTTTAAAGAATTATCTGATTAAACCAGTTTGGTTATTTCACTTTGTAAGTCGATTAAGCTGATACTCAACAAGCAAGGATTTATAAGATTAAAGCTTACATCGCATAAGAAAACAGAAAACTTACACAATAATGGAATAATAGAAATTTTCATTGATAAAGACCCGAAGGTCAGGTTTACATTACAAGTTACAAGTACAAGAGGACCCGGAGGTCAGTACATAAGTCATAAACCGAAAACCCTAAACCTATAACCCTAAACCCTCATCCTAACCCTAGAAGAGGGGGAGAGAGAGAGATTTTAAGATCTGATGCTCCCATTTTCCCCCACTTAACAAGGGTAAGAAGGCTTTGAAATAATCTTAAAGGCACTATCAGAAGCTAAAATCAATGGAGCGAGAGAGGCCTTGATAGGATTTCTAAGCCAGGAGCCCTTAGACCTGAAGTCAATGGGCTCTCCAGCTATTAAATGGAGCACATGTGCCAAGAGAGTGGTTCAAAGACCTTATGGGCACATGCATGAAAAAATAGAGTTGATATACGAAGATCAGCTGTTGTCTGATCAAGACCGTATATCAAACTCATGTTTTATATCGGTAGATGCATTAATGCTAGTTCCAATCATCTCGATAGACACACAAGGTGCATCTACGGTTAGGAGAAGTGTCTTCTCCGGTTCATGACGGCAATGAGATCCGCCGCCTTGGTGGTAGAAGCTTAGCAACAATTGTATGTAATCTTTGATGGCGACGAAAAAAAATGATAAAGGGACACACGGGGTTGATTTGAGAAAAGCCGAAATCATTGAAAAATGGGTAAAGGTGTTTACCGGAAGTCTCACCGGAAATAAGAGTTCACCAGAATGCATGATTTTATAAAGAAGATAAGTATGGTGAATGGGTTATGTTGTGTAAAACATTGGTCCAATTTATAGAGGCCAAGCAAGGGTGCAAATGCAAATTTGGGTTCTCAAACCCTTTTAGAGAAATTTGCATCACAAGGACAAATGTAGGAAACACGATCGATAATGGATAAATTTACGGTGATTTGACATTACGAAGAATCCAGATTACTATTACACATGTCAAATCTTGCCAACTTAGGGAATCGAGACTACTATTCAATTCTTCAAGAACTAAGTTTTGGCGGTAACACTTATCCCAAGAATTGGCTTGGTCTGAGTAGAATCAGATTAGGTCAACTGAAATCTGATTACATAAGAGACTGATCAGATGAGGAAGATCAGTTGAGCTTGATACCTCAACAAATCAGATATATTAGTCTATAAGAAATCAGAAATAACAGTTGAAGGGGGAACTTCAACTGACAGAGGAGGATCAGAAAAGGGAAATCAGACGCAAAGTGAAGAGGATCAGTTGAAAAGAACAGTTGGGAAATTATAAGGATTAGGCAGAAAACTAAGATCAACGATTGGAATCAACAATTACAAGTGGTATTGACTGATTACAATATCAGTCAACCAGATACGCATTTCTTTTTCCTTGTTTATTGCTTACTTATTTGTTTTTATCTGATATTATTTGCCTTACTGCACTCATTACCTTTGTGACGTATTTCCTGCAAAACATTTAATGCGGACGTGGGGTACTTGTATTAATTGCCACAAAATGTGCCTTTAAATCCAAAAGGCAATCGTACGTGCTTTTCCTGACCACACGATCAAAACCGATCAATCTGGATCGTTTAACCTTTTCAAACGATTGATCTTCCAATCTCGTTTTTCCCTCCTCCTCCTTATAAGGTTTATCAAAACCCTACCAGAGTCTTCTTATTCTCAAAAACTTGCGATTTATTCTCTGAAAACTCAAAATTACCTTTCTGTGATTCAAAGTGTTTTCTTGTGATTCAAACTTATCTTCAGAAAAAAAAAAACTGAATCTGGTAATTTCTGGTTATTTGATGATTTCCGTTTTCAAATCCTTTGATCATATAGATTGTGTCTATATATGTTATCCTGCGATATGCCTTATCTTTTCTCAATATATGTATGTGTTTATCGATTACTAGGCCTGTGAATAGGTCTGATAATCTATACATAATATCTTTATGTATATGCACAATTTTAATCGAGTCTATCTTGTTGTAGATGGCCACTCACGGTATGGGAAAGATTATGTGCAACTATGCTGATCTAGCGACAAAGATTGTCGATGACAAATTCGTACAGTTTGGTGTTACGCGGGATCCAGAATCCATGGAAGTGGAACAAATTCTAAAGAAATGAGGCCTTGAAAAATTATGTGCTGCTCACTGCAATCCAGTGATGCAATATGAAGCACTCGAATTCTTAAGGAATTTGAAGGTGGATCTGAACACCCCCGGAGATGAACCCATCTCTTGATTAACGGAGAGATGAGATCGATCGAATCTTGCGGACATAACACGTCTGTTCAGCTTGCCCAAAGGAAGAATCTCACCTGCGCACTAAAGGGAGAATGACGATGAGCTGATCAGAAACGAACTCTTCAGGGAAGCTGACAAACATCAGACCGCAGGTTTTGTCAGACCGATGCTAAAAAGGAAATACCGATCGTTGTTTGACATATTGTCAAAAAACAATCATGGGTATTTCATTCAAATGAATGCTCTAACATCCGTTAAACTGTATAGCATGGCTGCGATAATTGATGAAGCCAAGAACATCAATTGGCATGGCTTCCTGAAGGCCATTCTGCTCCAAGAACATGAGAAATTTGGAGTTAATGAGCGGAGGTAGTCTATCCAGAAGAGGATCGCCAATCTCAACAAGGTTGCGGTTGATACGAAAGACAAATCGCGAATCTTTGAATGGGACGAGAATGGATTTGAAGTCCCACAAGGCCTTCCTAACAACCACTTCAGCCTATATATGGGCCACCGATGATGATATGAGGCCCACCTCCAAAGGTGAAGAAAGGAAAACCAAGGAGGCACCACGCCTACACCGGATGCTCCCCAAAAAAGAAAAAGAGAAAAACCGCGGAAGGTTCGGAGAAGAGGCCAAGAAGGCAAAACAGCCTCAATGACTCGTTTAAGAAGATGAATCGACGAAGAAGGAGTGCCGGAGCAAACCGATGAGCCACAAAAATCACCAAAAAATCGACAGCCGGGGCTTCTCAAGTTGAGAGCTCGCCCGAACATTTCGAGGAAGAGCCGGAGATGAACGATCTCCTCCTCAATCTCGAAATGATTCGCCACTCAATCATGGGCTGCCGAAGCATGTTTCTCCTTCTTCCACCCGCCCCTAACTCGACAGTTCATCGGGCGAACACGAACCGTAAAATCACTGCCGCAGAGCGGACGTAATTGCTTCAACAATGTAAGAACCTCTGCGGAGTTCACCAATCGACCAACCGCCGCCTACTCAGCGCCACTAGAACCCTCCACATCTCATCAACCCTAATCTGGACGATCCGAGCAAATAATTCCCGAGTCCAGATCATCCAAGACCATCACCGGGAAAATGGTCGAATACAAATTGAACGAGATATTGATGCGATGTATCGAGTTGGTAGTCCATCCTTGTTATCGAGAGAGGAAGTTATGGAGATCCTCACCGAAAGATCTCCTAAAAAAGCTTCGATTTTATGATGATTATAGAAATGGATGGGAGGTCTTGATGAATTTGCGATTTTGATTTCGATATGCTCAAGTAGGATCACCGGTGAGTGATAACTATTTGAATCAATTAAAGCTCGATCCACAAGCGAAGTTGGTTGAACAAAGGTGAACTGAGATCTGGCGGAAGAAGCTCTGCAAGCGGATATTACTATGAAGGATCGCGGAGGCTGCCGATGATAGTGGAATCCCAGTTTCAAGTTCATGACCAACCACCGGAGGCACAAACAACCAAAAAGCAGATCAAGTGACGCATAACATTCCTACATCTCACATCATCACGATCAACTTCGGAGATCGATCATGTCTCAAAGATCTCCTCGAAGAAGAAGTCGAGGGAGTGATAATCGATCGTAGGCGATTGGCCTCAAAGAAATAACGATCAACGGAATTGGTTATTTCCCGATAGAGGCAATCAAAGATCGAGTTCTCCCAAACCGTGACCAACCTTGTCATTGAGCTTATAAAATCGATTGATGACAACCTAATTCAGTTGATCAACAACAAGTTTTCTTTTCCGATGCTCAACGAAAAGCTAGAATTGATCAAGAGAAACTTGACAAATTGATTCTTACTCTCTCTCTTGCCGTGGAATGCAGCAAAACCGAAATGATCTCGAAGGTGCAAAGTCTAACCGCTCAAGCTCAAGGTTTATCTGCGGATATCTCAACAGGGTGATATCGGGCGACTTTGGATCTCTCGACCTCCCACCTCACCGCTTTTTTTTGATCAAACCAAAAAGGGGAAGGACAGTGAGAAACCAACCCCCGACGATCGTAACAATCAAGACCGATTCGCATAGTTGAATCCTATAGACAAAGACTAGACCATCCGGATCTCTTTGCGAACGAAATTTCAAAAAGATGGAAAAGTCAAAAAGGCAAGAAAGGTCATGGTGGTCGGACATCACAATCGATACCACTCGGACTAAGAAAGTCACAAGAAGACAAAGCCAAATTCAAAGCTGGCGAAGAATCGGGCCGAGAAATTGTCCAAAGAGCATTCTTTCAAGAAGTCCCGAATTAGTGAAGAAGAAAGAAGGGCGTAAAAAAATTATTGGCGTAAGATCTCAAGAAGAAATTCGGATCGAGGGCGAAGAAAGGAAAGGCCGGAAAATTCAGAGCGAAACCTCACCGCCAAAGAAGAGTTGATGAGATCATTCCAAAACCGCCAGACACGCCGAGAGGTTTGAGGAATGGAATAAGATCGAAGTGAATGGCTTCTAGATGCCTTTGTTCTAGATCTTGTTCCACAAGAAGAA
Source organism: Stenogyne calaminthoides (assembly GCA_037126765.1). Classification (NCBI taxonomy): domain Eukaryota; kingdom Viridiplantae; phylum Streptophyta; class Magnoliopsida; order Lamiales; family Lamiaceae; genus Stenogyne; species Stenogyne calaminthoides. The sequence continues at coordinate 6,783,831 of JBBCBC010000039.1, read as the reverse complement.
TCTCCGATGTCTTTGAATTCCTCAACCGGTTGGAAAACAAATATCCAGATTTTACGAAGTATCACGGAAAATGAGGCCAAGATTATCAATGTAAAATATCTCGCCAAGAGTATGATCTCGTTGGATTACTCGAAGAAGGCGATGGCTCATTTGATGACCGGCATTTCAGAGATTCTATTTTGACATCCCGAGCAAAACGCTGCGATAATCGATCCTCGGTCGGATCAATGATGTCAAATGGAAACTTTACCGGATTTTCAACATCCTCAAGATCAAAGGGAAATGCGAGGAAGGATACAAGCCTTTAAAGAAAGTGAAGAATCGGAAGACCTCTCCGGGATCACCGTTTTTAAATTCAAACTTTTACGATGTAATATGTAATCGTCAAATCTAATGAGAAAAGTTTATTTTCTCGATCCTAAGACAAAATCTCATTGTCTTACGATTATGTGCTCTTTCTTTTTTCTATATTTATCTCTTGTGTTTGGTTTCTCAAAGTGTTTTGGTTTCATCAAAAAAGGGTTGTTGGGAAATTTAGAGTTTTGATGAAAGTTCTAAAAACACATGTAATAGGACCAGTCGGACACATTAAATTTAATGATGTTTTTATTACGGTTATAGGATACGATTGATAATTCTTGTATAGAACAACCGATGTAATAGATAGGTCACATATTGAGGGGAACCTCAATATGTATAGGTCGATCCTGAAGATCGAAAGAATAGGCGATATCCGAAGCGGCGAATGCAAGAGAAGAAACGAGAAGATCGGTCGATCGATAAAGTCGATATATCTCGGTTGAAGTCATAAAGCTCAAACTCGGAATACTTGAAGATCGGATGACTTCCGGAAGATCGGACGGAAGACCTACATCGGTAGAAGTCCGCTAGTTGAAGCTAAGTCAACCCAACACGAAGAAGACTCCATCGGGTAGACCGATCGACTTTGATCGATCGGTCACCACCGTGAAAACCGATGTTTCACCTAATCATACGTCGATGATCCGAACAAGAAGAATGTCAACCTTAGTTGGAAGAACAACAACGAAAAGTCGTCTGTTAACAAATAAGAACAAGACACGTATGATCGGAGCCGCAATTCACGGATTTGGTCTTTGCTTTCTCTAAACGACTATAAAAGACACTATTCACGCTTTCGCCATGCCGCTCTCAAGACGTCACATCAATCTGCAAGTCTACCAAATATAGCCCGAAATTCAAATTGCTCTCCAACGGCTCTTTGATTTCGAGGTCTATAAATATGGGATCATACTTCAGAGTGAAAATACGGAAACACTGAAACAATCAAGAAGCTCAAGCTATAATCAGATTTCCTCACGAAGAACACGAACTTGAAGATTATTTTCTTAGTGTTCATCCCATAAGTTCTTAGCATAGAAATCTTTTCATCTAGGCGATGAAAGTACTTATAAACTAGAAAAAGATTTCAAAGTTGGAACTAAAACAATCTTACCCAAACCCAAAGTTAGGTTAAGTTGTTTAGCAAGTTCGAACTAGGGTTTCTAGTTCTCGATTTACGGGATCGAGAGTGAGAACTCTTTAAATATCTGTTGGTGTCTTTGTGTTGGACTAACACAAAAATCTAAGTCCAGTTGGTTTAGTTGGTGCCCTTGTGATAGGGAAGAGTGGGCCGTGGGGATGGTTTGTCCGAACCACTATAAATCTTGTGTGCCTTTTACCGCTTTGATTAATTGTTTACACAATCGCACACAACTATTAAAAAGCATACATATTCTAAGTTAAGATCATTAGCACCAAGCTTTATATCGATCAAGCTTGACACTTTAGTCAATGGTTAAAAGACCGACTTTTGGAATCGATTTATCAAAACCGGTTTTTTTCACGGGTAAAACTTAGCTTTCGCTTTCGTCGCTTAAACCGATAATCTACCGAACTAATCGCCTTGATGATTAGTAAGTTAGATATCGATCAAACCGATTCACTTTGCGCTCGATCGAATAATTGCCCACACCGATCTGCACAAAAAAGTTTTTAAGTCTATTCACCCCTCCCCTCTAAACTTCTGCCCTCACAAAACCCGTTCGGGACCTACAGTATCCCTTCTGATTCCCCCCTTATTAAGTGTATTTCGGCCTGAATATTAGCCACATCATTTGTCAGTGCTACCCAGTCTGCTCTTCTCAGTTGGAATCCCCCTATGGGTTCTGGCACCTCATATGCTGGTGCAAACTCTGGTGCAAGGCCAGGGTGGAACGGAGGTGGTGGTTGTTGATCATCATCTTCTCCTTGTCCTTCCATTTGAACATCCCGTTGTCCTCCTTCATTTTCATTAGGCTGAACGAGTGAAGGGTCAACTATATCGAAGCCACCATGTTGGCGTAGGTCATTAAAAAGTTTAATCGCTACAGTTCGATGTCGCCTACCCATCAAGTCAAGGTTAGTCATTTTCGACTTGCAATTGTAGTTAGATGTGTATTTGGCAATGGGAAGTAGCTTTTATCGTTTTGTTGAAAACACAACCTGTCACCGAATGATTTCAATACATTAGTGTTCACCATGTGGCTCAAGTCTAACTTTCCACCGGAATCCGTCATTCCCTGTTTTCTTTCATATTCTTCCCCCAACGCACTAGCGATTAAAGTAACCAATCCACCACTTCTAACATTGTTGTTTGGGCGACTTTTTCGACCACTCAGTCTATCAAAGTGAAGAAGCAAGTAAGCCCCAGCATTGAAATGCCTCTGATTGTAGAAGCACCACAAACAATATAGCTCATCTGTGGGAACTGACCCACTTTTGCTCCTGGCAAAGAGAGTCCAGGATAAGATCTTGTCGAGGTAACGAATAGTCAGATTCCTGATTAATGACACCTTAGTTGTTCTTGGTTCGTATGGACGAGGATACCCCAATGGCCCTCTTGTTATGTCCCCCCAAAAATCTATCTGGTTGTAATCATCAGCCTTCTCAAACAATTCCCCTAGCTCGTCTAATGGGCATCCAAGTATTTGATTTATTTGTGAAGTGGTTCGCTCATATCTCGTACCTCGAATATTAAATTAAATGCATATTGGCCGACCACCCGCAACTTTCTCTATGTCCATGGTGCACAAAAATTCCATGGTGAGTCCTTCATATGTCATTAGAGATATATCAACCACAAGTCGATCGAAAAAATGACCCATGTCTATTCTTCGGAATAAGGTTGTTATGTCATCCAAGATGCCCATTCTTGTCATTAATTGTACATCGGGAACCCTAGTTCTCTCCACTTTTCCAATATATTTGGTCCAGTCTTTTTCCACACTTGACCACATCGAACCAAAATGTACACCAAAATCTTCAGGATATTCTCCATCTTCAAGTGTCATCTAAAGATTTCTTAATGCTTCGTCGGATAGAGGTTCTCGTTGTCTGTCAGCCAAATTTTCCTAAACCACGGTAACAATGTAGTGTTAAGTGTTTCACAAAAAATCAATCAATCAGTCTAAATATATTCATTGTAATACTCTAATTCTGTAATCATCCAAAATAATCATTATAATAGAACAATGCACAAATTTGAACCAAACAATACATTTAACTACAAATGAATCACATATACATAAACAAATTTGACATTTTGTATGATCCATAAACCAATAAACCCCGCCATGTATTATCTAATAGTTTTACTAATTGGAAAAAAAAAAGTAAATCGATTGTCTTACTAAAATTAATCTTGAAGGTTTTGATAATTCCCAAAATTGACCAAATATATGATTTACTCATTACACAAATATCACAACACATTGCTTTGATTTTGTGAAAGAAGGTCCGTATCATGAAAATAAAATACAACTCCGATAAAAAAAATAATTTGCGAGTTTATAAATTTTCATAAAATACAAACCAACGAATTACCAAAACTCAAATATAATAAATACATGTAATACTTAAATAGGCGCCATTGAAGTACATACCTGAATCAATGCTTCGATTTTTTCGGCATAAAGAGTGAAAATGTTCCACTCGGTTGATTTTAGGGTTTGTGGAAGGAGATTTAGTGGGAGGGAGAATGAAATAAACCGCAAGGCACAACTTCCAAGTTTAAAAATTTTGAACTTTTGAAAAATTAGTACACGGGCTGGGCATTTACTACGTGTAATGCAGCTAAGTTACGCACGGGTCGTGTAAGTTTTCCTGTAACAACTAACAACAATAGTTGTGATGTGTGTCGTGTAATTGACTAATTGTGTTACAAGGTACTGTGTTGATTTTTTGTCTTGATCATTTTTGTAATTTATATGGTGCTTGTTCATATCAAATTTAAAACTTTTAATTGTTCTCTTGGTGGTGGAATTTTTCAATGGTAATTGTTTGTGAAGTATTACTATTACCCATATGAATTATACTTATTATTTGTTAAAAAAAAATTTATATATTATGGTAGCAATACCAATTTGTTGAAGGAAAACTAATTTCATTAGTTGTACAGGTCATGATATTTCATAAACAAGTCATTTGACTCATTTCAATGCACAAAACGAAATCCATAAGTCATAAAATACTGCAACAAGTAACATAGTACAAACATCCCAAAATACCAAAATAAGTATCCCCATGTTCAAACAAACAACCAGTTATATTTACAGGCAAAAGTTGTAATTCGACTTCGAAAATATCAAAATGTTGCCACATGCACATCCACCAAATCTGCTTGATAGTAACACTTGAAGATATCCTCTTGATCCGTTATTTTATAACCCTTTGTCATCACGGAATTAACGGGTGGGAAACGTCCATACGAAAATCTTTCGACTCCTTTCTCTTCCAACACATGGTAGCAATATTGATAAGGAGGAAATCCTTCCTTCCTGAACATCCACATGTACAGTGGCTCCTGTTCCATACAAATTAACATTATTATAAGAACATACATACGATAGTCAATGGATTTAAAAAGTAATGCAGTGAATTAACCTTTTCCTGCCTGCTCCAGTACACGTCGTTCACCCTCGATTCATGTCGAAAGAAATTGTATTCAACACCAGGAGTCTTAAATACAAAGCTCTTGAAGAGTTCATAAACATATGCTATGGATCTAATCTTATCGAAGATCCCCTTATACGTAAGAGTGTCATCATCTGTATCATTGTATCGCCGTGATATTTCAGAAACCATGACCATGTAATTAAGTTCGGTTTCAAAAACCCATTCGTCGACAGTGAGCTTCAACCTGTCGAAGAAATCTCCATCCTTAAAGGATCCCAACCACCATTATAAAAGTAATCATCCCAATCATCCATATTCCATCCAGTATTTTTGTAGAACATCTCAATCTCATTTTTTGTTGGTTGAGGGTATCGAACACGATTCTTCACACAAATATATAGACATATTAGTTTCAGATGCATGGAATATATATTATATACATACATACATATTAATACTCACTATGGTGTAATATGAATGGTCTGAACCCGTTAAACACAAACCGATAGGTATTTTACAATGTATTGCCTCATCAATGTAAGATGCATACTGATCAAGCTTTTAGAAATCGAGGATCAGACAACACCTTTCATAGTGCTGGAAGGCATAAATCCTAAAATATGCATCCAGCTCGGACTCCTACAACAATCGAATAATTGAAAGTAAGACTTCATTATTACTCATTATACTAAGGAGGTTTTATACGCATAAATTAATTATAAAAACATACATGTTCTATAGTTTTCCAATATTTAGGGCCAAATTTAGTTGTACCTGTGGACGGGTTGTATGACAACCCTGGACTAAGAAAGAAAATCTTTTTGTAGTGTCGATATAAATCTATCATATGTCGCAATTTCCTTTGGATACATTCAACATTAGCTTTATCACGTAGTGTACACATCAAATACAAGGCTACATCCTTAATCATCATCTGATAGGTATTTACATTGTTCACACGTACTTTTTTCAATATGAACAACATGTTGTTTAGTAGCTCATCTTCCTCATTTTGTGTCCAATGCATCCTTATACTCGCAAATATATCATTTTGTAGTGGATATGCCTTGGGATGCACTGAAAAATAAAAAATGAAACAGTAAGTCACATATATCGATCTACTACCTCCGTCCCATTCTTTAAAGAGTTTCTGACTGTTCATAATGATTTATTGGAATAGTAATAAAGTAATAAAGTGATAAAGTAGAAAAAGTTGTTTATTAGTATTTTATGTGATAAAATGATAAAGTAATGGGTAGTTGGGAGTGGAATGAGTTGTTTATTAGTATTTTATGTGATATAGTGATAAAGTAGAAAGAATTGTTTATTAGTATTTTAAAAAGTTTATCTTAAAGAATGGGACGGAGGGAGTAGTTTGCTCATTTCAGTTCAGCATAAACATACAAACATTTTACAGAGACATTACAACATCAGAAAACTCCAACAAATCTCAAAACATTATCCCATAGAGAATGAAATCGCTCATTTCATAAAAAGCCCAATACCAACAAAAAACTCCCCCAAAATGTTAAATCGGAAAAGTTACAGACAAACCCTAAACAAAAATACAACTAAAAAAGTAACATGCAGTGCAACGAATCACTGATTAGTAAAACCCTATTTTTCAATTACTAAATACTCAATATATGATAGTCTTAGCAGTTCGAAACAAAATAGGGATAAGCAAATAAAACATAAACAAATAAAACATACCAGGTGCAGTTACTTCTTGCAATTCTTCATCGCTCGAGTTCATGGACGATGAAGTCGAAGACATCACCGCTCGTATGCGCAAGGAAGTGTCTCGATGAATGGGTGTTCGTCGGATTCGATGGTGTAGAGAGAAGGTCGGTTTTGAATGATGCAAAATGGAAAAAAACTAGTTCAAATTGTAAAAAAGATTTGTGCCTCACTACTTTTCCTTTTATTAGAGGGTGTTTTAAAAAACTTATAACTGATTATAATTTATACTCACTTAGAATTATGTGCAAAAGAAATTTGTAGTATTTTGTAGTATTTAGGGCCTGTTTGCAAGCACTAGTGTCTCTAAAAAAGCATTGTTAAGTGATTTTTGTAGCAAAATGAAAAGTGAGGAGTGTTTTAAAATAAAGTGATTTTGAGAAGTGATAAAAAAAAATGTGTTTGCAAAAAAAACACTTAATTAATTAAAATTTACAAAAGTAACCTGAATATCATTTCATCTTGAATACTATTTCACACGTGACACACAAATCAGATTTCCCAAATACCAAATAATGACAACTCGTTTTGAATTTTCTTACAAACACTATAGGGATTTACTATTAATCACTTTTCCCATAATCACTAATTTTAATAAATTCTTTAAAACCATAAGCTTTTGCAAACAAGTCTTATTATTACGTACATCATGACTCATTCAAAATAAATATTACGTAGTTTTAACGTAAAATCAAGTCAGTGTTTATCCCAAACTGTCAATAAAATTATTCTACAGTACGCCAAATGAAAGTGTTTGCCACACAACAATTCATCAACAAAACACTACAAACATACGAATGAAGACGAAAATAACTCTGCACAATATCTCTTCCTCCAGTACTTGCAACTCTTCACATCAACACTTTCCAAACTGGTTCCCATCGCTAAACATTCAATAAATTTGATTGCCTAGATTCCACAGTCATCTCCACCACGTTGATTAGGTGGATGTTCATAAACTGAAACAGTCCACTCCTTCTTTAGTGCGCGTATTCTTTTTTTTTTTTTTTTTCATACTCCTGCCTCCATGCAAATAGATGATAGCATTTCTGACATTTCCTTAAATTCTTTTTCAATATCCTCTGAACTTGTCCTCCTCAACGTTGAGTCATAAACAAAAATTTCTTGATTGGCAATATGTAGTTCATACGTGACCCAATGCATAGAAGTTATATTTTTAACACCTAAGACTCTAGACACATCGGACCAATGTCGGCCTCCTTCAATAGGATAAACGCCAGTAACATACTTCATAACAGCCTTGCTCCTGATACCCCATATCCACTCTTCTAAGTTGGTTTTTGTTTTACTATTGGATACACCAACAGTTTCATCCCATTGTTTCCATACTTTTTTTAATGTAGCCTATTACAATACACATAATTATAATGATATATTTGCATTAAAAATGAATCAATTCATACAAAGTAAATGGTAATTTATTATACTAACCTCAAAATTTTGTTCAACTATGCTCCAGTCTTGCAAGAAATATGTTGGCCACAACTTAGACTTCAGAATTACCAAACTCAGAAGACCATCAACATGCTACATCAAATATGCAATTCATTAATGCTTTATCATCATTAGCGTGCGCAAATATTTATAAACCAAAATATGTAATTTATTACATGCGAGTTTAACCAATTTACGGTGTTTGTGGGTACAGGGTACAGGTTGTCGAACCATCTGGCATTAACAGCTTCTACTAATTTCACCGAGGTGTTGATTGTAATACTACGTTGAATCATAAAAATCGGTGATATATATATGTTATCAATTGAATTATATATAAATTATTAATAAAAAAAACATTGTATTATAATTTTTTACCTGTCATCATCCAACGAACAATAACGCCATGTTTCAAATGATTCAATGTTCTTTGAATCATATTCCAAATCTAGTTTTTTTTGCTTCTCCGCTGTGGAAAGTTGTATACGATGTTTGCTTATACTTACTGGTCTTTCGTTTTCTTCCCCTTTTGGCTTTTTTGGGTTTCAGTTCGTCCATCAAACCTTTTTTCTCCTTCTTCTCCTTCTTCTCCTTCTTCATCCTTCTCTTCATTCACATTCACTAGGGGTTTATATAGGTGTTCACCATCACCGACTGTCTCCTCATCATTTTTTTCAACAACATTATCTTCATGATTCTCTTGAATCATTAGCATTGAAGATAAATCTTTTACCTCATCATCATTCACTTCATCATTTTCTTGCTCCTTCTCATCATCAATCAATCCATCCCTTTCTTGCTCCTTCGCATCATCGTTCACTTCATTGTTCATTTCATCCTTATCTACATCGTTCACCTCATTGTTCACTTCATCCTTATCTTCATCCTTCTCTTGATCCATTTCTTCAAACCCGCATCCATCATAGTTGTCATGATCATCCTCGCGTTTGGAAACATTACACTAAACTCCACTTCCATATTTGAAGGTATTATCACGCTGAAATTGCGTTCCATTGTTCAATGTTTTATCAGGCGCATTTGAAGTTCCATAATTGCTTGGACCATTGTCTTGTGTATAAATTGCGTCTATGCTCTTTTTCAAATCATCTAACACCGTTAACACTAATTGAAACTGCTTATCAAATCCTTTTTGCATTCTGTATAATCTTTCATTTATGGTTTTCAAATGGTCGACCTGCACGGGAGTCTAAAAAATAATCACAATAAATGAAACTAAATTAATACTAACGTACTATACATCAATTGTATTTAAAATGTACCTCTTTTTGTTCATTTCCACTGCTGCAACCGTGTTCATTACGTATCCGCTTCATCCACTCCAGTACTTTATCTCTTTCTTCGATAGTTGGGTATCGGAATTGTTTAAGAAAGCTTTCTAAACTTTTATGCCAAGTTGTGTCCTTCTCCAAAGGTGTAGGGTTCAACCTGTAATTCACATTCAACTACACAATATATTATACAAATGATGAAAGATATAACAAATTAAGAAACATATAAATTAAGTTTGTAATGTATTATCTTACTTGAGGATCTAGTTGAAAAATAACAGCCTTTACATCTTCAAATGAAGGTGTCTTGTATGGTTTGTAGTGCAATAATCGTGGGATGATATCATCTTTATTTTGCACTGGATCCCCATATTTATTGCCAAAGCTGGGTATAGCCTCGTATGCCCACACTTGAAGTGCAAATGGAAATCCTCTTACACTGAATGAGTCATGCATTATGACCGTCTCTTTTTCACCATTTGCATCCTTCCCTTGAATACACTGATTTTCATACAAATCAAAAAGGCGCTCACGAAACTTTCTTAGCTCACTCACCACCTCATCAAACACTACTTTTCCCCAAGGATAATTGTTAAATTCATCTAGGTCATCTAACAAGTGCGCGTGCCCTGCGTCAAGTTTTGTTTTAGTCTTATCCTTTGCCAAAAAAATTCCTTCAAGCAACCAAAGCAATGCTAGTTTCACACACCTCTCCGATGACCCACTATCTTGTTCACATGCCTTGAGAAACTGTTTTTCAATGTCATTGATATATAACTTCTTCTTTCCGTTGAAGTATATATCGTAGAATGTAGATGATTTAGGATATGGAGGCAATGACCCATATCTCAATCCAGTAACAATGCACATCTTTGTTGGTCCAAAAATTGCTAATTTTTCATTTATATCAAACATAACTTTATCAGTATCATTGGATCAATCTTGACAGAAGCACAAATTAAGATAAAGTTGTGGTTGAAATTGCATCTTTTCGGCATCAATAAAATGACCAAAACATGATTTCTTAAATAATATCACTGCAGGGTCTCTCAATTTTGACTTTATCGAGGTTAACACATCCAAGTTAACCCGATTACCTATCTTTGCCCTATACGTGTACATTTCCTGTATTTCGAAAAATAACAATACTAAACTATAAATTGTTTCACAAAACAACATAATGATATCAATACAATACTCATAAACCCAATTCCATTAATCAGAAACCCAACCAACATTTATACTCAAAAAGCTCTCTCTTGTTTAAATGAAACCATGAATAATGTGAACGTAATAGTTGTACTATTCCCAAGTACTAGTTGCAAAACACTACATCCCTTCCATTTTTCAACAATCCGCTTAACCACAAAATGACCCATACATGTAATTTTTAAATGTATCAATTACTAACTATCGAAAAAGAGAGAGCTATTGAACTTTCTATGTACCTTTTAAAAAACAATGTGGTGGATTCTCCGTCCAACTTCGCGCACGATAAAGGGAAAACTGCACGAAAACTGACGGTATTGCGCGACGTGTGTGGGCATCTACAAGACAGATCAATCTCTCGAAATGTATTACTAGGTTTGAATTCTTAGAATTTTAGATGGTGGATTCGAGTTAATTGGGAATACTGGGATTGAATTTTGGAGGGGGAGTTTTTAGGTTTTGAAATTAGGGAAAAAATTTAACGTGGTCGACACGAGCTCCTTCAGAATCGGGTTTCAAGGTTAGCACTTTTCCAGCACCCCGACTTAATGCCCTATACGACTCGAGTGAGCCTGCTCGACACGACCAACCCTCTATTTCTCCATTTTATCATATAATCTCCAATCTAAATGTAATACTTGTTTTAGTGAAATGTAATGCTTGTACTACAAGTAAATGTGTAACTTGTTTCATTTAAATGTGTAGCTTGTTTAAATGGTTCCTATCACTTGTTTTAGTCAAAGGTATTACTTGTTTGATCAAAATGTATTACTTGTATCATCGGAATGTATTCCATGTTTTAATACTATAATCTGATCGAAGCCACCATATGGAAACGTAATGCTTGTACTACAAGTAAATGTGTAACTTGTTTCATTTAAATGTGTAGCTTGTTTAAATGGTTCCTATCACTTGTTTTAGTCAAAGGTATTACTTGTTTCATCGAAATGTATTACTTGTATCATTGGAATGTATCCCATGTTTTAATACTATAATCTGATCGAAGCCACCATATGGAAACATAATGCTTGTACTACAAGTAAATATGTAACTTGTTTCATTTAAATGTGTAGCTTGTTTAAATGGTTCATATCACTTGTTTTAGTCAAAGGTATTACTTGTTTCATCGAATGTATTACTTGTATCATTGGAATGTATCCCATGTTTTAATACTATAATCTGATCGAAGCCACCATATGGAAACGTAATGCTTGTACTACAAGTAAATGTGTAACTTGTTTCATTTAAATGTGTAGCTTGTTTAAATGGTTCATATCACTTGTTTTAGTCAAAGGTATTACTTGTTTGATCGAAATGTATTACTTGTATCATCGGAATGTATTCCATATTTTAATACTATAATTTGATCGAAGCCACCATATGGAAACGTAATGCTTGTACTACAAGTAAATGTGTAACTTGTTTCATTTAAATGTGTAGCTTGTTTAAATGGTTCGTATCACTTGTTTTAGTCAAAGGTATTACTTGTTTGATCGAAATGTATTACTTGTATCATCGGAATGTATCCCATGTCTTAATACTATAATCTGATCGAAGCCACCATATGGAAACGTAATGCTTGTACTACAAGTAAATGTGTAACTTGTTTCATTTAAATGTGTAGCTTGTTTAAATGGTTCCTATCACTTGTTTTAGTCAAAGGTATTATTTGTTTGATCGAAATGTATTACTTGTATCATCGGAATGTATTCCATGTTTTAATACTATAATCTGATCGAAGCCACCATATCGAAATGTAATGCTTGTACTACATGTGTAACTTGTTTCATTTAAATGTGTAGCTTGTTTAAATGGTTCCTATCACTTGTTTTAGTCAAAGGTATTACTTGTTTCATCGAAATGTATTACTTGTATCATCGGAATGTATCCCATGTTTTAATACTATAATCTAATCAAAGCCACCATATGTAAACGTAATGCTTGTACTACAAGTAAATGTGTAACTTGTTTCATTTAAATGTGTAGCTTGTTTAAATGGTTCCTATCATTTGTTTTAGTCAAAGGTATTACTTGTTTCATGGAAATGTATGACTTGTATCATCGGAATGTATTCCATGTTTTAATACTATAATCTGATCGAAGCCACCATATGGAAACGTAATGCTTGTACTACAAGTAAATGTGTAACTTGTTTCATTTAAATGTGTAGTTTGTTTAAATGGTTCCTATCACTTGTTTTAGTCAAAGGTATTACTTGTTTCATCGAACTGTATTACTTGTTTCATCAGAATGTATTCCAATGATTTAAATGTGTAGCTCTATTTAAAATAATCGCCCAATTGAGTGAAAAATTACTCACCTTAGATCTAAAATAACCATAAAACGAATTTTTTATATAATTTAATGGTAATTGATTAATTGTTTCATGATAATATTAAAAAAAAATCACAATTAACGAAGATCCATTGCACGACGTCGAAGCCAGTCGGATAAAGTTGGTTGTAATGATGGTGTTGGAAATAAAACATTCAACATATCCCGTATGGATTCATCTGAGTCCTTATAAGAATTTGACTTCTCATCAACCTATACCAAAAATAAAAAAATTAAATCAGTTAAATATTATCTATTGGCAATGTTTTATGATATTGGTAATATAAATTGAAATTATGTGTATGAATAGTAATAAATAAGATGTATATATTATTACATCAAACCAAATTCCCAAATATCATGTGATGCAGAAATAGTAGTGAAGTCCCTATCCCATGAACATTCACCCTTGGTGTTTATCATCATTAACCAACAATCGTGTCTTGCTTTGAAAGAATCAATTCTTTCAGACAGTATCGAAAGTGTAATCCGTTGTTTTATACCGTCGATTCAAATTGGATGTGGCTTTAATAATGCTCTTCGTTTGGTCGGGACACCCAACTTTCCACCTTCCAACTGAATGCTCGTAAACAAGGTTGCTAGCAAGTGCAACGTCGACTTCAGGTCTCCATAAGCTATTGTTCTCTAATCTTTCAAAATTGTTTTTCGGTTTCCATTTGGCATGTGCCATGTAAAAAATTGCCAAGTTTTAACTTTAAAGTCACAATTCAGGAGACTTTATATAAAAAATTTAGGAGGACTCGATATATGGACTCTTTACCTAACGAGTCTCGTGTGTCCGAAACTGGATATATAAAGGTGGTACAATACAAATAAATAAATAGAAACATACAGTAATTGTATAACATAAAACATATAGTAATTGTCGTCATCTTCTCAAATGATTGTGTGCAAAACCTCTGTACTCCATCATCTTCCTGAACATAAAATTATATTGTGACCAATGACATTTATATAATAATTATATATTGACCAAACTTCAAACAGTTGTGTGCAAAACATTTGGAACCAATGCTCATCCAGATGTTTACGATTTTCATCATTGCACTCAATTAAATGAAAGTTAACGAACTTATAAATGTAATTGTGCAAAACTTCTATATCCAAAAATATTTAGCAAATCACTTTCAATAGCCATTTTTTTTTAAACATAAATAGTAATTTGAAAATTATCAGCATTAAATTTTTTTCTGAAACCCAAAAATAACAAAATTGGAAGAAAATCTATACACTGCACGGTTGATAGAAAATATGGACTCTATATATAGAGTCACACTCACACATATTATTTTTAATATTGTTACCCATCATCAAACACTACTTTTCCCCAAGGATTCAGAAAAAGCTGTTATTGTTTGTTTTATTTGCCCTATACGTTCATCTGCACGACTCGTGTATATTAATAAGAAATTTGTAATATTAGGCGTGCAATCTAATAGTTTCAAATGTATTTAATTGTTTAAAATGAAATATATTAGTAGTTTGAATGAAAGGTATTACTTGCTTATAAAATAATCATACATACCAAGTAAATAAAATACGACTACATTAAAACATATTACTTGCTTCAATGAAAGGTATTACTTGCTTACAACATGTCTTACATAACATTCCAATAATAGTACTACAAACCATTAAAAATCCGTCAAAATATAAGGATGGTTTTTTCCATACTCTTCCTCATACTCCGTGCCCTCAAATAACGTCTTTAGATCATCGTACAATGGTTCTCCGTATTTGATGTATGCCATTGACAGCGGAAGTTCCTAAAACATTATAAATAAATTAGATCGATGCATAGTAGGTCACAAGGTTAGATGATTGAAACATTGTACAATATTTATTGCGATACTATATATAAATAAATTACCTCTCTCCATTTAAACCATCGATGCACAAAAGCTTCAACATAGTTAAATTCTCTATCCCAATAAACATTTGGATAATGTATAACTATTTCTAAAACGTGGAACCGATTAAGACATCTAATTCGCGAAAGAACTTCATGGATCTTGTAGTTTTTGTTAAAAATACTTTTAATGTAATCTCTAACTACCATAACACCTTCAATGTGAGTGGCTTTATTCCATTCCCACTTTCCATTTTTCTTTAGGCTTACAAGAGTAGCAACAAGAGCAATCGTAACCTCCTTTGACCGAACATCATTATAGAAAAAAACTATCTTGTTCTGGAAGTTTATAAGGTTGTGACATGATTGTGGAAATATTATAGAAAAATTGAATTTGTATATACTAATCTATGTGCACATATTTATACATGGATGATGGATGATGGATAAGATATAATTTTTTTTTTTTTTTTTAATTGTAATAATTTCCATCACAATATGTCATATTAGGGTAACATCATCTGAACCATATACAATCAAATTACAGTAATCATTCATTTAGAAATATTCTTTAATATATAATACACGACTGGTGTAAACATACACTACTCGTACATGAAACTTTATTACAAGATGTGTGCAAAACATCTGTATCACAAATTGAATATACAAAAAAACATCTATACGGTTTAAATAAATAAATACAACATTGTAGTTAACCCCAAAACTAAATTTCAGGGCATTAAATTTCAGCAAACATTTATGTTATCTTCGGCATATATCTATACATGCATATAACTCTTTGTATTCATCTCCAAAAGTTTGTGCGCAAGCTTTCTGTTTAGAGCTTTGAGTGTTCGACACAGACTAATAAATACGGAGAAATGAATTTTTTTAATGTTCAAAACTTCTTTATCCAAAAATAATAGATATATCATCTATCATTTGCACGTTTTTTCCTACGACGTGGAAACTGATTCCACAATAAAATCAAAACCATCATGATTTTGACCTTATATGAGTTGTATGAAAATAGAAAAAAATTTATAGAACTAATGTTCTTGTACAAAGTTTCATTGTAACATGCATCTATATATACATGAACACACTACATTCAAATAGTCAATACCTAAACCCAATATATCTTTAAAAAGCTGGCTTTTTTGGATTTTTATTGCAGTGTATTGTCACCTCACCAATTTTCAGAAGACGCGTGCGAATCTTTAATAAATCAAATGAGACAATATTTTGTATACATTTACACGGGTCGTGCATTGTCATCTTTACTCGTGCGTTATCATCTTTATTAGTTTGAATTCAAACATTATTGAATTGCATTGCATGGGAACGCATCATGGCCTTTTTTAATTGGTCCATATATTAAAATTTTAATATATGATTTTTGAAAAATGAGTTAAAATGTTAATTCAAAGTGTTACTTATATATTTTTTTACACACATATATATATATATATACCAATAATATTGATATTGATATATTATGACCTTATATAATTTGTACATAAATTTATTTATATTATAAATACTTTTTTTCTATCAAACAATAAACGCACCAACGATAAATATAGAAATAAAAAAAAATTGATCACCCAGTTCGTCTTTAATGACTACGTCTGGGGCAATACCAAGCCAGGAGATTTTACTAATATTATTATTCATAACAAATACAATCAATCTATATCAAACTACTTAAAAACTTGTGAACAACTACTATATTAAAATAATAGATATATCAAATAAATCATAATTAATGATATATGAATTATACCAATGGATTGGATGCAGGGAAAACTAAGATAAAATAATCATATGCGCTATTTTATGCAGCCCTTGTATTCACATTCAAACATTTGTGTGCAAAACCTCTGTATCCAATTTTGCACAAGATGTTTGTCCGCGAGATTGTTGAACATTGGCAAATTCATATGAAGATATGAATATCATTCTTGTGCAAAACTTTTGTATCCAAAATTATTTATGGATTCAATTCCATTAATTTTTGTTTTCTTTTACGAGGACGAGAAAAATAATTCCAATACAATACCATTATGATGTTGTATGAGAATAGAAACTTGTGAGAATAATATTTCATACCACTCATTATATAGTACCCTATATATACACACACATTAGCAATATATAAATGAACAATAAAACTTGTATTGTCCAATCAACACAAAACACCAACAACTCTTCCCCATATGATGCACTATATCACTGTATAAGGCACTCTACCCAACTCCTGCACAAATTGTCGGGTTCATTTCTAAAACAACATGCTAAAGCAAACTGCACGACTCGTGCATAAGTACACGACACCAATAAAAAATGAATTGTTTCACCATTTTGTTTTTTTATTACAGTGTATTATCTAATCAATAGTCAAAACACCAGCAACACTTTCCCATAATTTACTCTGTCCAAGTTCCAACAGCTCATGCATGGACACGATTCTCGTGTTTTTACACACGACCCGAAATATATGTACACAACCCCAACATTAATAATTTCAGATCTACAGTTTTCCAACGAGCAAAATTATAAACAAAATGTCATTAAAATAAATAATTGATGAATGTATATTGTATAATATAACTCATTTACTAATTAAAATTAAAAAAAAATATTATCCTCAGAAATGACAAATTTTATACAGTTATCTTTAGAGTTTATACAAATATTATATGATGTCTACATTAATTAATCATAATTGTAGAACCACAAATACAACTACAGGTAACAAAATATTTAATTTCGGATGATAGCCGAAACTGGATTCAGGTGGCACTAAATTACATGTAATATATGTCTTCTCATCGGCATATACAAAGACATACACACTAAATACTTTTTCTTCACCTCCAACAATTTGTGTGCAAAACCTCTATATCCAAGCATGCTTGAGATGTAAAGGACTAAATAGAATGTACGTTGGAGGATGAGAGTTGTAAGCTTACTATTATCCATGTGCAAAACTTCTATATCCAAAAATATTTCTCCATGCACTACCTTCGGTTATATTTTTTTGACGAACACGAGCAAACTTATTCCAATAAAATACAAAGATAAACATGTTTATGACTTTTTATTGAGGAGTAAAAATAGGAAGTCAATATTGTGAATGTTGGTGTGTTTGTAAAAAATACAGTTAATCTACTCACATTATATAGAAATTCAAATCACCCTTGACCCTACCTCATCACCCCATCAATATCAATTTATTTAATTTTTTATTTTTCAAATAATTATGGAATAATTAATGTTGGAAAGTATTTAATTATATAAAAGCCTGCAAACAAGCACATAATTTCCACGAAAATAATACTACTACATCCTAAAAATTGACACATAATTATAAAAAAGCCTGAAAACAAACACATAAACAAACACATAATTTTTTCAAATTCAAATTTTTCTTTCAATTTTTTTTTTTCTTTATTACAAACACATAATTTTCAAAAGTGTTTTGTCCCTTCAATAGGGTGTGTTGTCCCATCAATATGGGACACTTTATTTTCTTTATTACTTGACCAATATTTTGTATAAGAGACATACTTGAATGACCTATAAACATTTGGACCTTTAACATGGAGTGTAATTTGTGCATTGGACCTTTAACATTTTGGGAGAAGTGGGTGTTCATTGTACTAAGTTGTAATCCGTCTAATACATGAGATCATCTCATACGAGTTTTTGTCTTTGTATAATAACACGGTCTACAATCATCTACACCAATTAAAATGTTAAAATATCAATGTTCCACAGCTTTCAAAAAATATACAACAAGTTTTATATTGTTCATCTTTATTATCAGTTTATCACTTGTAAATAAACACAAATATAAACAGGAAAATAATTTTTTTTTTTTTTCGATACAAATTATATTCAAATATAAAATTTCGGTGTCGAACAGAACAACACACAAGTGGTGTAAATCAAATGATCAAGTTATAGGTTGTATTGTATTGTCAAATCACCTATTGAATTGCTTTACTCCTTACTTTTATTATCCAACTGCATTGTGCAGACAAATTGATTATTATTTTACCAACATTTGTACGAGACCTACATTATTGGGCCAAAATCTTGTGTAAAATTATCTATAGTCACGACACGAGTCGAACTAAAAAACACACGACTGGTGTTTTCAAAAAAATCAGGATTCCTTTTTCATCTTTTTATGCCATTATCTAGTCTTCGTTTTTTTTATTAATGTATAGTTATATATACCAAATTTGAATTTCTATTTTGCAAATTCTAAAATTAGATTACATAAAATAAATAAAATATAACAAAATAATTTAAATTCATAATTAATAAAGAAATTACAATATGTAAATAGAGTGATACACAATACATCATTTTATAAGATCAAGATCAAAGTCATCGTGGACGTCCTCAGGCCTCGTCCCTTTAAATAACATCTTCAATTCATCGTACAAAGGCTCACCACATACAGAATAGGCCCTCGTCATGGGTACACCCTATATATTTAACAAGATAATTAATTCCGGGTATAAAGTAATTGATATGTAAGCTACTATACTATTAGTATTAATTAAATAAAATATACCGAATTCCACTTTTGCCATCGATCATCTGATATATCAATCATATCCCATTCTACGCCACAACAATTTATCATCCGCTCAAACAATTTGAATCGATAACGAAGTTGTCGGACACGAACAAGTACTTCATCGACATCATAGTTTTTCTTGAAAACGTCATTTATCAATTCACCGGCTACTTTAACACCTTCTAAGTGGTTTAGGGCATTGTAATGCCACATTCCACTCTCTTTTTGGCTAACAAGTGACGAGACAAGTGCAATTGTTTCTTCTTTGCTCCAAATAATTTTATTATGCTCATGTTTGTAAAATACAAAATCTTGATAAAAGTAATCTTTCTTTGACATATTTGTGTAATGTTTGATGAAAGATAAAAGAAGAAAAATGAAAATGAATAATGAAAGATAAAAGATGAAAGATGAAGTGTATTCATTAATGCTACATTGCTCTTCTATTTATACTAGTGACATCTTGTGTAAAATTGTTAAATGAGATCTAGCTTAATTTTTTTAATAAATTAATTGTAATTTAAAAATATTGGGGAAATTTTGAAAAGGCCCATTTAGTGGAATTTTGAAAAGGCCCATCTTTGTTTCTAAAAAAAAAGGCCCATCTATTACAAATATTGGGAAAATTAATATGAGTCCATCTATTAAAAAAAAAGGCCCATTTTCACATCCCAAAATTGAAGCCCAAATTAACAAGAAGACATGCCATTTTAATATGAGTCCAAGCTCAAATTTTCGATTCAACTTTTCCCCTCTTCTCGTATCTGTGAGGTTTCTTTGAATACGAAGAGGTCGCGATTCAGGCCTTCTTCCGATTGATCGATTGATCTCCCAGGTTGTGCGTCTTCCAAGTAATGGTTTGATTCGTCGTTGTTTTTATGTATTTTGAATCGATTGAGTTCGACATAATTCTATTATTTTAGGGTTCCCAATAAGATCAATTTTTCCTCAGGTTCGGTTTGTCTGTCACATTTCGTTGCCAAGACATAATCTTTACCATCTGTTACTAAATGAAATTTGTGTTGATATTGTTAGGGTTGTGAGCTCATCGAACAAAAGACTCTTTTGATTCTATGTTTGATTTTAGGTGAGTATTCAAAGGCATTTATCAAAATATTTGTTGGATTGCATATTTGTATCAAAAAACAGTATATAGATGATTGGTTTTGAAAGATTATTGTATTACATTGTTGATTCAGCAGACGATTTGTTACGATTTGATGATTTTGGTAGGAAATTCACATTGCATGTATGTGTGTGTGATGCACAAGTGAACCCAATGAGTTTTTACATTAGTCTAATGTGAAACGGTTACATGTGAAACCTATATTTATTTGATTGTTAAACGGTTACATGTGAAACGATATGCTTGTTTATTTGATTGTTAATTTCATTTTTTGGTCAGTGAAACAATTTGCTTGTTTATTTGATTGTTAATTTCATGAGTGTTTATATGTTGAATCCCATTGGACCCCCAAATAAAGCGGTTGGGATTTCAAAGATTCAAAATTTGGGTAACTACCTTCATTATCTTTATATATATGTTATACACACCAACATCATAACACACATACATAAATCATATCCAATTTCCAATCTCCCAAAACAAAATGCCACTAAAAGTTCCCAATCAAGAATCGATTCTCTACAACTACAAATGGAACGAGGACATGGAGTACGTATTTGTTGACACCTTGTTCAATGAATTCAAAGTGGGCAATTGGGTGGGACTTGATGCACATAACTACCATTCTGTTTCCACGGCCATTGGTGTCGTCAACGAGACATTTGGGACAACAATGTCATGGGAAACCGTGGCTGCTCGTAGGAACTTTCTTCAAGTTCGTTTTGATGCATTCACCGAATTGGTGAATACTCCCAATATTCACTTAGATATCTTGAAGAACACGATCTCAACGGACGATGAGACTTGGTGTTACGTTATGAAGGTTTGATACCCTAAATTGTTGTATGAATGCAGATCATTACAGAACTTTACTTACATATATTTCGGGTCGTGTGTATAAATTGTTTATACCCTAAATGAATTGGGTTTTTTTTTTCACAGAGGAACCCTATTACTCGGGCATATTACCATAAGACCGAGCCATTTTACGAGCGAATGATGCTATTGTTTGGCAAGCCACGCACACTCGAAGATTACATTCCACCTCCAAAAGATGTCATTAACATTAATGACGATTTCGTTAGTCGTGGTAAGGCGGTTGTATCGGAAGGAAGTCAGGAGGTTGAATCGCCGCTGAGAAGGTCGCCATCCCCAACTTCAAAACTCTCATATGAAACATCTTACAGTCCCGTTGATTCGTTTTATTTTAATGATAGGCAGAAGAAGTGAAGTGGCCTCGAGATGTTGAGGCGTTTTCGGTTTTTAATGTTTGTTTGCATAACGTGACTTTTATCTATGCATGTTAGTGTCATTGTTTAGGGAATCTTAATGGTTTAGGGTTTGTTTTGCTTTATTGTTTTTGTTGTTTGAGGTGTGTAAAATTTTTTTTTAGGTGTGTTGTCTATTTATATTTCTATGCAAGGGTTTCTATGTAATATTGTGCTTCTATTTTAATATATATGTGTTATAATATATTTTTCTATTTTAAGATTGCATTTCTCAAACCCCTTGTAAATAGGGCAGAAAATTAAAATACAATACCATATTACATAATTCATTTCCCAAAACTATTTGGTTCCAGACAATGTTTTTTTTGTTCAGATTTCAACTCACTTTATAAATTATTTGGGCTAGATATAAAAATTATTTAAATCCAATTTTGTCTTGTACAATTCAGAGATTATCAAATCAAAACCTTTTAAAAATTATGTAAATTAGGTTGTCCAAAAATTATGTATAACCTAATTATGTATAACCTGAATCATATAACTTTGACAATTCAACAATATTAAATATGGCGATTCAATAACATAAAGACCAAATGCGAGTTAGTTAAGTACGTAGACTGTCAATCCATAACAAATATGTCAAGTTATGCAAGTTAGATATTCATAACTACAAATCTGTAGACTGCTAATTCATCATACAATCATCCAAAATAGAAGTCATAACATCAAATATAGTAATTGTGTTTCAAAGCACCTGTCAGACCCATCAAGTGGAGGTAGAAGCATTCAACACTAAATTAAACAAGCCATGGATAACACACCAAACCATCCTAAACATCTTAAAACTAGAAATCAACATACATTAAGACAATCATCAGATACAAATGTATCAATTCTTCCATGGAGACCATCCTGCAGGTGGGGGAGTAGATGACTTTGTAGGAGTACCGTAGAGATATCCAGTGATAGAGCTGCTACATTCACTTGGAATTGATGCTGAGTTTTCCGAATCAGAGTCCAGATCAATTACCTTAGTTGGTTGCTTAAACACATTTGCACCATCATTGTCGTCATCCGATGGGATATCGATGATGTCTTCATGGACGCTAGTGGGGATGGGTTGTGGAGCAGCAACAGTGGGAGTGCCAAATAAAATCTTTAGCCACTCCCAACATGGATCCCAATAGGTCTCGTAGGCATTTGCAAAGGCATCAAGCTAAGTCACATTAAAAAAATATAACAATTATTAATAAAGTCACATTAACATGAATGTGTTTGTATTGCGTGAAATATGGCATACCATACCTTGACAATGTAATGCCAAATGTTGGGCTGAACAGTCATACGATTCATCGTATCATCATACAGAATCCCCTCCAAAGTGAGCAACCACGAAAATACACGATACCTCTTATGTAGCTTATGAGTTTGGCCCCAACAAGTCTTGAGGTCGAAACTCTTATCCAAGTTCTTGTTGACCACGTACTGTGCGACTCCTATGGCATCTGAGTTCCAAATACAATCGGATGCAAAAGTACCTAGCAAAGCTTGATCTGAAAGTACTTCAGCAAATAAGTTATCCACTTTCTTATCCTACTCCAAACCATACAAGAAATCATCTTGCCTTAGTGTCACGAAGTTGGAAGATTTCAATGGAAGCATTTTGGAGTTGTATTTTTTGATTGTCAAGAACAAGTTCATTTATAGAGGAAGTCCTACTTTGTATTTTAGTTGGGTGTGCATGGGGTAACACATTATTTGATTATACAAGTCATAAGATTCTCTATCATAATGAAGTATGTGACTTTGATTGCACAAGTCATGACAATACCAGTGTACCAGCAACTTTATTAATGTTATGGAAGAAGATTCTCAATTTGGAGTCCCAATAAAGCTATTGGAGTTTCAATTTGGGGTTAGTCTGAATTTTTATTTTTCATTATTTGAAGTCTCACTAACATAAATGAACAATCTATCCCATCAAATTAAAACAAAACCATAAATGAACTCATTATAAACCTTTGCCAAAGACAAAGTAATCCGCAAACCAGAAATATAACATTAATCAATAGATGAACAAAATAGATCCAAAATACACAATGTTATATAGGCCTATATGGTGCCATGCTAATTAAAAATTCTAATCTGCCCATACAGCCTTCAATGCAGTCGGGGGACTAACCCCCCTTGCCCTAACTGAAATAAAGAAAAAACATAACAACAAGAACACGATAGCAATAATCAGAAGTTTTACAATATTTTTTAGTCGGGCCTCTTTAATCTTGGTTGAAACAATGCATTGCTCGAACAATCAATCCGTTCAGATAGACTATTGATTACCTCCGGAGATCGGGGTGGGAGTTCGGATCAAGCCACAC
Organism: Stenogyne calaminthoides; assembly: GCA_037126765.1. Taxonomy (NCBI): domain Eukaryota; kingdom Viridiplantae; phylum Streptophyta; class Magnoliopsida; order Lamiales; family Lamiaceae; genus Stenogyne; species Stenogyne calaminthoides. Next base: position 6,759,648 of record JBBCBC010000039.1, on the reverse strand, counting down.
AAAAAATAACCACACTTATTTATCTACAAAAAACCATGATTCTGTCATTATTTCATCATATTAAAGTCATTCATTATTGTAGTGTGCCTTGTATTTCATCATAATAAATTGTAAGACAAAAATAAATCTAAAAAATATATATCACAAGCTTACCCCCCCGATTCGGACATGAAATAAAATGCCGTCCTGGATTGTGTCTTGTCATAGATGTGTGCACACGTAACATAATCCCACAATGACAACTCAAACTCGGATCATTGCCAACACTCCTAAATCGTGACGATCCACTACTATCCCCACTAGAATTAATTGTGTAACTTCTTTTCATAATTTAATTTGATACTGCAATGAAAATGAACCAACATATAAAATATTTTCAAAAGGCAGCCTAATTCGGTTGTGTTGGATTAATGATTCAATCAGCAAAATATTCACAATTACCAATTTTACAAACACATAATCCCTCTATTTTCACACTATCACAATTATACTGCCAAGATACTAAATATCTTGATTCAATTACTCAAAATTATCTCCATAATTTCCCATTTCCCATTATGATAATATGCTCATGTGTGGGGGTAATGAAGCAGCAGCTGGAAGCTCATGATGAGAAATATTCACACACAAAAAAAAAGAAAATGGTGAAAGCCAAATTGGGGTTTTATTATTCAAATATATGCCCTGAAATTGAAGTAGATATATGCGAAATTGATATGCACTGAAATTAAACCAAATTGAAGAAGATATATGTCGAACCAAATAAATTGAACCAAATTGGGGATTTATTATCCACATATATGCACTGAAGAGTTGAAGTTTGAGTTGAAGTTTGTAAACAACTCAATATCTTTCAGCTAACCTGCACCAGTCGAAATGGGGTCCGACGCCGCCTTCGCTCAACAGCCGAATGGGTTGAATTGCAGTTCGGTGAACAAGATGCTGGAAACGAAGAACCTCTATCCGTACAATGCCCAGTCCCAGATCTACCGCCGGCCGTTGCTGAAATCAAACGTCAACCGCGAGTTGAAAGATAAACCCACAACGCTTCTCTCAGAGAGCACGAGCACCAACAGATCGGAAAAACAAGGAAGGAGGCGGCACCGTTTGTCACACAGAAACGATTCGGGGAAGAAAGAAAGAAATGAACAAAATGAGAAATGAGGAAAAATGAGAAACAAACAAAATTAATAATTTGATTTAATTGATTAGATTATTATTTTTTAAAATGAAAGTATGATATGTTTGGAAGGTATAAAATTTTGTGAGATTAGAAAAGGAAGTGATGTTGGGATAGGATTAAGTGTTTGGGATGGGAATAAGTTGACCAAATGGTAGAAATGTAAAAATAGGGCACAAAGGTGGGTTGATTTAGTAATAGGGCAAAAAAGAGTTGTTGAAGTTGAGAATTGACATTTTTGCCTATTGTTCGTGTATATAATTATATATACTTAGGGTAGATGTCCTGTGAAAATGGTTCGTATGAAACTCAGTTTATCAAGTATTCTTGTATAATCTTTTAAAATATGAAGTATTATCATTTTAAAAAAAATGCTTGATTTGATGTGTTTTTAATTTCTTCTCGTAACCAATAACATTTTAGAGAAAAAAAAAATTACTTGGTTTATAACTTGTCTACTATCCATTTTCCGCTTCAAAAAAATTATCTGTCTAAATTTAACCCCTTAACTAAATTGATTGTCCAATTTTAATCCCAAATTTCGCCAAAAAATCACAAACAACGTCGTTTCGATCATGTACTAGTTATGTATCAATAAAAATTGAGGGGTTTCGGTACCGTCGTACACTTGGATGCTGACGTTCTTTTTTCTTTTAGTTTTTTATGTTTTTTAATCAATTAAATTATACATGGGTAAATAACTCAATAAATTAAATCAAAATTCAAATTTAAAATCTACAAATTAAAAAATGACTAAATTGTACACGGACGGGACTTCCGTATGACAAAAAATGACATCTTTCGCGATTTTTTGATGAAATTTGGATCAAAATTGGACAATCAATTTAATTATGGGACAAAAATTGAACATTTAAATTATTATTTTTTGGATGATAAATGGACAGTAAAGAGGTTATGGGACCAAAAAAACTTTTTTTTTTCTAATATTTTAGGTAGACAATGACAACTTATATATTAAACAATGATACTTTGAAAAAGTGAGTTCACATAAAGTTGGGGTTCAAATAATAATTTTGTAATATATTTAATAAGTTGCAGCACATTTCATCGATTTCTTTAAAAAAAAGTATTTAACACAATAATATATATATATATATATAAGTCTTGATTTTGTGAAAAATTCTTCGCAGAGATTTATTTCACGTTTTCTAACTTTTTATTTAGAATAAATAATCAATATTGGGGAGTATTATTTTATCTTTCCAAAATCACGTATAAATTGCTTGAATAACAATCGAGAAAAACCAGTCATACCAGTTGTGTTTGATATTGTTTATTCATGCAATAAACATGAAATTTTCATACATATATTGTGCATTTGCGCTCACTTTTTTCCATTCATATTCTGGCTTACAGTTGCATGTATTCTCTACGTCATAATGATTAGTGTGCTAGCGGTTGTCCGTACCCAAAAAAATAATTACTACGCCCCGTACCCAAAAAAAAAATTTGTTTATTAATATAATTTGATTAACATTTTTATCGATCCCACCAAAGAAACCTTAAAAGTAAAAAAAATAAACAAATTTAATAACATTTCATCCCACCACGAGTTAAACAAATTAATATTTCAAATAAAATAAAAAGAATAATATCTAAACTACCGAAGTCATACAAATTATAAAATATATACAAGATCAAACGGGAAAAATATTTTTTTAGGCCCGGACCTTTGGGGGCTAGGATTATGTTTTAAAGATAATAATTTTACGGGTTTTGAAATGTAGGACAATATATTTCATAATTTGTAAATATAGAACAATGTGTTTTGAAATCTGTAAATGTAGGACAATCGAACACGAAAAAGTTCAAATTGGGGTAAAATATCATGTGAGTTGCACGGTTTATTGTCCTATAAAAGGACGGAGCCACATTGAGTACAGGGATGACATTGAGTTCTATTCTATTCTTTTTAAGTAGTGTTGTCAAATTGGTTTGTGTCTTCTTATTAATGTTCTTCCGTCAAAAATCAGCTTTCGATTTTTGTTGGTCACACTTTCCTTCCTTTTATCTTTTCCTTTTCTTAGTACAAGTTATTTGGGGCTTGGTGTTGGAGACCCTTCCTTCAATCGTAAATCAGGTTGCGATCACTTTTGGTCACATTTTTTTTGAAACTACAATTATTAATAATTTAATTTTAAACATATTTTATGAATAATATTTACTAAATTTACATCTTGTTATTTGAAAAGTCAATTCATATGTATATAATTTTTCTTAGACAATGAGATCAACAATATTTCGGATATTATGACGTAAGTATATTAATTAAATGAATTCTAATGTAAATAATTTAAAATTTTAACTTTATAAAAATTGATTATAATACATAATAAATTTTTAAAATAAATTTTAAATTCTTCTATTTTATCTATTAAGTTGGTCCCTCTAACTAGAATTTCTGGCTCCGTTCTAAATTTACAAATTTACGGACTTGTGAATGTAAGATTCTATATTTTTAAAATTCTGTAAGTTTAGGACAATATAATTGCAACTCAAGTGACATTTCAACCCGATTTTGGGATTTTTAGGCTCGATTGTTCTACATTTACAGATTTACAGACTTATGAATGTAGGATATTATGTTTTCAAAATGTGTAAATTAATTTATGACAATATTCTCGCAACTCAAGTGACATTTCAACTCGATTTGAGCTTATTCAGGCCCGATTCTTCTACATTTCCAAGTTGAACAAGTGCTGGGTAGTGTAGCTGGAGACGAGTTGCATGTGAGACTCTGTGTGCCTTTATTGCTCACCGGCCTCACTATTATGAGAGAGGTTGTGAACAGATAATAAAAAATGGGGATTGATGCACGAAACCTGAGCGAAGGGAACTCGTTTTCAGCCAATCGACCATATATAATTATTTTTCTTCTAGATGCAATTCAATAATAATAAAAATATACTCACTTCACAAATTTGATTCCTGAAAGATTGGTATCTCGCAGATTTCATGTGTACTTAAGGCGCAGGGACGGATCTAAGATTTAGTCCCAAGGGGTGAATTTTTTCATTGGGTAGGGTGATGAAATTTTGAAATCCCTAGGGGGCGAAATGACAAAATTTAACGATTTTAATTTTCCTAGGGGGCATGAATATCTTGGAGAATATGTTGTACCGCGAAACTGACAAGTGCAGGGAGATCTATGAGTACATTCTCACCAACAAAGGTGGGAGATGTCATCTTCAATATTCCTTTTAAATTCAATTTCTATGTAAAATTAATCAATCTAAAGAAAAGTTGCTGATATATATAATTGAAACTATTGTATTCAATTTCTTAGATTCTCCGCACAACTAATTTTGTTTAAGATGAGCTAGCCACTGCTTTCTCTCTCTTTGATCATGGCTTGACATGGTTCACCATATTTCCAAGGTGAAATGGAGTGGGCCCCACCTAATTTGTTTTAATGAGCTTTTGGGCCTCTGATGATGTGCTTTGTCTGAATTTTCGCGAGCAGGCCGACCATTTCATTGTCTAGCATCAATTTTCTTTCATTCATAATTTGAGTTCCCGACCTCCGATTGAGTTGATTTTTATTGTTGTTGTGACCGTCTTTTCGAGGAGCTTCACGTGGTTCAACCACATCCTCCTACATCCTTCTAGATCATAGCAGTTTTTTTAAACAAAACACGTCTTTCTCCATATTTAAAAAGATTAATTAAGTGAAATTAGTGCAATAAAAACATGGATTTCTATAAAATTGAGCATCAAATCACATAAATACAAATAATTACGACGACACCCAATCACTTCTACAATTAATTGATTTGTTTGACGCCATCTATTAATTTTCACAATAATATAAAGTGATGTATTATTGTACCTTATCCTAAAAGGATTGTGAATCTGAAGACTTGCTTGATAGAGAAAGGCAAACTAATCAAAATGAAAATGGGAAAAAAAATAATTTGCTTCTATGTTAAAGTAAGTAACAGCTCTCAAAATATATATATATATATATATATATATATATTAAAGTAAGTAACAAAATTCCATACTCTTCATTGCATATATAAATGAGAATTTATGATGTCATTTCACATGTTATGTATATTAAAAACTATAAAATATGAGATAAAATATTAAAGTAGAAAAGAGGATCCGTGCGGTATAATAATTAAGAGCACCTAATTTATTTTGTTTTTTTTTTAAAAGCAAAGATGAAATATTATTATAGAGTACAAGGGGTACTCTAATCTCAAAATATACATACGCGGCAAACAGGTTTAAAATTTATCGGGTAAACAATCGAAAGGATGATGTTCCCAAGAGACAAACTGAGCGTGAAAGGATATAGGATAGTGAACTCTTATCCATTTCCATGAACAAAACTTAACTCCGTCTAAAAGTTTCTCCCAAGAATAGATACTCTCTTTGAAGATGATCTCATTTTTGGACTTCTAAATCTTCCATATGGTTCCTTGCCAAATCAAACTCAGAACTTTCCTTCGGTTAGCCGATCGCTCCGACGCCACAAATTCCAAGAAATGGTCCATCAGGGAAGACGAGTAAGATGATGATTTCCCCAACCACGAAGCAACACCCTACCAAACTAAGAGAGAGAACGGACAAGTAACAAGGAGGTGCAACGAAGACTCTACCGAAGATAAACAAACAGGACAAAGTGTCGAACCAACCACACTGGACAACCCACGCTTAAGCAAATTAACTTTAGATGGTATTCTGTCCTGAACCGCTTTCCATGCAAATACCGAGACATTTGACGGGATGACCTTCCACCAGATTTCAACCATGGAAAATCGTCGGACTCTCCATCGAAAGTAGCCTCCACGATCGAACGGTACATCTCCTTAGTAACGAACCTTCTACAAGGATGTCCATCCCACTTCCACAAGTCCTTCACTCCTGGAGTAAGTTTCAACCTGCAAATATATGACCACAAATCCAAGAACTCCATAATATCATTCATGTTAGGGAAACATTCCCACTTAAACACCCAACACCCCTCTGACACCGAGAAGAAATCACTGACCAGACCGACCCTCTTTAAAAGATGACAAACGAAATAGACTCGGATAACGATCTTTTAAACTCACTCTATCAACCCACGGATCCCACCAAAATCTGAACGACTCCCCACTCCCAATACAAAGAGCCAGCTTATCCCTAAACAGACACCCCTCCTGGCTCCACCACAACGCATGTAAATCCTTCCACCACAAGGACCACTTTTTTTACTCACCTAAACTCACTGGATTGACCCTGAAAGACCTATATCTAGACTTGAGAATACTAACCCATAACGATTGCTCACCCGACACCCATCTCCAAAACCACTTACACAAAAGAGCCACATTAAATCGTCTAATATCTCTCACCCCATGCTTTATTATCTTTACAACCTGGTATGTATCACTAACAGTAATTTATGATGTTATATTATTACGCATGTTATGTTTTAATACTGTCAAATACGAGATGAAACTTTAGAATAGTATGGGGAATCATTGCCGAAGTAATCAAGTAATATACATGTTTTTTTAAAGATAAAAGATGAAATATATTATCACGAGCACAAGAGATACCCGAAAACCCAAAATGTACATGTCTTAGCGGACCATAACACAGATCAATTACAACTTAGAAGGAATGCACTCTAGAGGTTGACACTCCCAACAATAGAACGGAGCCATAAAAGATAACGGATAGTGGGCAGTGGCGGATCCAGAAATATTAAACAGGGTATGCACAAATATGAATAATATTTTTAAAAAAAATTAAAAACTATTCAATTTAAACTATAAAATAATTCCTAAAATAAAGAGTAAAATAAATAAAATATAAGCAAATCTAAAATTTTATTTTTTTTTTTAACGAAGATGCCCTACTAATTTTTAAAAAAAATATTAACAATAATTTTATTTTTAAGAGAGAGAAACCCTACTAAATTTGAAATCATCGATTGTCAAGGGGAATTGAGATAACGAAGATGAAGTGAGGATGGGGGAAAGTAAGAGAAAGTGAAAAAGAGGAGAAAAATAGTTAATTGATAAGCATCATGGGTGTTAATTCATTATTTAGTAGAATTAATTGGTAGCCACGTTATCCGCTCCTTAGTTATTATTCATAGTTTCACCTTTGTTTACTACTTTTTAACCTTTTTTAAATAATTATATGTTTATATTGCTTATTATAGGATTAATTGCAAATAAAAGTATAATATTTCACTGTATTACAATTTAATCTAAATATTTGGATGATTGCAAATAAATAACCACATTTAAATATTGTTGTGAGTTAGGCTTGTGAATGGTCCTCTTTGCGCCCGTTTCTTTTACCTGATAATCCTAGTGTGCTTTTAGTTATATAAAATGAGGGCATTTGAATTAGAGAATATATATATATATATATATATGTATCGATTGGACACGTCAAATTTTGACACAAAAACGATTGTTTGTAAGTCTAACTTGCAACAATATTTAAAAGTAATAATTTATTTGTAATTATTTTAAGGTTTAAATTAAATTACTATTAAATAAAAATTCAATGTTGATTTTATTTGTAACTAAACATTTATTATAAGTTAAAATATATGTAATTAAATATTATTACTATGTAAAATATATGAAAAAGTTCAAGAAATAGGGTATGCACTTGCATACCCATTAACACACATACATCCGTCACGATAGTGGGCACAAATCCACTTCCACGAAAAAAATTTTATGTCATCAAATAAGCTCATGTAATATACATGTTTTATTGTGATGTTTCACCTTATATTTCATTATCTTTAAAATATAGCATTTGTTATTAATGAAGACTTGTGACGTCATTAATTGCACCTATCATGTATCAGATGTTGTGAGCACGAGAAGAAATACTGAAATTGATGATATTTGCTATAAAATTATAAACTGATTTAAAATCACATATTCCACTTTTTTTGTTTCATCTCATGTTCTATTATCTTTATAACATGTCATATGTCATTGATGATAATTTATGATGATTGTTTATTACGCGTGTTGTGTATTAAATATTGTGAAACACGAGATGAAGCACTGAAATTGGTGAGCAATGTCGATAAAAACAATTAAGATACATGTTCCATGCATTTTAATATTTCATTATCTTTAAAACATGGCATGTGAAAGAATTTTACCTCATTTAAAAGTGCAAACTTGTAGAGAAGTGTAGAATCAATTTAATTTATATTTATTTAATCTATTATACCATGAACGATTCAATTTCATTTAAAAGTCCAAACTTTTAAAAAGATGTACTAATTCATTTATATTATTTTTTTAACAACATGCGTCAATAGTATTGATTTGTGATTTCATTTGTTATTATATTTATCATGTATTAATTGTGAAATGTGAGATGCATACTTTAAAGAGGGATAGGGGGCCGGATTCATGCCCCTATAAAATGGTAGTAACATTCTCAATATATAGAATGTTTTATTCTTCCTTTTGCATTCATTGCATTAAACTCAATTTTTATTTCGTTAAGATGGTGAAGTTATCACTACTCATGCTTGTGATTTGCGCACTTTCAGCAGGCATATTTTTCTTCCTATATGCATACCTTCATATATAGCTCACTTAAATTTTATATATTGAATTAATAATTCATTTTTATAACTTTGTATAGTATTTCAATAGAAAGTATTAAATATTTCAATTAATATTTTCTGTTAATATTTTTCAAGAGTACGGATGAGGGTCATGTGGGTGAATAAATAAATTAAGATTCAATCTAAAAATTAAATATTTATATCTAACAATTAATCATAGACCAGGTGTCACGGAGTACATATGTACTAATCAATTATGATGATCATCTATTAATTAGTATTATTTTCTATTATTATTATAATTCATTGCATGCATTTCTGCTGAGTGGCCAATTTTTTTTAATCAATTTAATTTATTTTCATCTTATTATAATTAATTGAGGTATATATATTTGTTTGTTATTGATTTCAGGATTGGTGATGGAGACTTTGCCAATTGTTGATGCCAAAAATTTTATGAGACGCACCCAGAAATACCATGCGATGTTGTTCCTCCAAGCAAAATGACACAATGCAAGGATTATTGCAAAACTAAATTTGGAGATAAGACCATTGCAGATTGTGTTAGACGTGGTCCAAGCTATAAACCTTTTTGTGTGTGCAATTTTTGCTTGAATAAGTAGAATTTTTAAATTAATTATGTGAACAGAAAATAACCAAATAAACAATACATATTTGTAGTAACATAGATTGTTAATTGCATTTCTTTTTCTTTAATATGATCGCTTATTTAATTATACTGTCATAAATTATACTCCCTCCGCCCACCAATAGTGTACTCAATTTTCTTATTTGTTCATCCACTAAAATTGTGTTCATTCCTTTTATGGACACATTTACTTTATCTCCACCCTTCAACCATCACTTAATTACATATATTGTCATTTTACTTTCGCACAAAATTCACTTTATTCATAAATGGACCACATAATATCCAATAATATTATTTACTTTATCTACTTTGTCTACCCTTTTTTAAACATGTGCCTAAAGAAGGTTTTGACGATGCTGGGGTGCTGGGCAACCTGCTGCCACGTGTTCACTGCCCCTTCCCCCTTTTTTTTTACTTAATGTTTAAATTATTTTTATAATTCAAATAAATTATTATTACATGGTTATAATTGCACGGAAAAAAATTCAATTAAAAATATATGCAGTATATATTTTTTTAAATACAACCTTCTAAATATTTTAATTAAATTAATAGTTAAATCAAATTAGAATTAAAAAGTGTAAGCACACTTGTGTGAGACAGTCTTATAGTTAGATAAGAAATAAAAGTAGTAAGTGTTAATTTGTATCTCGTCTCATGTAGCCGTCTCATACGAGTTTTTGTCTAAAAAGTATGTATCATATTATCTATACGATCTCTTTAAGTTTATTATACAAATATATAAATAAATTAAAAAAATGTTAGTCTTTCGTAAAATGGTCTAAAGATGAGATAAATTATAATTTAAAAATAATGGTTTAATATTTCAAAATGGGTAAGTGTCAAATTTTTATTGCTATAATCTCAAAAAAAATTACAAAAAAATTATATGAAAGTAGTCATTTGGCCAAAATAACCAAGTGGCTTAGTCCACCTGACCACTGGGCTCCTCATTTGAGTGGGAGACAAGGTTCGATTCCCTATGGGAACGAATTTGGAGTTATGGGAGTTATAAGGTGGATTGACGATTTCGTGGAGTATTTGTGTGTTTTGCTTGTGTCTTAACTACTAACAACTAACATCTAACTTTGCCCGATCAAAAAAAAAATCATTTGGGCAAAATGATAGAACAAGTGAAAAAATATATTATGTATTATTCAAGACTAGTTAATATAATTAATTTTTAATCAAAATAGTTCAATGCAAATGTAAAAATATAATAAATATGTAATTATGATTTATTTGAGTTAGAAAATTAATTTAAACATTAAACAAAAAATTGAAAAAAAAAAAAGGGTTGAGGAGGGTTAGTGACCACGTGGCAGGAGGTGGGGGGTCCAACATCTCAGCGTAGACAAAATCCCTAAGGTCATGTTTGTTTTGAGACTATTACTTTACGAGACTTTGGACTTTACAATTCCACATACCCATTTAATACAATACTAAAATCAGGATTTCAAAATCCAATTTAAAACTTAACCTAAACTCTACATCTGCACCTATTCCCATTAATAATAATATTATCACTTTTACCCAATTTCCAATACAATACTCAATCATTCAATCATTACTATAATAATATAATAATACAAATCAATCAATTTTTTTACAATCCTATATAATCCTACCCTATAAAATCTCAAAACAAACATACAATTTTATTATTCATTAGGATTTTAAAATTCTAGATTTCAAAGTCCAGGATTTCCCCCCGCGCACTATAAGCCCAAAACAAAAACACCCTAAAGAATTTAGCAATTTTTTTGTGGACAGATGGAGTACTATAGTATTGTTGATCTCATCCCTTTTTGTGTTATGAGTTTGGTCTATTCGGACAAAGCTTTGTTTTGGCTTCATTCGGGTCCAATCAGTGGACTGTGGGTAGAGATGTTAAACGGTGGCCCTAAACCCATTAGGGGCCAAATCTCTGTTTTCATGGCCAAATCGGTCCCGAAAACTTTAAGCTGTTCATTTTAAATCGGCCTCTAATAGTTGAGACCTAACCTAGCGGATTTCATGGGCTAAACAGACCCACCTAATCTGGCTCAAAAAAATAAAAAAAATAATAAAAAAATGTTCAAACATTAACATTACATAATTACAAAAATTTAATCCAGGCTGCCCCATCATCTTTAATAACAAATGTTCAAAATATAAAATTAGTTCTCATCATCTTTAATAACATAATTGAGCAAAGTTCCCATGAAATTAGTTAATAATATAAAATTTGTATCATCACATTTATAAATTAATACCATAATATTAATTTATAATTATAGTGATATCAGTTTCATATTATGAACAAATTTCATAATAGAATTTATAGAAATATTATATTATTATTTTATATTGAATTAATATTTTACTTATTTATTCAATTCAATAGAAATTGAAAACTGTTAAAAAATATTGAATTGGAGATGATTAATTATTAATTGACTAAATTAAATAGAAATATTTAATTTGTAATTGATTGGCCATAATTGATTTTTGCCTTATTTAAATTTGTGAAAAAACTTTTAAAAAAATTAATTGAAAAATTAGAAAAAAAAAAAAAACTTGAGTATATATAAATATAAACGGGGCTAAACGGGCTGGCCCTTGGTTAACTCATGAAGCCTATCGGTCCGGGCCAAAAGGCCGATTTTAAATCAGGTCTCCCATTGCTCCGCCCTAACCCTACATATAATAGGTTTAAACGGGTCGGCCCGTTTAGCCCGGCCAGGATTAACATCTCTAACTGTGGGATCAGTTTCGGTCCCTGGGCCCCGATTCATTATTAAAGAAAAAATAATAACTATTTGGCTTCAAATAAGTGCAAAGACAAATAAACAATTTAGACAAAAATTATAGTATGAGGCGATTACATATATGAGGCGGAGGGTACATTTTTAGCACAAATTACAATCACCCCTTCCAAAGTGTTAAAAGTGTCATTAACGCCCAATTTACGTAAAAGACATTGAGGCATCGCTTTTACAAGTTATTATGTTTCAACTATCTATGATGATAAACCGAAAATTAATTAGAAGGCCCAAACATAAAATTATGTAAAGGAAATAAAAGATAGCTAATGGCTTGGCCCAATCGAGATATTGGGTTGGCCCATGATATCCAACTTTGGCCATTATGGAATAAATAGCCCCACCAGCTTCCGAAAGAGAGCGGATATTTGATTTGGGCAAATCATAAGTAGAACAAGTTTAATTCATACAAGTGATTTGTGAAGTTGGTAATTTATTAAGGAGTATTAGTCGTAATAATTTAAGGATATGACTTATTATTAAAAAAAAGTTAAGATGTATTACTTATATTATTAAAAGGGTATTAGTCGTAATAATATAAAGATATGACTTATTACTACAAAAATGATATTACTCGTGATATTGAAGTGTATGACTTATATTACAAATAGGTGTATTAGTTGTGAAAACCGAAACAATTTGATTTACATTACAAAGGAATATTAATTGTAATAACTTAAGGGCTATGAAACTAGTTTCACAAGAGACCTACTCTTGATTTGATAGTCCACGAACGTAGTCAGTTCTTAACTAACAGTGTAAATAATTTTATGTCTTTTAATAAGAGAAACCGTCATCCGTGGGAATTGAACCCACTAAAAGAATATAATTTTTTTAATCGATCAAATTGGTAACTCGAACTCATAACCTTTTGAACATAAGTAGTGGTGATCATTTGAGCTATCCTACTTTGTCAATTTTACGTCTTTTATTGTTGTTTTCTTTTTTATTTTTCCCCATCATTGAATTTTTCCACAACAATCATGGTGTTCACATGATGGAAGGAACTAATGTGGTGGTTTTAGAGGGAGCTCAACTACTTTAACCAACATTCAAATTGAAAAGATAAATCGTTAGTTGACCTTAAAAAAACAGAAAATCCTAGTTAGTTAGCACTGCTAAACCTAAGCCTTGTCCATTTCAATTGCCAATTTAACTAATTCAATTTAGAGTTGGCCAACAACATAGACCTTTTTTTTATTATTATAATGCAACCGCCTATGTCCTATTTAATCCACAACCCTCTCCTTCCCTCTCATTCACCTTTCAAATTCCTAAACTCAACAAAAGCTTCCATATTTAGAAAGCTAGGAAATATCTTTTCCTCCCTAACTTCAAATACCATTTCAGTTAAAAAAAATGGATAGCAAGATGAGTAGTATCACAATTCTAGTTTTATTATTGATGGTGATTGTGCTTTGGGATGGAGCCAGAGCTCAATCGGGCTGCACAATGGCGATAGTGAACCTATCGCCGTGTCTAACTACATTTCTGGGAACTCGTCGTCTCCATCACAATCTTGCTGCACCCGTCTCTCGACTGTAGTCGACTCACAACCTCAGTGTCTTTGCAGTTTATTGAAAGGCGGTGCTTCCAATTTCGGCATTGTTGTGAATCACACTTGCACTTGCTTTGCCTGGAGCATGCAACGTGCAGACGCCACCAGTAAGCCAGTGTGATGGTAAGATATTAACTTGTTAGTATTAGTTGTTTCACTGAAAAGTATTAGTTGTAAACAGTGGCACCGTACAACTGGTATACAAGAGTATTGCTTTTAGTTAACATGTACTTCAATCTAACTGGATCAACTGCAGCTGCTGCTCCTGCTCCTGCTAATTCTCCCTCTGGATCGCCTAACGATGAATCGCCTGATGTTAAAATAACTCCGTCGGGGAGCAATGTTCCATCAGGTACGATAACAATATTGGATTTCAATTACGAACAATAGGCAAAAATGCTTTCGTTTTCAACTTTGACAACTCTTTTTTTTTTATGACCATTTCAACTCACATTTGTGCCCTTTTTTTTTTACCATTTTACCCATCCCCCTTAATCTCATCCCATCCCTTAATCCCATCTCAATCTCACCATATTTTCCAACATCCAAACAAGTCCTGAACACAACCCGACCCGGCCCAGCCCGACCTGACACAAACCGACCCGACCTGGACCCAACCCGGTCCGAACTCGACCCGACCCAACCAAGCCCGAATTGGTTCATGGTTTAAGGTTTGAGTTCATGATTCAGGATTTAGGGTTTAAGGTCGTGTTTGAATGGTATAAAAATAAATGATGGAATGGGATAAGGATGAGATAAGGATGGGATTAAGGAGGGGGGTAGAATGGTAAAAAAATGGCATTGTGAGTGAGTTGAAAAGTTTAGAAGAAAAAAAGAAGCATATCTGAAGCTCAAAATGAAAAAGAGTTTTCCCATTACTTTCAATTATTACAATTTCAGCAAACCTATAGATAGATGATGACAGTAGTACTTAAAGAGAATACAGAGAGGAACAGAGTAATTAGAAATAAATTTGAAGGTTATAATTTACAATTTTTGAATGAATGAATGCAGGTGCAGGATCCAAAACAGTTCCAGAAGCAACACACGAGCAACGTTCAGTTTGGTGGGTAGCCTCGTCTTGATGATGTCAGCGTGGGCGTTTTCTTGAACCGGGTTTTGAGGAGCATGACACGATCGTCCTACATTTTAATGACTACTTATATACGTTCCTATTTAGAATCATGTGTAATTTTTCGTTTATTTTTCCATCAATGTAACAGTGTGGTGTCATTTGTGATTCATGTATGTGGCTTTTTCATGGTTGCCAAGGTTCTGTTGTATAAATCATTCATTATTCGATGAAAATATATTTTAATTACCATTGTTTTATCATAAGTGCTGCTTTCCTCGACGAAATTGCAATAATCGGGGGTAAATACGAAGATGGCAAAATTAATATGGAGGAAGCGATGTTTGTGTTCAACACAATTTTTTTTAAAACAAAATATAATGAATCGATGGAGTGATTGTTTCCCAGGATACAACTGGGAAAACTGAGAAGTTGTCTAATGAATTCATAATCGGATTAACAAAAAAAATAGAGCAAAAGAAGAAGAGGATAAGCAATTGTTGGAACTTATAACGTCGTATTTGCATCATTCTCTCTGTAATTTTTCGTATGTTAAATGGGTTTTGCAACACCACCTGATATGCTACTTATAACCTCAATTTTGACAATTGGAGCATGGTCTGACCATAATCGAAAACACCTGAGTAATGCGCAATTAACTTAGATTTCAAAAATCAGAACTTTTATATGTACCTTCTTTTGTTAATAATGTAGTTTGGATCACAACATACTATGCACACTCGTCACTGCATGTTACTCCCTCCTTCCCAAACTAAGTGGTAATTTGACTATTCATAAGAATTTAGTGGAATAGTGATAAAGTGGTGGGGGTGGGTAGAAAGAGTTATTTATTAGTATTTTATATGATAAAGTGATGGATAATTGGGGATAGAAAAAATTGTTTATTAGTAGTATTTTATGTGATAAAGTAACTTTACCAATAAGTTTGGGATAAAAATAATGGGTACTTTACCATTAAGTTTGGGACGGAAGGAGTACGTAATTTGAATAAATAATTGTATGTTTCAGTGTAAATAAGTTATATTTTTCAGTATAACAAGTCACACAATTCTAAAATGCATTATAAGTGCATAAGCCCTACTCAAATTTGACAATTGGAGCATGGTCTGACCATAACCGAAAACACCTAAGTAAGCGCAATTAACTCAGATTTAAAAAATCAGAACTGTTATATATACCTTCTTTTGTTAATAATGTAATTTGGACCACAACATACTATGCACACTCCGTGACGGGACGTTGAAAAAATAATTACATGTTTCAGTATAAATAAATTATATTTTTCAGTATAATAAGTCACGATTTTCAATTTTTTTCTCAAATAAAATAAAAAGGAATTTGAAGGAAACTGAACTAGGAAAAAACAGTGAACCACGAGTCCACGACCAGATGATATTAAAAGGAAAAAAAAAAAGGAACAGAACGCCGCCATTTTATGCGCAATCCAAGCTATCTCCTATTTTCGGCGGCAATGTATCCCGTTATTCCTTCCCCTCCCTCTTCTCACCAACACCAACAACAATGTCTGATGAAAAGAAGAATTCCCCAATTCAATCCAAAAAACGTTCCGAAAACCCTAATCTCCCCTTAAACGATGCGGCAGAGGAAACCTTGGATACAAACGAAATTGGAGATACCTGTGTGGAGAATTTGTTGAATGATGGCAATGGAAGCACCACAAACCCTAAGGTGGTGTTTGTTTTCAGTCGGGGAGGTCGGATGGGGGATGGGCCTCCCCCATTTTTCGGATTTTCACGTCACATCCTCTATCCAAATACACATCTACACTTATCTCCCTATCTTATATTTCCCAATCTTTTTTAATCCAACGTGGCGCTCCAAGTTTTCTCTAATCACCATTCCCCCACTCCTAATTAATTCACAATTTTTAATTTATTTTTAATTATTCATTCTACATTCTAAATCACTCCACTACTCAAATTTCTCGACTATTCACTATTCAGTATTCACTACTTCAAAAATTTTATTTTATTTAAATTTTCAAATTTTTAAATTTCAAAACTTGGTCGGTTAGTTTCTTTTTTTTTTCTCCATCCATGACTTCCCCTCCCCAGAGTTCCAATATTAGTTTCTCACGTTGCCTTCTTCGCGAAAATCTGTTATGGAATTTTCACTGGACAAGATCTTTCTTTGGTTGGCTAAGTTTCAATCGGAATTTTTTAGTGGATCTTTCAGTTCTGGTCTACCCTGCTTTCACTTTCGATCTGGGTTTCAAGGTTAGTCATGGTGTTTATAGTTTTGGTGATTATTGTCGATTTTGCCAGATTACCGCCAATCAACCGTATACCTATTTCGTTTTCTTTAACCTCTTTGGTCATATTATTGGATTTTTGCTACAATTATGTTTATATTTTTTTAGATTTTTCTCCAAAATTTTAATGGTCTATTTCCATTTTCCATCTATACTCAGATTTGAGATTTTACTTATACAAAAATTCCTGCACATGCCCGGCCTATCATCACATATCGTATCTCTTCTTTTTTCTTCTCAATTTTTTCACTTTTTTCTCTCTTCTTTCTCACGCGTATAATTATTTTCTTATTTTTCTGATATATGTCCTTCGTTCTGATATATTTTAGTGCGGTGAGAAAGACTTCATGATCCTACATCTAAATGATTTTGTTACACTTAATGAAATGACGTAGGAATATATACTTATGATGCAGAGCTCTAATGAAGAGAATTGATTTTTATTGTATATAATTTGATTACTTATTATGTAATTTTATCTCGGATTTGATGTGGAAATATTTGATAAACGTATTACAATTTCTGAAATGAAGAATATCAGATTTTGATTCACGAATATAATTTACTGCAAGTATTGTTGTGCGGATATGTTATTGCTCCATTTGTCAATTGTGACATTTTTGTTCAAGTTGGCGTACTGCTCATATAGATTGATGGTGTTTTACATTTACATAATTTTTATTGTAATAACATTATCTCCTTGGGTAACTAATAAGGCGTGGTTATAGAATCCTCTCCACCCCGTGCCCTGTTGTCACCACAGGCAGCCGTCACTACCGAAAAACACAGGTCTGAGATTTAATTTTTGTATTGTTCATTGTATGATTTTTGTATTACTTATTTTGTATCTTCTTCATTTTTTTTTACAATGAAGCATAAATAATTAGATTGCTACATCTTTACTATATGAAACTGAAGCCGGTGCAAATACATACAATTTGTTTGATTTTTAATGAAGAAATTTGAAAGGTTTTCCCACGTGGACATTTTGAAGGTTTGCCAAATTCTATCAAGGTATGGAGTCATTCAAAGGTTGTATCCCACTTCTGAAGGTCAGATGTTGGAGTTTGTATAAATTAGAGTTATGAATTGATTATTGTTTGGTGTTAATCTGATGTTTAAACTATAATTATTATTTTTTCTTTTCAAGTGTGAATTGTGATTAGCACCTTAGTGGATATCATATTAGGTTAATCATTCTATATTTACCTGCATCTTTTGTGGAAGTTTTCCAATGGATAGTGGCATCTTTTTTTTTTAAATTGGTAGAATTACTTATTCACCATTTTTTACTTTGCAAAAATCAGTCTATCTATGCAGGAGTTCCACATCCGAGGACAAGAGATACAAATCTTAAAGCCTCATTATTGTTCTCATGAATTGGGAGGGCAATATGAGGACACCTACAGCTAGTACCTCAAAATGGTGAGTTAGTCTTTTTTTCTTTTCTTTTTTTGGGGGTGGTTTGGTGAAACCACTATGATACCACAATTATGGTTAACGTTTACGCTTTATACTATTCTCTTCGATTTGATTCTTGACTGTATAGAGATGAGAATTTTATTAAGCTATAATGTTACCTACTTGACAGGATATTGTCTTTTTGGTTTGGGCATAATGCTTCAATATCTAAATAAATACAGATTTAGCATTGGTTAATTTTTCATAGTCAATTTGACTGTTGTAAGGTGGAATCTCTGAAAATGCACAAGTTTTAAGATGTTGTGAACCTAATGATTTTGTTTCTCTTGAGTGTACTGTGAAATTTGTGAAAGCATGTAACTCTCATGTACACTTGCTGGAGTATCAAAAGAAGAGGAAACACAGGTCTCATTTAACATACATACGGAGGAGTAGAGTTAAAGCTGACAAGGTTGCCAAAGAGAAGCTACTTTGTATTGATTACATTACTTCGTCTCGATTTTAACTTCTTTGCATTTTAGTATTAGTCGTGTTAGAAAATATATATTTTTAGGGGCTTGGTCTTGTATGCACCCGGGTGTACCGTGCACTCATAGTAGGCATTTTAGAAGATGCAACTTGTTATGCTGAAAAGTGCGACTTATTTACACAGAAAAGTGCAACTGTTAATATGGAAACATAGTTGCATGCTTCTGTTTAGAATAGTTGCACGCGTTTCTTTTTTATAATTGCATGTTTTAAAATGCACCATGAATCTTTAATGAGACCTACTCATTTTTAGGATAGAATTGTATATCAGTGAACAAATAAAGTGTTTTGTATATCTATTGTAATATTGATGATTAAACCAGACATAATGTTGCTTCATGTTTACCTTCTAAAAGAAAATTGTTGCGTCATATTTAAATGGAGTATTGTCTTCCAATTTTTTCTATTAGTGGAAGTAAGTACGCTAATTTATGTTTTTTTTTTTAAATTTGAAGCATTAAATGATTAATTGTGTAAATTAAGTATTATGTGTTTTGATCATTTTTTAAAAGTGTTAGTATAAGTGATACCATTTTAATTGATGACAGACTATCTATGCAGAATGCAGAATTGAAAGAACATAAAATTATTGATAGTATCACCAGAAATTAATAGTGATGAGAAAAATTCTTACAAGCAAATATAGAAGAACTTAAATTTCCCAATACTCAACTTTATTTTTTAAGTGATATTAATTTTTATTTCGTTATTTGGTGACTTTTTCGGAGCTTGCATTCAACAATTATCGAGTTTTACTTCCATTAGTATTACTGTGTTTCTCAAAAAAGATGTCAATATGTTGGCTCATGATATTGCGAGATCTTCTAAATACTACGGGAGGTTTCATTGTTGGTCTGACCCTCTGGCTTTAGTGGATGAAACATTTATTGTCTCTGTAATAATATGAGATAAGCATTTTTACGCTAATTTTTTTTAAATATTAATAAATTGCATTTAATTACTATTTATAAATCATCTTTATTATGTGTACATTTTTAACACTATTGTCAAATTCATCTCATATACAATATTTAAATTATAAAAATTATACTGCATTAATTTTCTTTAATATACACTTTCAAATAACTATAAAAAAAAATTATAAAAACTTAAAACGTCTGAAATAGGTTCCTATTAAATTATATTTTAAGTTATTAAACTTGAATCGAACTTGCCGCAATCAATTAAATATTTCCTCCGTCCCAATATTACTTGAACACTTGTCTTATTTGGACGTCCCAACATTACTTGAATAGTCTCAAAATAAAAACAAATATAATATTAATACACTAACAACACCCTTATTTTATTTCACTCAAACCCACTAAAACCCATTTTACTTGGTTTGCGTGTCATTTCCAGTATTCAAGTCATCTTGGGACGGAGGGAGTAACATCTAAATATTAAAATTGTATAATATATGAAATAACTTTACATAAAACTCTCTCATATAAATTAAATTCAATCACGCGTAATTCACGGGTTTTACACTAGTTATATATATATACCCTAAAACTATTACATCACTATTATTCTTACATCAACTCATTTTCTCTCATACTTTTCTTCAATTTGATGCAGTGGCGGATCTAGGAAATTGTAATGGGCTGGGCTCATGGCTGCTGCACATTTAATTAAAATTGACTATTTATTTGGGTGTGGGCTGAGTAATTAAGTAGAATGGACTTTTAATTAATTTTTATTAGAACATATATATATTTAGTGGATCTGGGGCGGACTTGCACTGGGTTTAAGCCCGTGCAAGCAGCTCACCAAAGGCATCCGCCTTTATTTGATGTTTTGCTAAAATATTTTTTTTTCTGAAATGTGTAGGTTGCAAAATACTTTTTGCTAAAATTTTCTTAACCTGTACTATTTTTCTACCCCAAAATGTGTAGGCCACTGAAATGTGTTTATTATGAAAAGTGAATGAAGGCGACTGAAATGTGTTTATTATGAAATGTGAATGAAGGCCAATGAAAAGTGTTGAAGAAGGGCCTGGGGATGTTCTTGAGATGCCAAATGGGGATGTTCTATCAGCAGCGGATTATCTTAAAATGGGACCGGAACAAGTTAGGGCACTTTTTTAGGAAGATTACTTTACAATCTAGAATTAAAAAGTTGCGTTAGATTTCCACAAGGTTGAAGGAGAAACTGAATAAAAAAGCACTCAAGAAGAACCAGAGGGGGGGGTCAAAAAGATAGATATGTAAGTTTTCCTGCATAAAAAATTGAACGTTAGATATTTCTCACTTTAGCAGTTTTTTTATCTAATTATCTGCAACACCAACATACTCAATCACTAAAACCTCTCTAACATAATTCTAGTAAGACCGAGAAAATTTATTATTTTAGAGAGGTATTAATTTTATCTATAAATTCATCTTATATTTCAATCAAATAAGCTAAACTGTTACTATCAATTTGGCCTCAATGATTTTAATCTTAGAATCGAGTTTGGCTAATTGTTTGGTTAATTAGCAGGTAGGCCTCTGTTCTTTTGAAAATATTGGCCAAACCTATTACTACATTCTTATGAGTCCATATCATTTAGTAAATATTATGGTAAGTTGGTAACCGAAAATGGGTTTGTGCATCACATTTCTGTCAACAATTCCATTCTTTCATCTCCAACTCGTACGTGTGTTGATCAATAGTTCCTCTATTTCTTGTTAAAATGGCCGAAACATGTTTTGTGCTATGTTTCCGTATCTTATTTTTCCAAATGTTGAAGTTCTGAAAATATAGGAAGGACATAATGGGGATATCGAGAATCGGATTTGATCATATGTCCAAGTTAGTTGGCAAGACAAACTTATATCTTTCGCCATGCCACATGGCCACATATGCAAGGTCCCACCATCATTTAATTAATTTTTTTAATTAATTCAATCTTCTCATTAATTATATAAACATGAACCCTAAACCATGAACTATTCGGGTCGGGTAAACCATGAACCACTCAAAGCCAAAGTTCGGGTCCTATGGGTCCAGTCACAGAAAAAAAATTAATTATATAAACCCTAAACCATGAATCATTCGGGCCGGTTTAGGTTCGGGTAAAAAAAAATATATAATTAATGAAATTGGGTAAAGTGTGGAATATATATAAATGAGAAGATTGAATTAATTAAATAAACTAATTAAATGATGGTGGAGATTCCTGATATGCTAAGCCACACATAAGCTTGACATATAAGCCATGTGTCCATCTCATGACATATGATCAAATTCATATAGAGAATACATAAAATCATTAACCCAATTTTGGAAAAACGGATAATTCACTTAATTTAATAAATCATGTGGGGGGATTCCAAACAATTTTCAAACCGCTAGAGAATTTCCCACCACATTTTGAAACAAGAAGAGAGTTTCATATACGAGTGGTACTCTTGTGAAATATTGCACAAACATTATATGTGCGATATAACATATTTTAAGCAAAAACTTGTCAAATCTCGCGGGTCATGGTGTGGGTCGACGGGTCGCTCCTTAAATTCAGTCTGAAGACTTGATATATTTATAGAATGATATCTTTATTAAATTTGTGTTATAGTTTAATGGTTCAAACCTATTGTTAATGTATTTGGTTGCAGGTTCAATTCTTATTAAGCACGTAATTTTTAAATATTTATTTTTGTCAAGTTTTTGTGTGTTACAATATATATGTGTTGCTACATGAAAAAAATAATTTTTAAATATTTATTTTTGTCAAGTTTTTGTGTGTTACAATATATATGTGTTGCTACATGAAAAAAATGTGATACTTATAGAAACGAAATATATTACTGCGTGAAATAAAAATTTCATTATCATCTTAAAAAAAGTTTTTGCGTGTTTCTGCATCTGTGTTACTACTTGAAAAAAAATGTAATACTTATAGAAACGAAATATATTACTGCGTGAAATAAAAATGTCATTATCAATTGAAGAAAAAAAAACATTATCATTCTCCATGTATTACTACTGAATGAATAAGTAAATGTTATTATATTGTTATACTGAAAAAATTTCATATTAAAACTTAACGTAACACATGAATGTTCACAAGGTAACACATTGTTGCTTATATGATAACACATAAGTATTCACATAGCATTACGAAGGTTGTCATTTCGTTCTTTTTCCTCTCGATTTTCTAACACAGTTGTTCAAATCCTTGTGCACTATTCTCACGTATTCTCACGTTGTTCTGTAAAACCCCTATTGCATGATAATTTTTAACTAAAAGTCATACTCAAAAAATTTAATTACAAGATGGAAATCCCTGATCCAAGAAGTTCCCCACTGTTTTGAGAACAAAATGTGCAGCATCAATTATTTGTCTTTTAAAGAATTATTCATAGCTAGGTAAATTGAAATTCGAATATTTTCGCCTCTTTTCTAGCTAAAGCCTAGATCCTGTAATTGATGATTATTATATATTTTCAAGAGATTGGGTGCTACATTTTTTAAGACAAAGACACATAAATTAAACTCCACCAAATCATTGCTGATCTTAAATATATACAATGGCTAAGTCTTGCTTTTATCCAAATGTACTGCATTTTAGAACTGTGCAACTTGTTTTACTGACAAGTGCAACTTGTTTAAACTGAATTGTGCAACTATTAATATGAAAAAATAGTTGCACGATTCAGTACAAACAAATTACACCTTTCAATAAACAAATGCACATGAGCCCCACTCATACAATTAATAGTACAACAAATCCTCATTTTTAATCCGTAGAAATTTTGTGCAATCAACATGTATCTGCTTACTTACAATTAAGCCAACTATCTAGCTCAAATAGTTGGCCAACCAAACAAAGCCATCTCTTGTCTTTTCCTTCTTCCAATCCTTATTTAACACCACTCAAATTCAACATTCTAATCATCAAAACAAACACTTCCCTCTTCCTCAAACATTCAAACTCTTTTATTGTGTCCAAACAACATTCCAAGAATAATCCAATGGCTTATTACAAAATGACCAACATAGCCCTCTTCGCCGCCCTCCTGGCCTTGTTTTGGACCGTAACCACAGCTCAAACGAGCTGCACGAGGACGCTCGTAGGCCTGTCCCCTTGCCTCAACTTCGTAACAGGAAATTCATCGACTCCATCATCATCCTGCTGCTCCCAACTATCGAACGTAGTTACATCACAGCCGCAGTGTCTATGCCTATTGCTCAATAACACAGCAGCTTCGTCCTACGGCTACAACGTAAACCAAACATTAGCACTTGCATTACCAACTATTTGCAATGTCCAAACTCCTCCACTTAGCAGATGCAATGGTAATTCTATAATTTATTTTCATGCAGTTATGTCCATCTGATCATTAATTAACAAGTTTTTGGATGTAGCTGCACCTGCTCCAGCGGATTCTCCCTCTAAGTCGCCTGATGATAATGAATCGCCTACTGTTCCGATAACACCATCAGAGACCGATGTTCCATCTGGTACAGTCATAATATCAAATTTTCATTTTTACAATATTTTCAGCACAACATTAGATGACCATGATCATATAATTAAAGAGAATACAGAGAGGAACAGAACAATTAGTAATACATTTCGATTCAAAATGTGATGTTTGAACGAACGAATGCAGGCGCAGGGTCTAAAACAGTTCCGGAAAGAGACGGACCAAGCGTAGGAGGAAGCAACACGCAAGCAACATTCAGTTTCATCGGTAGCCTTGTCTTGATGATATTGTCAGCGTGGGCGTTTTCTTGAAATACACTTAAATGGCTACTTCTTATTCAGAATCATATGTAATTTTTCGTTTATTTTTCCATCGATGTGGTGTCATTTTGTAATTCATTGCTTGTAGCCAAGATTGTGTTGTATTAATCATTCATTATTCAAGGAAAATAGTTTTTGCCATTAATTGTTTATCATCAACTGCTTTCCTACACCAATATGTTCTAAACATGAAAGAATAAACTTAAATTGCAATAATCAAAGCAATGAACTTTTCATTGGACCCACCTTGGAGTAGTCCACACTCAAGTTATCGGGTCGGCAGGATATTTTTTTGGACACTAACTTTAGAGGGTGGCAATTGTAGGACAAAAACATTTCGGATGTGCAATTATAGGCCATTATCTTTTAAATTCGGCAAATGTAAGCCGAATTAACCAAATTTGGGCTATTCCTCTTACTTTCAGCCTTGCTTATTTGGAGTCCAAGTAAGCATCAAATCAGCTCCACCTTAATTTGATCATGATTTAAGTAATTAAAAATTCAAAAGATCAAATATGATTGACGTATTTCAATAGTCAAATTAATACTAGTTAAATAGATTAGGTGGTGCTGATTTGGCGCATACGTGAACACCAAATAGCACCGGGCTGAAACTAAGAGAAACAACCCAAAATAGTTTAGTTCGGCCCAATTAAATTTGGCCTACATTTATCGATCTTAACAGATAATGACCTACAACTGTCGAACTTACCAGCCCGATTAATTCGGCCCAAATTTGGCCTACAGTTGCCAATCTTAAAAGATAATGACCTACAGTTGCTGAACTTAAAAGATTATATGGCCTACAAATTACAGACCGAAATGATTTTGTCCTATAACTGTCACCCCTTAAAGTTAGCTTCCTAAAAAAATTATGTCCGTTATTGGGGGTAAATGGATATGACATAATTAATGTCCAGGAGTAGAGATTGTTTCCTTAAAACAAAATACGTCACTCACTCTCAGTGCTAGCGAATCGATAGTGTTTACCTGAATACAACGGGTACGAACAACAATTTCCGCACTAAATCCTCCTCAATGGAGATTTGAGAAGTTGCCGGAGTTTATCAGCGGACAAAAATCGATCAAAAAATTGGTTTTTCCTGATAGCTCAAATTTGATTTGAATTCGTATGCGCAGACCGCTCTCACACACAAGTTTATTTTTTGGTGGAAATTAAAGTTTTTTTTCCCAGCTTGTTACAATATTAACTTTTGAATTTCAATTTCGCAATCACCCAAACAGTATATTGGACGAATAATATGTCAATTGTAAACTCTATTCGAAAAGCACACTTTCCAAACATTAACCCAGTTATCGAACCTATTATATCTTTTGCCCATAATTTTCATATTTGAATAAACATATGATCCCACCTTAATGTCCATCTCAAAAACACTAATTCAAGAATTTTAGTTACACAAGATGGAAATTTCTGATTCAAGAAGTTCCCCAATGTTTTACTGTTATATTATTGACAGATTAGGTGCTAAAAATACATATATATATATTAAACTCCACCAAATATGTCCTTTTATAATAATTAAGGACATAGTGTACTCAACAGTGACAGATAGCAATATTAATTTCTCTATATTTAGGCTTAAATAGGAAAAGGAAAAAAAAATCCTTTAACCATTTCAGGTCTTAAAATATGCACAATTAATAGTACATCAAATCATTACTTATAATCAATAGACATTTTCTGCAATCAACATCTCTGTTTAGTTATACTTAAACCAACCAACTATAGCTCAAACAGTTGGTCAACCAAACAAATCCATCCCTTGTCTTTTCCTACTTCCAGTCCTTATTTAACACTACTCAAATTCAAGACTCTAATCATCAAAACAAACACTTCCCTCTTCATCAAACATTCAAACTCTTTCTTGTGTCCAAACAACATTTCAAGGACCCAATGGCTTATTACAAAATGACCAAAATAGCCCTCTTCGCCGCGCTCCTGGCTCTGTTTTGGACCGGGACAACAGCTCAATCGAGCTGCACGAAGACACTCATAGGCCTGTCCCCTTGTCTCAACTACGTAACAGGAAATTCATCGACTCCATCATCATCCTGCTGCTCCCAATTATCGAACGTCGTTACATCACAGCCACAGTGTCTATGCTTATTGCTCAATAATACAGCTTCGTCCTACGGTTACAACGTTAATCAAACATTAGCACTTCAATTGCCAACTGTTTGCAATGTCCAAACTCCTCCAATTACCAAATGCAATGGTAAGATATTATTGATAAATTTTTTTTTCCTTTTTTTCGTTAACTAACATATTATAATTATCTGATTAATCGTGGATAAATGTAGCTGCGAATGGACCATCGGCTTCACCGGATAATACCCCGCAGAGCCCTCCATCTGATTCCTCCAATGTACCAGTTAACAATATTCCAGCAGGTGTTACAACTGATACTTATTAGTGAATCAACTGATACTTTTACTAAAAACAAATTAATATAGGAGTATATTTTAAGTTAAAATCAAGAATAGTCCAGTAAATTAGGTTGTGTCCACTTTTAGTCCTATATGTTTCTACTTTTTTCCAATTTTGTTCCAAAAAAGGGGACCATAATTGAAAAAGTAAAATATACAAGACCAAAATTTTGCTCCTGCTTACTTTTTATTTTCTTTCAATTTTGGTCCAAATTGAAAACGTAAACCATATCAAACTAAAATTGGACACGATTTAAGTTACTGGTGTGCACATATTTTTGTCAAGTAAATAAAAATTAGGCGATGATGGTGGTTTTGCAGGATCGAAAAGTGTGCCTGCAGTGAATGGTGCACATATTGGTGGAAGCAAGATTGAAGCACCATTGGTTTTGTTGCTCTTTGTTGCAACATATGCTCTGTCTGTTGCGGGATTTTGAGATTTGATCACCACCTAATTAGCAAGGATGTTATTTCTCATACATTGTCCCTTTAAATTTGATTGAATTCTATGTCTTCTTATTTTTATTATTCTTTTTTAAATTTTTATGATTTACTTTTATGAGCAGGGCCTCAGGTTGTACTGAATGGTTTAAGGATAGTACATTGTTTTCTCCTATTTTAATCTTGTGTTTTTTTTAGTTACTTGATATATTATGTTAAATTGGAAGCAGAATCAAACTATAAATTAAGAGGGGCTCCCTTTTGTTAGACTCGTATGACTGATGAAACACGTTAAGATTCACAAATTGATCCAAAAGAAAATTCAAACTAAATTAATTAATTTTGACTTGTATAATATTATACCATCTGACGTGGTAATTTAAAATGTGTTGCATTTATAGATCTTCAATGAGATTGATAGTGAATATAAATAAAATATTTATATTCACTATACTTCATACGTTAACAAACTTATTTTTTATAGTGTCCTTGCTTTGTTATCCTGCTTCCTAGACTAGTCATCACAAAAACACTAGTTTTTTTATTAGTAATTAAATTTGATGGGCTGCTTATTATTATTTTATCACTGGTCAATGTCAAGGTATTGAAGTCTGATATTGCATATGGACCCATGCGATCAAATTGATTTATTGTATTTTGTATCACACAAAAATTAGTAAATATTCTAATTTGATACTATCTTCAATGTAATTATTTTTCTTGAACTCCTTATACTCTAAGTCGATAATATATGCTATTTTTGCTGATCAGTGATCAATAAAAAAAAGTCTCTTAAGTATAATTAAAAAAATATATTAATGGTGTATTTACTAAAAGTGGAAGTTTAAATAGAATATTATGCCATAATTTGATATCTTCGTGGGTTGTAAAAACAAAATAAAAGAAATTGGAGCATATTAGGCAAAATAAATAGATTTGTTGACTCAGGTTATTAACAATAAATTTTTTTAGAAATACATCACCAAGATGAGCATTCAAAGATCGAGGGATGTCATATTAAATTTCTTGAACTTTTCATATACAATACCTTCATTCCATGGGGAAAACTTCTATCAAAGATGATGATTTGGAGAGAAATGTGTGCCATTCTCGCTTCTAATTTTCTTGAACTCCTCCATCGAAATTTTCTAACACCTCTCTTGTTGGTTTTCTTCTTTTTATAGTAAACAATGACAAGAGGTTAGGGTTTAAAATTTCTATTCTTAGAAGGTTTTATATTGAAAATGTATGTCTTTGTCTCAACTTGAGCCCAAAGTTGACGACTTTGCATTTATTTGTTTATAAAAGTTAACAACTCTTTTTTGATCGTCCAAAAATGATCTTTTTTTTCAAAATAAAACCTTACCCTGTCCAAATCAATTTTAATCCACTACTTTTTTACTTTCCTTAGCATTGATGGTGAAATGGCCTTAAACTTAATCCGTAAGTAATATGGTTAATTGAGCCTTCAACTATCATCGTGTTTTGAAAAATGTTGCCCTAATTTTTTGTATGAAAATTGCTCGTGAACCCGCCTTATGACCTTTTAAATTGTTTTATCCTTTTTTATTTTCATAGCCCTTTTCTAAATATTAAAATTTGAAACTATACTTTGAAAAAACATGACATGAGAAATTTATAAAATTTATTTCTTTTTTTTTGAAAAAAAGATTAACTTAATTTATCAAATCAACATAAAATCGCGGATCATCTTCAATAGCTACGGATCATCATGCATTGTAGCAAGATTTCAAAAAACAAAAAGGTTTCCTTAAAAAATATATTGAATTTTGTCCAAATTTAGCATGGTATTTTAATAATTAAATAATTTCTTTTTCCTTAGTAGATTTCTTTTTAATCTTCACGTAATTTTATTTTTTTTCATTCAAATAGTATTTACTAAAAGTGGAAGTGCAAATAGCCTAAGCCATAAAAAGATATCTTTGTGGACTGTAAAAGATGCAAATACTAAAAGAAATTGGAGCAATTAGGCCCAATAAATAGATCAATGGCTCAGGTTATAACACCCCATCTTTTAGGAAATACATCACCAAGATGAGTTTACCACTTGCAAGATTAGTACACCACCAATAAATTTCTTGAACTACCTTTCTCCTTCTTAATCCTTCATTCCATCTGCAATTAGAAAAATCAAAGCATACACCACACATAGAGAAATCATCATTCTCATCTCCTATCCTACTCAAGCATCCAGCTGCCATCGCCGCTACCACCACAAAAATATGGTCACTGTCTTTTCTACCCAAACAATAACAAGAGGTTAGGTTTAAAATTTCTATTATTAGAAGGTTTTAGGATATTCAAAAAATGTATGTCTTAATGTCTCAATACAATCGAGCCCAAAGGGGACAATTCGAAGAGGTTATAAGTTATAACAGCATGTGGCGAAGATAATTCAAAAAGTTAACAGCGCCTTGCTACTGATTCGAAAATTGAGAATTTTCTTTTGAAAAAAAAAACCTCACCCTTGTCCAATTTTTTTTAATCCACTACTTTTACTTTCCATAGCATTGATGGTGAAATGGATTAAACTCAATAAAAGTAAAGTAATATGGTTAATTGCACCAACTATCATCGAGTTTTGAAAATGTTGCCCGAATTTTTTTGTGGTTGAAAATTGCTCGTAACCCGCCTATGACTTTTTAAATAATTTTATCTATTTTTTTATTTTTCAAATACTTTTTCTAAATATTAAAATTTGAAACTATACTTTGAAAAACATGACATGAGAAATTTATAAAATTTATAACATTTTTTTTGGAAAAAAAATAATTAACTTAATTTATCAAATCACATAAAAATTTCGTGCAATTTTCAAACTACGAGGAGGTTTCACGTAGTACTTCAAAATCAATGAAAGGTTTCCTTAAAAAAAATATATTGAATTTTGAAATTTAGATGAATTCTTTGAATTGATAAATAAATTTCTTTCCTTAGTAGATTTCTTGTGAATCTTCACGTAAATTTTATTTTTTTTCATTCAAATAGCAGCGTGTGAAGAATTATCATTTAAAATATGTAATCTCTCCGTCTCGATATAAATTTCTCTTTTTTTTTATGTTTTAATTAAATAATAATAATAAAATAATGAAAATGAAGGAAACGCCCTTAATTTTATAAGTGTATTGGAAATGTAAATTAAAAAAAAATGTGGAATAATGGTTTCACATTTTTATAATATGGTCAAATTCTTTTGTGCATCCTTACGCATTTAATTTTTTTTTGAAGTTATTTTTAATTTTTTTTCATTTAATTTTTTTTTTTTTTTTCAATTTGAAAAGAAATTTTTTTTTTTAATTTTATATTTTAGTGATTTTTTTTTTCAGACCGGGTCTCTAAACCCGGTTTAATTTAAGAATCATTAATTTTGTTTTTAAAACCCAAGTTCGGTTAATCGAGTTCATCCAAATGCAAAATGGTTCCATATATGATTTAGGGTTCATTGTTTAGGAGTTAGAAATGAGGAAGTCAAGATAAATTATATCCAAATTAAAATTGAATTCAATTTTAAAATTTTAATTTGTTTGTTGAGAAAGAACTCTTTTTTAATATTATGTGAAATTTGAGGATAAAAATTTAAAATTATTTTTTTTATGGTTAAAGTCTTGTATCTTAAGGGTGAATTTATGATAACTTGTAATATATTTAATAGAGTCAACTTGTTATGTTTTAAAAAAACGCTTATTTACATAAAAAAAAGTCAGTTGTTAATATGATTACGGTAATTATAATCGTACATTTGAAATAGTTGCACGGAACTTTTATGTAATTTTACGCTTTAAAAACGAAGACAATTAAAGAGACATTCGCTTAACATAGACACGAGACCCACTTTTTTTTTTTTATGAAAATTAAAAAGAGGTAATTTATTGTAGGACATATAAAAAAGGAAAATGAAAAATTAATGAGACTGAGAGATAAAAAAGAAAAATGAAAATTTTATAATGGAAGTGGGGACTGAGGAATATGATTTAGAGCGTATTTTGAAATATTTAAAAGTTAAAACAACTTTCAAAAACACTTATTTCAAAGTTTTATCTGATAACTTAATGTCTTTTTTAAAAAAATCAATGGAGTAGTGTTCGATTTTTATATGTTCATAGAATTTTTTGGATTATGATGTCAGCGAAGACCAAAAGATCCTCGATATGTGCACTAAAGATCAGATTCATTATTCCCCCAAAAATACGATAAGAATCATTTTTCATTGGTTTTCTTGTTCTCTAAACTCGGACGACTTCCATTCGTTTGCAGCGACTAATACTAGCAGTTTTACCTCCAATCAATGGCTAGAATCGGCTTGTTAATCGTCCTTTTACTTGTGGAGACTATCTTCGCGATTCAGGTACTAATTCCAACTTTTTCGCTTTCTCTATTCCTTGATTATTGCTTTTGATGCTTCCATATTACGATCGAACTTATTATTTGGCAACTTATTCTTGCTTGCTCTCAATCGATTCTATCATCGGTGTAATTTTTTTATTAGTTAGACGATGATTAGACCTATTCCATTCAGTTGTTTCGGTTTTGCAGAGTCGCAGGCCAGAGTTGTTAGGTCGAATTTTGGGATAAATCATGTTTGTTTCGTTATGGTGTGCGAAGTAATTTTTGGATTTTGTGTTCGATTATCCTAAGAGAAGAGTTTGATTTTGTTTTATTCTTTCCAGCGTCGATTTTTTATGGTAGTTGGAAATAAAAGGAGTACCAAATCTTAGTTTTTTCACCTGTATGAAGGAACATACTTTCGCACAGCTGTGAATTTTTTATTTTTTTTTCTCTAGCTTTCTTCATGATGATTTTTCTTTTGTGAGGTTGGGAGATGATCTCAATCCACATTGAAAGCATGTATTTCTCAGTTTGTCTTGCTCTTCTATGATGGATGATAAGCAATTGCTCCTAAAAGTTTTCCATTTTCCCAGGATGTTTTAGAACCAAAGCTCGTACTTGAACTTATGATTCATTGTGGAAGAAGAGTGAAAGCTATTAGATAAATCTTGTACTCACTGACTAGCTTTTTATGAGTTTTGTTTTGTTTCTGCAACAGTCTAGCGTTCTGCAAGCTTTCCACATTGACAAACTCATTCCTGTTTTGTATAATTACAAATTATTTAGTCACTCCAAAATCCTCTATTTCAGGTCATTGCAGGGGATCCTGTTCAGCTAAAACTTGATAATAAGATTCTCCAGGTACTTTTTACCAACTTTGGAAAAGAAACGTACATTTTTTTCTCATATTAATGTAGTATTTATAATATTATTTTTATATGTAATCGACATTCATGCTGAACTGTAAAATGCCATACAGGAGTCCGTTGTTGAATTGATTAATAATAATGCCCATTCTGGATGGAAAGCTTTTATGAACCCTCGATTTGCCAACCATACTGTAAGTTTGTTATTGTAATAAACTACAAATATTTGATTTGCTCTGGACTTATTGTAATAAGCCTACACACCACTTTCAAATCCTCCACCCTACTCCAACAAAATAAATAATAAAACAAAATTATACACAGGAACTGATAATCTAATATGACCCTCAGGTTGGCCAATTTAAGCACCTTCTTGGAGTTAAACCAGTGCCGGAGGGTGATTTAAGGGGAACTCCTGTCGTTACTCACAAGAAAGGTTTGAAGTTACCGACAAATTTTGATGCACGGACTGCCTGGCCTCAGTGTAGCACAATTGCGGATATTCTCGGTCAGTTATTTAGCCCTTTTTGACTTGTGTTTCCATCACGGAGATATGCTAATGATTTTAACTTTTTCCGTCTCCAATCTCTATCCGATTTAAATCCATCAAACTATCTCAAAATAAAGACCAGGTAACTTGCTTCTCTCATCTGACAATCTCCTTACATTGGCAAATGGCACACGCTGATTCCTAACTGATCTAGTCTATTTGTTAGGGGCATTGTGGTTCTTGTTGGGCTTTTGCTGCTGTTGAGGCTCTCTCAGATCGTTTCTGCATTCATTTCGGAACAGTTAATTTTCGAGCCTCGAGTTTTCATTTTATGCATGCATTAAGTTGAATTAGAAACAGACTTACCATAATAACCATATCTGATTTTTTATTGTTTATTCCATGTTTTGTAGAATATTTCTCTCTCAGTCAATGATCTGTTAGCGTGCTGTGGGTTTATGTGTGGTGATGGTTGCGATGGAGGGTACCCCATGTCAGCTTGGCGATACTTTGTCCATACTGGTGTTGTGACTGCAGAGGTAGCATTTTCTGTTGTGAAAAACAGGAGTTGTTTTGATTGGAATGTTGTCAGGACATTTGAATATTTCCTATCAGAAATTAGTAACTGCATCTAATATGTTACACAATCGAACTTTCTCTCTCTCTCTCTAAAAATTTTTGTGTTATCTATAACTGTTGATTCCTGGATTCAGGTGTCTCATTTTAACTGTTTATCAATTTGTATTTCTATATTGTGGCATATGCATATCCCGAACTCATGATGAAGTTTTTCTCTGGCAGTGTGATCCTTACTTTGATAACAGTGGATGCTCCCACCCTGGTTGTGAACCTGGCTATCCTACTCCTAAGTGTGTGAAGAAATGCCAAAAACAAAACCTGGTCTGGCGGGATACAAAACACTTCAGCTTGAATGCATACAAAACTAGTTCTGATCCGTACAGTATAATGGCTGAGATTTACAAGAATGGACCAGTTGAGGTCTCTTTCACTGTCTACGAGGTAATAAAGTAACATAAATTCTGATCCCTAAGGTGATGTTTGTTTTGGGTCTTAAGTGACTTTTAAAAATCGGTTTTTGAAATCTAGAGAATTTTGAAATCCTGAAAAATAGCAAGGTTTGTGTGTGTTTTGGGTTTTTGAGTAGGGTGAGATTTAACTTTATGGCAAATCAATTTGTACGAGAGAATGGAGTTGTATTATTAAATTATTATTGAGTGTGATTGCAATGATTGGATGATGTGAATTATGATTTAAATATATTGAAGTGTAAAGAGAGATGATTGATTGTATTGGAAAGTGTGATAGTAGGTGTATAAGTATTCTGGTGGTGATATTTTAAAACCGGATTTTAAAATCCGGAGCTAGAACCAGTTTTAAATTTCAAAACCAAAATCCTGGTTTTTAAAACCCAAAACAAAACATTGCCCAAGTTAAGGAAATGATATAATTCTTATTAGTGTTCTTGGTACTAATCGAAATTTTCCAACAGCTTGAATATAATTTTAGTTCAGCTTACATCCAAGCCATGGGCTCCTTGAGATTGCTTGTTATTCCTAATAATCTGTTTCCTTTACACAAACTCTCCTGTGAAACTTGTTCATACTATGAAATTGATATCATTACACTTATAAACTGATACCACTACTCTTATAAACTAATACCTATAGCATTTAATGTTAT
Source organism: Stenogyne calaminthoides (assembly GCA_037126765.1). Lineage (NCBI taxonomy): Eukaryota > Viridiplantae > Streptophyta > Magnoliopsida > Lamiales > Lamiaceae > Stenogyne > Stenogyne calaminthoides. Next base: position 6,724,536 of record JBBCBC010000039.1, on the reverse strand, counting down.
GATCCCAGTTTACAAGTATAGTGGTATCAGTTAATAAGTGTTATGGTATAAATTTCATACTGTGAACGAGTTTCACCGGAGACCTACTCCTTTCTTTAATATTTAGATATGGTTTTCTGTAGCCTCGGAATCGTGATATTCGATTTTTATAAAGTTGTCTTCTCATTCTTTCAGAATGTTCTTCACGGCAGCTATTTTTTGCTTTCATCTCAGGATTTTGCTCATTATAAGTCGGGAGTTTACAAACATATAACAGGTGATGATATGGGAGGGCATGCCGTTAAGCTGATAGGCTGGGGAACTACCGACGATGGAGAGGACTACTGGGTAACAAATATCCTCTTTAAGATCCTTCAGTTTCAAATATAATGGGATTGTACACTTACTTTTGGTTTGCCCTTGCAGCTTTTAGCCAATCAGTGGAATAGAAGCTGGGGTGATGTACGTTTTCTGTTAACCTTTGAAATACTTGCCTTGTCACTTAAACTGAACAAAGGACTTTGTCCACCATATGAATATTGCAACTTCTTGTACCTCTGTTGTAGTTTGTCTTCTGGTTGAATGATTTGAGGATGGATTTGTAATTCATCGCTCTCATTTTCAGCTTTTTCTTGAAATATCCTTTTACTTGAATGGTTTTCAAATTCTTTAATTTTGAACCCGTCCATCCAAATTCAATCTAAGGACATATTTGCCAATCATTATGTAGTTGTGAATTAATATTTTCGTAGGTCGACTCTTTGGTTTTGATTGATTTGTTGAATATGGCAAAATTCTGAATGTCGGAGTCATCTCATGGAATGCAGGATGGATACTTCATGATCAGAAGAGGAACAAACGAATGTGGCATTGAGGAAGAAGTAGTTGCGGGCTTACCATCACCGAGAAGCTTGATCAGTCAGTACGGGGGCATGGATAAGTACGCCTCTATGTAAGACCAGAACACGAGTATACTTGATTTCATATAATGCACTATTTAAAATAGACATGTACAAATCATCTAAGTTTGTGTTAAATGCCGCAAGAATAACTAGTTTATCCACCACAACTGTGATTAGTATGTGGTGTGTGTGTTTGGTGTAATATTATTGATTACCAGTTTACTCATATGAAGGATAAGTCTTTCTTTCCTCGTCTCTTTCAATGTTGACAAAAACTTCGTATGTAGATGGATCTGATTTAACACAAATCAACATTCACCTTTCCAAAAGTGTTAGGCCATATCACAAATTATGTTCCATTCACCGCAGGCAGATCTCAAATGCAAAGTGTCATTACTTTCAATGTTTGGTGTAACATCACTGTTTTTGAGCTTCTTTCTTGATAGGGTCCATTCACAGTGATTGTGATGTGTTGTGTTGTGAATTGTGATGCATCATGATACAGGTAAAGATTACACTGTTCCACAAAATTGGAAATGCCTTGGGACTGGCAGGCCAAGTTTATGTTGAACCATTTTGAGGATAAATTAACAGATTGGTGGCCTACTTCTATGCCCTAAATACATATTAAAATGATTAATATATATATATATATACACACATATTTAATAGACAAATACGTTTACACAATATAAATTTCGATTATTGTTGGTTAATTTTACCTAAGGACTTTTTTAAATACCAATATAAATCCTAGTCTATTAATTGTACGGCCTCCGCCTCGAATCCTCTTTTTGAGGATTTATAAAAAAAATAGACACTGAGGGCCCTCTTGGTTGGGGTAATGGAAGTGGGTAATGATAATTATTTTTATTGATATTGTTTGGTAAGTTTGATACATCGGTAATAAGAATAAAAAGTAAGATTGATTCTTCACCAACTCAACTCAATTCACGATTCGCCCATCATTGTTGATGTTATGTAAAAACAAACAATCGCAATCGATAATCCTAAGTGATTGGCCGCCAACGATCTCCATTATCATTACGATTCCCTAATCATCTGTTTTAATCTTTAATCTGAATCTGAGATTTTTTTTTTTTTTTTTGAAAACATGCTGATTGAGCTTACCATCAAGGCAGTCATGTTCTTGTCCACTTTACATTAAAGTAAGCGTGCTGATTGGGGCAACAAAAGAAAAATTGTAACCATGTTGAAAACATGATGTATAAAATATTAATAAAATACATTTTTATTTTTTTACACATATCAATAAAATATTACTATGAATTTATCTATAAAATTAAAATCTCTGTTTGTCCCATAGTAATAAAAAAATTACTTTTTTTACACACAGGTTAAAGTATGCATAAGATACATCATCAACTCATTTAATTTATATTGAACTTCCTCTTTTTTGTTTATTCACATCAAATTATAAAAGTAAATAAGAGCATTTTATAAAATTAAATAGGGGCACCTTAGTAAAAAAAAAAAATACTAATACATTGGAATGCAAAACAAATAGGAGTATATGTAATGGACCATCCAAAAAAATGACAATATTGCCCATTATTGTGGGGTAGATGAAGTAATAATTCCAATGTACATTAAATAGATGTAATTTTAATTAATTTACACACTTTTAATATAAAAAAATTATAATTTGGGACAAACGAAAAAAATGAAAAGGGGATCATCCTCTTTGGACGAAAGGAGTATATGTTTGGGAGCTCGCTTGATATGAGTAGAGAATGAAGATACTAATATATAGTATCATTAAAGGGTCAATCATAGTGAATGTATTTATTGTTATTATTTTTTTGATTAGACAAGAAAACCACATTACTTAGGTGACAAATTACTTCGTCCCATATAGATAGACCTACATTTATTTAATATAGATTAAGAAATATAAATTATTATAATTAGAACATTGCAATTTTATTTTGTTTTTTCCATTTTCCCCTTATTATAATACTTAGATAGATATTACTTTGGAAAAAATAAGATACATTAAATAGGGATAAAAAGATAAAATAAAACATTAATAATATATTAAATATATTAATTAGTCTATCTTTATGAGTCTGACAAAAATATAAATCAAGTTTAACTCTGTGAATGGAGGGATTATATCAAACATTATTGATAGAAATGATTTTTAATTATTTTTAGTTTACTATCACTCTCCATACCTCCAATTAAAAGGGCCTGAACTAATTATGTGGGTGTTTGTAAAAAAATATATTATTTTGAAGAAGTGATTAAAATTAGTGATTATAGAAAAACTGATTAACAGTAAAAGTTGATGGTGTTTTTTAAAAAATTAAAAGAAAAGTAGTGTTTACATAAAAAGTTAATAATACTTAAAAGATGTTTATAAGTTATCAAAAACAATTTATTTCAACTTTTAACTTATAGTTTTTGAGAGCTTACTTAATTTAATAAAAAAATACTTCAAATTATTTATGCACATAATTCTAGGTGATAATTTATTGCAAACACTTATTATGAGTCACACTTGTGTGAGACAATCTCATAATAAGATAAATTATAATTTGAACATTGACAATTTAACATTTTAAAAAGAACGAGTATTAATCTGTGTTAATTCATACTCTTTCTAATTTAGGAGACCGTCTTTAACGTGTTTTTGTGATAAATTATAAATATTGATAATAGATATGTACACATTAAATGCGTGTACGCCGCAAGGAAAATAGGAAAGATTCTGCTGAGATTTGTGTGATTTCTTTATTTTTCATATCGAGATATTAAATTAAAATAAAGTAATAGCGGAGTTTCATAAATAAATTGCAAAATAAAGAAATAGGTAAAAACCAAGCAAGTAAAAGCATATTCCCTATCCATCTCTAAAATCTATCTGTAGAATCGAGAGTTTGTGGAGGTGGCGACAACAACTAGTAGCGCACGTTCAACTCGGAATGCAGCTGATGATCATCCTCGCATGAACGAATGATGGGCGTATAAGGCCAAGGGTTTCGCCTTTCTACTCTGAACTCAGAACTCCCCGAATTGAACCAGGTTACTGTTGTTTGATTAGGTAATTGAACGATTCGATTGCTATTTTGCTGCGTAAGTTCGTGAAATGCTTGGATGTATCATGTATTCGTTACTCGTAAGGTTGAATTTTCACTTCAGGAAAGACGAAGAACGAGAATCGCCGTGAGGATTCAGTGGAAGGGATTAGGAGGTCAACTGTAAATTGTGGCCGAGTTAGTTGAGAAACAATTGATTGATTAATGGTAAGCATGTGGATCCCGAAGGAACCAGAGCAAGTAATAAAACAGCGAGATGGATCTGTGCTGGGTAAGAAGACTATTCTGAAGAGCGACCATTTTCCTGGATGCCACAACAAGCGCTTGGTTCCCCATGTTGATGGTGCCCCCAATTACCGCAAGGTCTTCCTTCTTTGTTAATGTTGTGTTTGGGTGGGTGGGTTGGGAACTCATGTTTTTCTTGTCTATTGTTACGTTCTGAATTATTTAACTGATTACACTCTCTTTGTCTTTCATTGATATAGGCAAGTTCATTGCCTGTTCATGGCGTGGCTATTCCAACTGTTGATGGCATCCGAAATGTTCTGACTCACATTGGAGCTCACACAAAGGGGGATCAGATTCATGTACTTTGGATTAATCTTCGCGAAGAACCGGTAATCATTCACATTGTATTGCTCATTTTTCCGCACTATTGTTGGATGCAGTGTGAATTTCCATTCCTTGAAGTTCTGTGTGAATTAGTTAGAAGGATTATTATAACAGGCTGCAGAATTAAGCAATTTACATAATATATGGTTGGTGCTTGACCACTTTGAGTTCCACTTCTCGTAACTTCTATGCCTTAAAGCTAGGTGTAAGGACTAAAGAATAGATGTGCACTGAATGTTTAGATATAAGGTTCGTTTTTCACCTTTTAAATTTAGAAAAAGCTGAAGGGCAGTGTTTGCATTCAGCTTTTTCCTTAAATAAAAGCAAGTTGAAGCTAAAAAATGCCACAATCTCAAGTAGCTCTATACCTGCGTTAGCTTTTGCTTAAGTAAAGCTGAAATTGCTTTTAAAAAGCTGTTGCAAACACCCTCATAATCATGCTCAGTTTTCCCTATAGGAACACCATTGGGAGCATTGCTCTTTAGATAGTATGGCATGCCCTATGGATTCCTCATTTCTTTGTATTCCTTGGTTAATGAAGTCTGTTTCTTGCGCTCAGAGTCCAATGACTGACAAAATTTAGTCAACTGAATACATAGTAATGTGTGCTTCTGTCAGGTTTTTGTTTTTATATGTATGAAGTACTAAAGCATTTACAGTGTATAAAGCACTGCGATTGCTCTAAACTGATGTACATATGGTAGTCCAGATACTCCCGAAAAGAGGCCATGTCATGATAAGTATAGGGTGATTGGTATTCAGCTTGTTGGTTTGAATTTTAATATCTAATCTTAGAGTCACCCTGACAATTATATTCCTTAATGGTTATAATGCTAAGCTTGAAACATGGTGATGAATAATGATTTCATATGGTTGTATCTTTTCTCTGCTGGAAAATGGGAGTTGGTTGTTTCATTGGGGATTTATAGAAGTTTTCATGGAGCTTTTTATTTAATATATTAATCCTGTGTAACTGAAGCAGGTGATATACATTAACCGTCGGCCTTTTGTTCTTCGTGATGTTGAGCAGCCATTCTCGAATCTTGAGTATACGGTGCGTAATGCCCTTAAACATTGCCATCTATATTTTACTTATAAACTTTGTTATGGCAAGGCAAAATGCTTGGAGATTATTTCTTAATTGAAGTAAAATCTAGGACAACTTCTTAATGTTCCATAATCCCAAAAAAAAAAGAAAAAAGAGCCAACCTAAACCTATTAGGCTGTGTTTGTTTTGGGATTTAAGTGAGCGGAGCAAGTCAAGGTTTTAGAATCCAGAGATTTTGAATGTTTGATGAATAGTAAATGTATGTGTTAGTTTTGGGATTTGAGTAGGGGGATTTAAATTTATGTCAAATCAATGTTTAATAGTGATTGATTTGTATTATTTTATTATATTGAGAAGAGTAATAAAAAGTGTATAAAATGTGATGTATTGGAAAGAGTAAAAATAGGTTTTATAGGTATTTATAGGTGTGGATTGAATGTGGAATTTGAAAACCAGACTCTAAATCCCAAACTCGTATGAGACGGGGAGCGCAAAGTCCTAAGTCCATCTGTGTGAGTCCCAAAACAAACATACTCTTAGCTTTGTAAACCCATAGATTTTTAGTAGTTAAGACTGAGTTGTGACTGTCCTAATTGAATGGTGTTTCACTTCTTAATTCTTTACTTTTGATTTTTCTGTTGTACTATCTTTTGATCTTGCTCTCTCTTCAGAGTCACACTTTTTTTCTCTCTTCTGGTGCATATTACTGCTTGTGAGGACTCAAGAGCATCATATCTCTTACTTAATATAACATCCATTTCTTGAATTCTATGTTTCAAATGGCTCATTAAACATTGGTACCATATAAACCTTCCTGTAACCGAGAGAATGCAACTGAAAACTCTTTGTTGTAATCAGAAATATGTGGAATCACTCTGCAGTGGAGTCCACAGACAGCTTCTTGTTTATTTGATTAGTATCCTGTATCCTCTCTTGTTTGCTTTGTTCCAATATACTGGCTTTATGACTTTTGTACCATTGATCGAGCCTGCCCAATACCATTCTTCACTACATATGCAGGACCTATTGTTGAGCACGTCTTCATTAAACTAAAGAATAGTTCCCTACACTGTTTCTTCCAAGATGAATCTTTTTCTAAGCTTAGGTGGATGTATCTAGAGTTTTGTATTTTGTCCTGTTTCCTCTCTACTTCCAATTATTTAGTGTTTCCATAGCAGCGTCTTTCATCAATGTCTGTTTTTCAAATAAAAAAGTAGGGCATTAACAGAGTCAGGGTAGAGCAAATGGAAGATCGATTGAAAGAAGATGTCCTGACAGAAGCTGCTAGGTATTCTGTTCTTTTTTAGATACCGCCCATTTTTATATTATGGTCACAGCTTATTCTGTCATGACATACATTTAATTTTTTTCAACATCTGAATCAACAGATATGGAAATAAAATCCTTGTAACTGATGAACTGCCAGATGGTCAGATGGTGGATCAATGGGAACCAGTTTCGCATGACTCCGTTAAAACACCACTAGAGGTACTCAAAATTTAAAAAAGATGATGTAATATAAACTGTATACTTATACTATTTTGTTTTCATCTCAAGTCAGGTGTATGAGGAATTGACACATCAGTTCCTTGTTGATTATGAACGTGTTCCTATAACGGATGAAAAGTCTCCTAAAGAGCAGGATTTTGATACTCTGGTAAGTTCCTACTACAGATGTAGTTGAATGTAACATCATATGTAACACACATAACGTCGCCTATAATCTTGGTATGTGTCATGCCATTTTCCCAAAAAAACCCATGAAATGCTCCAAATCCCATTAACAAAATTCGGCCTAGTCCCCATCCGACTTCTCCTTGAATCGAAGCAAAATAAATTTTAGAATAGCTAAAATGGTTGCAAACTCTTAACCCATTCTTTTGAACTTACATATCTTTCATGAGCAATTATTTTGAACATTCAATAGATGAGCCCCAGAGGTATTAGTTTCTTGGGTAACAGGTGTTTTGTTTACTCCCCTTTTCCATTACGGCATAACTATACTTGAATGGCAGAATGTAAATTGTTTGAAAATCAGATTCTAGAGGCGCAATAGAAACTTTACCCAGTTCAGCAGTAAGTGTTCCTTCTGAAGATATCAGTTTCAAGATAGTTTATAAACTTATTTAAAGATCTGGACACATCAAACTTAATTCAATACAAAGGTTTTTGACAAATATTGTCATTTTTTACTTTACACAGATGTAGTAAAACAAAGTACATGAAAAATTCCCTGCAGCTTGTTGCATATGTAAGTATCTTGGTGTTAGAAAATGCTAGAGCTACTTTTTAACTCTGGCAACTGAGTCTGGCTTGTCCTTGCAGGATTTTCAGTATCCAAAATTTGAACAGGCTGCAATGGAGAATAAATGGAACTTTTTTCACACATGAAGCAAATAAGTATCAACAAAAAATGCAATTGTTAAATTACTGATAACCTAGATAGATTGAAAAAAAGAACTCTAGTAAAGACTATATTGTTAGTAGCTGATACTTTATTTCTTTCCTCATATCTTTCTCCTTTTCTTTTTCCTCATTTAGGTTTTTGGTTAACAATGGTGTCATCCGTAATTAATACAATGAATCTTGATTGAATATTTATTACCTAGCATACTGTATTACTCATCAAGAGAAGATCCAGCTATTGCAACACATGGATCTGGAAAAGATATTCTCACATTAACTGGCATTTACTAATATGATGATCTCAAAGCAAAAAAAGAAAATTGGGAAATCCAATGGCCCTTCTTGTGTATTTGAATTGCTTTTGTTTTTTAATCTAAATGCTGAGGCTAGGTACAACAAAACAAAGCTATTTATTTTTTACTTGAGACTTGAGAGGATTTTTAGTATAGCAATTTCCTTTCAGATTTTAAGTTAATCTTTCAATTTGATAAAATAAAATAAAATTGAAGTGTCAAATTTGTATAGTCTTAAGTTGCCTTAATAGCATACCAAAAGTTTTATTAAGCAATTTCCTGCTGTCTGTGTTATTCAGTAGCTCTGCCCCCACTTCTGTTACACATTTTCATTTTTATATCCTTTTTATGATCCTTTTTGAGGATATATTGCCTCACCATTTCCACTCAAATCCCATTTCTTTTGATCAATTATTCTTCATGTGGGATGGGGCTTATGGTTTATCAGCATTTGACACAGTATATACATGTGGCGCCAAGAAAGTTAAGGACATGAAGCTAATTTGTGTATTATGTCTCCTTTATAGGAAATACTACTATTATTAATTAAATTTTGTACCATCAGTTAAGCTACAATCATGGCACAGGAATCTATATATACTTAAAAATATACATACATGCATTAATGAGAAGGAAAAAGCTTAGTATGCATCCTCAAATAAAAAAACTTGAGGAGGAGGATATTCTAAAGAAATTCCTGCCAGCAAGCATTTACCTTTTTATTGAGTTAAAAGGTAGCACATGATGTACCATTTAAGCTTATGTGGCTCATGGAATTAACGGTATATAACTTGTAGCTCATCTTAAGGGGTGGTACTTGGTTTTGTTCAATGATCTGTTTGTGCTTTCACGACACTGATTAACGCTACTTATTCTAAACCATGGATCTTGGAAAATCTTTGCTTCTGTTAATATGATAATGAACTTGGTGAATTTGAACTTCTGGATGAATCAATGTTAAATTTGTTCCCATGTCTATACTTCGAGGTCCAAAAATTTTTCTCAAAAAATGTAATGACAGAAATTGTGTTTAATTGCCAAATGGGGCGTGGACGAACAACTACAGGAATGGTGATT